>LR812542.1:15603561-16016061 GCA_903798195.1 Danio kyathit
GGCATTTCTCTCTGTTTCGTGCTGAACCCAGTTGAACAATCACAGCAGACTGAGTCATTGGACAATTCAGCGCAGATTAGCCTCACACAAAGGAGGAGTTTGGGAACAAATGAATCGCTGAACAAATCATATAGGAGTCATAGGGATAATTAGGTAAAGATAAATGCATATTATAAGTCAATGAACGTGTTGATTTGATTTGATGTAATGTAAATTATTTTTAAAAATCATTAAAAAAATGTTAGGTTACATTGGTTTAGAACAGATGTGAGTATATAATTCTCCAATAATAGCAATATTAACTAGCTTTTGGGCTAATTTGTGTGTGTTTACATTTTTGAGTAATGTTGGTTAATGTATACTGTTTCTCCATTGTGAAATAAATAATCATAAACACTCTGTCACTTTTTTTTAACACTATCCATATAACTATTAATTCAGGAAAAACTGGAGTCAATGATTAAAATCAGCAGCTCTTGTAAAAATTAAAATATAGTAATATATTTATTTAGATAAAAAAAAAAAAAAAAAAAACTGACAAAATACAGTTGCAGAGGCTCACTATTACCTCTTTAACACCGATGTGATTCTGGGAAATCTGTGCCAGTATTAATTGATTGTGTTTTCACAATGCAAGTGACTTACTATTAGGACGTAGGACAGAAAATTATGATTGTTAGCAGGTACAATGCATGCATATACCATATACACTCTCGGAAATAAAGGTACAAAAGCTGTCACTGGGTCAGTACACTTTTAAAAGGTACACTTATGCATGTAAAAGGAACATATTAGTACATAAAGGATCCATAATGGTACCTTAAAAGTAAATATTAGTACCTAAAGGGTCCATATTGTAAGGGTGCACTTAGACACAATCCCAATTTTATTTTTGTACCCCTTCTCCGGTTATGAGTTATGAATATATTAAAACATATGCTTGTTTGTTGTAAAAATTCATACAGTAATAATGACACAAAAATACAATTTTGTGCATCTACTGACTTCCGGGTGCAGCTCTCCTGCCGTTGTGGCTGGTGTATTCTGAGAAATTTTCTTACCCCTTGGTTTCGAGTGTGGTCCTGAAAAATCTCCATTCAAAGGGCTATCTACCCCTTCCCCTTAGCCCTACTCCTTCAAGCTAAAGAGAATTGGGACACACCTACCCCTTCACGGCAATGCGCAAAACGAGGGGTAGGGGTAAGGGGTAGAATTGGGATTGGGCCTTACACTAGGCTATCCGAATCGTGCGCAGGCGTCTTTCCTGGTTAGTTTGACAAGTGTGAGTGCTCCGAATCGGGCCCAGGCGCTGTTCAGTTTGGCTTGTAGTGTGAGAGCAAAGAGTGCCTGAGTGCGAAACTGAAGAAACTGCGTCACTTTCAAGGTACTGTTTTTTTATATGGATTTATTAATTATTCGTACTTTTTTAAAGAACACAAACTTTTATAGTTTATTAAAGATACAAACCCCTCACTGCATGTCAACTGCACCTTCAGCAAACCTCCCTAATACATGCAGCACACTGACTTTTATGATAATTTATGAGCGTCAAAAGTGGTGGATCTCTTCGGCAAAATATTTGACTACGTGTCACTGCATACCAAACGACTAAAAATAATACAAAGCAGTATTACTAAAGCAATGTCCACTGTGCTGACCGAGAACGCTTCTATTCCTGTTAAACTGAACAGTCACATCATCAATGACATAAATGTGCTCCAGCTCAGAAGGTAAAATGCAGTGTGAGTGCAGGCTGTCAGGGGAGGGGGGACAAGCATGCTTTGGCACAGTTCAAGGCAACTGTACCTAGTGTGAGTATGCCCTAAAATGTACAAAAAAAGATGATTTTCCAGTCACAGCTTTTGTACCGGAGAATGTATGCATTTACAACTGCCATTAATGTAATTAAGTAAATGTTTAAATATTGTAATGTATTAGAATTGAATGAAAAACTTATTTATTGTTATGTTATTTTAATGGCTTATTAAATGTATTATATTGATACTTGATGAAGACTGATTTCTCACGATAATGACCCATGTTTCCACTAACTTTAATAGATGTGGGATGATGTAACTGACTGCGTTACTTGACTACAAACAAACATCGCACATCACTGTCTTTGTTTATGAGCTTTGAGAATATGTTTCAACATCCAAAACTCATTCGAATCACTGCCTTATGCAATCACTAGTCACTTTTGATGCGGTTAGGAGTTGTGTAATGAATAAAAATCATAGCAGTCAATTCACACATATGATATTTGTAAATAAAATCATTTTGGACAGATGAGGAAAACAGAGAGAATTGAGAACTACACAGGCTGTCTGTCATTTGAACATCTCTGTAAACAGCTTCGTGATTAGACTGACAGTGATCTAGTTTTGTTTTGCTTTAGTCTTGCCAGACTTAGTTGTTGTTTTTTTGTTGTTTTTTTGTACGAGCAGACATTATTACACCTCAGCCTCTGGCGTTATTCAGATTTTCCATACCAAAACTGTGGAAATGTGCAGATCTGGAACTAAATCACACTTTGGTTGAGAATTATATTAAAGTGCATAATTGTAAATAGTATTTTGTCCCTTTTTGTATATTATGTCTCTTTTGATAAAGATAAGCATATCTTTAAAATAAACCTTTTGTGTCCCCTGAATGTGCTTTTCACATTTAAGTTCAAATTATCTCACAGATCATTTAATGTAGCATTAGTCCATTCACACATCAAATTTGCCTCTATTTGGCTGTGAGCAACAACAGAAAAAAAAGTGTTTTTGTGCATGTCTCTTTAAATGCAAATAAGCTGCTGAGTTCCAGATTAGAGCAAAACATTTATGCACTATTCTTACAGAAACAACAAAAACAAGTCAATTCTCACAGAGCCTAGGTGACCAGTAGCAGATTAGAGCCTTTTAGGGTGTACTCACAATATGTACAGTTGCCTAGAACCGGGCCGAAGCACGCTTGTCCCCCCCTGTCTCCCCCGACGGCCCGCACTCACATTGCATTCGAACCTAAGCACGCTTACGTCATCGATGATGCGCTGTTCAGTTTAAGAAGCGCTCTCGCTCAGCACAGTGAAGATTTTTTTAGTTATATCGTTTTAGTCGTTTGGGATGCTTTAACATGCAGTCAAATATTTCGCCGAACAGATCAGCCACTTTTGACGCTCATAAACAATCATAAAGTCCTCGTGCTGCAGGTTTTAGGAGGTTGGCTAAAAGTGCAGCTGTTAAGCAGTGAGGGGTTCGCGTCTTTAGTTTGCGTTCATTGAACAGTAAGAATGATTAATAAGTCCATATGAAACTGTCCCTTAAAAGTCACGTCTCGTCTTCAGTTTCGGGCTCAAGTGTACCGCGCTCTGGCACACCTCTTCCAACTGGGCCAGGGCCGTCCAACTGAACTGTCTCTGAGCCAGATTCAGAGCACTCACACTTCTCAAACGATCCAGGAAATGGGCCTGGGCATGGTTCCGATAGCATAGTGTGAGGCTTCAAATTTTACCCCTAAGAAATGGGACACCACTACAACACATGCACACGTGATCATATGTCATCACGATATGTAGTTATTCCAGTTGCGTTCATTTTTTCAGCCAAAACAGAATGTAAATATACATTTATTCAATAAAAACAGTTTTTCCTCACACTGTTCATGGCACAGTCATCCTGTCATATTCATACATAAACTATTTTTACAATATTTTGAAATATATGTTGCATGTGTATACAGTAGTCAATATTTGAAGTGGATCATCACCTTTCATCGAAGTTGTCCTAAAACTATTAAACAACACTCCTAGTCCTAGGACGATACTGAAAAACATTTTTGATTCACTTTGAATGTTGACTGCTGTACATATATTACATGTATTTTTTATATCTTTGAAAACGAAACATTAACTTGTAATTTAAATTTATTTAAATTATTATTCAAGTGATTTGCACTTCTGTATGTCAGACTTCTGTATTCAATTTATCTTTATTTCTATAGCACTTTTACAATGTTGATTGTGTCAAAGCAGCTTCACATAGAAGATTATAGTAAATTGAAACAGTGTCAGTCCAGTTTTCAGTGTTGAAGTTTAGTTTAGTTCAGTTCAGTGTGGTTTAATACTCACTGCTGAGAGTTCAAACACTAAAGAGCAAATCCATCGATGCGTAGCTCCATATATGCGGGAGCGCAATAAGCTGCTGCTTTTACAATTTGGCTTGATTGCCTTAAGTTCGAACTTTAAAACATGTAGTTTAGTTTTAAGCGTAACATTGAGAAACACATGTCTATTTATGAAGTTAATTGTGATGTAATAGTTCAATGAAAGAGAAGAGTTGTTTTCGGCTGCGGTCTATTGCCTCAAGTTCAAACTTTGGATAAATGTAGTTTTGTTTTCAGCGTACCATTGAGCAACACACATCTATTTAGGAATGTAATGTAAAAGTTCAACGAATGACAGGAAAATCGTTTTCTGCTGCAGTCTAAGTGCAAACTTTGGAATACAGTTTCATTTTCAAAGTAACATTGAGCGACACGCTTCTATTTATGAAAATAATGTAAAAGTTCAAACAAAGGAGAAGAGAGTGGTTTTCTGCTGCAGTTATGCATGTTGGATAAATAAGAGTGATTAAACGCATATTATATTATTTTTGGTCAGTTTGACCAATTCATACTCAATTTTATCCATGGGTGGGTGTGTGTGTGCATTGTTTGTTTTAGTTGAAATGCAAAGTGAAAGTGAAATTTGTGACGTCCATGGGCTTGCCTTGACTGTCCAGCTTGATCTCACAAGGAAACGTAACTATTTTACGTTTTGTCAGTTTAGTGGCTAATTCGTACAAATTTGTACGAGTTCAGTCGTACGAAAATGTGACACCCAACCTCGCCCCTAAACTCAACCGTCATTGGGAGATAAGCAAATCGCACTAAACTGTAGATCATACGAATTAGCCACTAAATCAAAAAGTTAACAGCTGCCGTGAGAATGTGTTGGACTCTCAGAAACATACGCAAAATAATTTTATGTTTCACTTCGCACATAAACTCTGTCCACAAGCTGTGTGTGGTCTGTAAGAGCCCCTGTATGTGCAGCCATACCTCATTTTGTTGCCACAAAAAACAAAGAGGGCATCTGAGAGGAAAAACACCGCTCAACGCATCATACTCGATGTGCCGTAAAGACTTGCTGTACCCACACTGTTCCCCCTATTGTCGAGCAAATAGAACTACTGCTGTCACTCAAAATACCAGTACTAATAAAATGGGGAACTGTATCATTTTGAGGGGCAAGGTATCATGATACCATTCTATTATCGGTATATCATTTTACGCTAGTAACTAGGAGATCAAAATCAGAATTGTGTGTTTTTCCTTTTCCTTTTGACATTTTTCATGTTTTCTGTGCTGGTTGATGCACTAAAAAAAAGCTCTGTCAAATGCTAAAATGGGCCTTGCAGCAGGCTTCATATGCATCAGCTTGCAGGAACAGTAATGTGGAGTGATATGACTATATACACAACATCCTGCTATGAATCTGCAGTGACCGCATTGTATAATGAAGTCTGCAGTTTAGTTGCTTACTTGATTTGAAGCAGTGTTTGACAACTGTTTTGGATGAATCTATGAAAACAACAGCTTCTCTAAATCATCTCTAAATCAGGTCAGTCGTGGTCAGATGTTGGCGTGGACTTGACCCAACTATGCAGTGACATTCCTGGAAGTTGCACTCTCTGACGAAAGCTCCTGGCCGACTTTATTGTTATACTTCGGGCAAGAATCCCTGCAGTTCTCTGCAGTTAATTCAAGCTGAAGAGTTTAATGCACTGTACCACTGCATCTAAAATATTTTTTGTATGTAATTTGAGCTTTTAAAGTGGTCTGTTTTTTAAAAATAAATAAATAAATAAACCTTTAAAAAAAAATCTTGATATATAAGCCACTTTTCCACTTTGTGGTAGGCTTCAACACAGTTCTGCTTGCTTCAATTCAGTTTTGCTTGGCTCGGTTTGCATTTCCACTGCAAACTCAAAGTGAATTGGATTATTGTTATAGTTGCGGCAGTCTTTTTTTTCATTCTGGTTTGTCAAGAGGAACATCTGGACCTTTTCCACCACAGTGCTGCCATTTTAGGTAGCTTTATCTTGCAACTATTTAAATTTACAGGGCTTTAATTGATCGGTGATCAGCAGAGAGTCACATTTTGGTAATAGTACGGCTCGTTTGGAAAGAAAAAAAGTGCTAGATACTAGGTATTCTAGGTTTGGAAAAGCCCCCAAAATTAGCTGTAGCAAACGGAACTACACCATACCATGCTATAGAAAAGTGTTGTAGTGTTGAGAATCTCTCCTTATCATTGTAGTTTTTGCATATTGTGAATAAAGCAATATTCTGGGTTAAGTTCAAGATGTTCAAGAAGCTCAAACATGCATAATTCCATCAATTCAGTAGTTTTTGTTAAACATAAAATTCAAGTACTTTATAAAATAAAGTGGGAACTTTAATATTGTGAATTTAATTTAAGTAGCAGAGTATATTTTTTTTATGTTAAAGATAACAAACTATTCTAATATATCTTCAGTAATGATAACATTATAAAGATGTTAGTACAGATAGTGGAAAAAATGACAGATTTTATATACTATATGATTTCAATTTTGTACCTGCTTATGTTCTTGTATAGAGCTCATACATGTATTTGTGTATTTAACATATTTTTTCATCTGAATATTTCAAACAAAACATGCAAATTTGAGAGTGTGAAAGGCATTTATGGGTCAAACAAGATAAGTTAGTGTGTAAATGAGGTTTTTATTTATTTATTTATTTTTATTAACAATTATTCTTATTATTGCAATTTTTGTTCAGTATAGAGGGAATACACCATAAATCACATGCTGTATTCTCACTATATTAAACAAAAATTGCAATAAAAAATATTGTAAACAACCCCAAATCCTTCCCTACCCCCACCCAGGTAAACTTGTTCTATGACATTTATTAAATATATATTATTAAAACATTGCTGTGAAAAACAAGAATAATGTTAAACTAAATAAAGAGTAGAAGTTAAAAAATAGTTGGCATCATGAGATACATAAAGTATATGTATAGAAACAGAAAAGCTGTACATTAGAAGGTAGAAACAAAAGATTGGACAGTATCAAAAGTTGTAATCCAGGACATGTATGTGCACTGTCGAAAGTTCCACACAAATAATGTCCAGCAAAGATAGGCCCCCTTACCTACATTTCCATCCACCTATTTTTATGTGCATTTTGGATATGTGCATAAAAAATGGTTGATAGAAATTCCAAGATGCGCATAAATTAAAAAAATGTGCATAAAAAACGTATGCGCATAACTGATTGGATAAACTTTTTATTCTATCAGAAAAGATGAGCATAAACTACGATGAAAACACTTTTACTGAACAAATCCCAGTATGCGCATTAAAAAGGTCATGTGATTTTGTTATAAGAGATCATGTGATGATAAAATGTGTGTGAATGGACAAACCAGCAGGCTGAGCACATTGTAAAGCATCTGAAATGTTGTTTTTGTCATTCCTAACCAATTCAGTATTAGTGTTATTGTATTATTGATTACCTCCAGAATTGTCAAGAGCATCTGTGCTCGGCGTCTCATGCCTTCAAACGCCACCACACGCTTATTGCATGTCAGCATTGTTTTCTGAGGTGCAAGTTATTTATTAAATAATAAAAAGATACACGCAGATTCTCCTACCACAGTAAGTTTTTATTTTTAATATTTGCTGCCAGTTAATCAGAAAGTGACGATTTTGTTCTCTTTGACTCGTTGGGTGGAAACGCTGCTTTATTTGCACATCTTTTAAGCCTTATTCCAGTTTTGCGCATACATTTAATTAGCATTTTTGGATGGAACTATAATTACTGACGTCTACTGATTGTATGAGGAAAGGATCCAGTAACAGACCAACATTTTCTTAGCAGCTGTGAAGGCGTCTAAGAGTAAGTTATTTTGTTGCAGTGAGAGTAGGGAATAGGGAAAAGCATACTGGAGTCAGTTCTACAGCTTTTCCTAACAAGAATGAGATGTCATGAGCCAGCTGAGATTAAAAAGAATGAAGTGATTTATTTATTTGCTTGATTGGATAATAAAATTGTACATTTTACCATGAGATTTATAGATATTTTATAGATTTATAGATTTATAGTTTTTTTTTATTTTAAATCACCAGGTTTTACACATTTACACTGGAGTTACACCTGTTAATTTACTGGTGCATTAGAATGTGTCCCATTTAATATACATTTGGGAAAAATAAAGTCTTTTTAAACACGTACATCATCGTATAGTTGTACTGATGGAGTTGTGCAGATTCCGGAGGTTATGAATTACATAGCGATTTTACTGTCTCTTCTTACAAACATGCACAAACATTTTAAATGTTTAGATGTTGTAATCGTGTAAAACTCATTCTTGAGGTGATCACAGAGAGTTGTAACAGATCTTTTATTCCCAGTTTCATTGCATAGCCTCTTCTGTGAACATTTCTTTGCATCATACGTAGGTGCCCTTTAAGTATAACCTGGCACTGATGTAAAATAATTTTGAATAAAACTGTTAAAAAGGAAGTTTGTGTGGAGTTCGTTTCAGCTCAAACCAAACTTACAATAGATAGGTGAAGTCTTTCTCGTAGTGACTTTTTATTCAGCAGTGAGTATGCATTATATTTTAGTAAGGATGCAGCTAGTTTGGAAAATTCAATTCAATTCATCTTTATTTGTATAGCGCTTTTACTTTGTAGATTGTGTCAAAGCAGCTTCACATAGATGATTATAGTGAATTCAGTGAAACAGTGTCAGTTCAGTTTTCAGAGATTAAGTTCAGTTTAGCTCAGTTCAGTGTGGGTTAATATTCACTACTGAGAGTCCAAGCACTGAAGAGCAAATTCATCGATGCGGAGCTCTAAAGATCCTGAACCATGCAAGCCAGAGGCAACAGCGGCGAGGAAAAAACTTCACCAATTGGCGAAAGTGAAGATTTAAAAAAAACCTTGAGAGAAACCTGGCTCAGTTGGGCACGACCATTTCCCATATGGCCAAACGTCTTGTGCAGAGCTGCAGTCTAGGCACAGGAAGTTGGACCACAGCGAAGACTCGTCTGTCCTTGGAGCATCACAGGAATCAGTCTCATGCTCTCCACTCTTTCATGACCACCACAGCAGCTGTTCAGGATACGGCCTGGTCCAGGATTATGAAAAATTTGGGATCATCTCATCGCTGGTCTTGGATCACATCAGTGGCACTGCATAGTCTGAGGGCCTCGGGATGAGTACCCCCAGGTGGAAATACAGAATAAGGAGAATAATTAGCGTAGCTGCTGTTCATGGTGTATAAAAAACAAGAAGCAAAAGCCTGTGTGGGGCACATCATGCGTCATACCGCTATGTAATGCACTGAGTGTATGTTTTGCTAAAAAGATAGGTCTTTAATCTAGTTTTGAACTGCGAGAGTGTGTCTGAGCCTCGGACATTATTAGGAAGGCTATTCCAGAGTTTAGGGGCCATAAATGAGAAGGCTCGACCTCCTTTACTCGATTTTGCTATTCTAGGTACTACTAGAAGCCCTGAGTTTTGAGATCGTAAAGAGCGGGTTGGGTTGTAGCGAGACAGGAGGTTGGTTAGATAAACAGGAGCTAGATTATATAAGGCTTTATAGGTAAGAAGCAATATTTTATATTCAATGCGAAACTTAACAGCCAGTGTAAGGAGGATAAAATTGGGGTGATATGATCATATTTTCTAGACCTGGTAAGAACTCTGGCAGCTGCATTTTGCACTAGCTTTGCACTAGTTTGTTAATAGAGGATGCTGGGCAGCCAGCAAACAGAGCATTACAGTAGTCCAGCCTGGAAGTCATGAAAGCATGAACTAGTTTTTCTGCATCTGATATGGATAGCATACTTCGCAATTTAGCGATATTTCTCAGATGGAAGAAGGCAGTTTTTGTGACATGGGAGATATGATTTTCAAAAGTTAAATTGCTGTCTAATATGACACCCAGATCTTTTATATTAGAGCTAACGCTAACTTTGTATTCCTTTAATTGCAGGTCAAGTTGTGAGATCTGCTGTGTACAGGATTTAGGCCCAATAAGTAATAAATCTGTTTTGTCTGAGTTTAAGAGAAGAAAATTGTTTGTCATCCAGTCTTTAACATCTTTAATACACTCTGTTAGCTTAGACAGTTCAGACATCTCGTCAGGTTTAGTTGAAATGTATAATTGAGTATCGTCTGCATAGCAGTGAAAGCTGATCCTGTGTTTTCTAATAATGTCCCCCAGGGGAAGCATGTATATTGTAAACAGCAAGGGGCCAAAACTGATCCTTGAGGGACCCCGTACTTTACTGGCCTTACTTGTGAAACCTGTCCATTAATATTCACAAACTGGTAACGATCAGCTAAGTATGACCTAAACCATTGAAGAGCCTGTCCTTGGACACCTGTAGAATATAAGCGGTCTATGAGAATATTGTGGTCAATGGTGTCAAATGCGGCGCTAAGATCGAGTAAAACTTATACAGTAGTGAGATGCACCCTTGGTCAACAGCTAAGAGTAAATCATTGGTTATTTTTACTAATGCGGTTTCTGTACTGTGATGAGGCTTGAAACCTGACTGAAACACTTCAAAAATATTGTTCGTCTGCAGAAAGGAGCATAATTGGGTAGAAACAACTTTTTCTAGTATTTTAGACATAAACGGAAGATTTGAAATAGGCCTATAATTAGCTAAGTTGCACGGGTCCAGTTGTGGTTTCTTAATAATAGGTTTAATAACAGCTAGCTTGTAAGGATTTGGAACATGGCCTAAAGATAAAGAAGAGTTGATAACGTTAAGAAGAGGTTCTCCTATTACAGGGAGCAATTCTTTCAGTAATTTTGTTGGAATTGGGTCTAATGTACACGTAGCTGGTTTAGAACCATTTATAACCTTATCTACCTCTTCCTGTTCTATGATTTTGAAGCATTGTAGGTTATTTTGATTCAGTGGAATGTTTACTGGATCTGGAGTATAAGGTGGTGCAGAAAGTTTAACATCATCTATTTTCTGTCTAAAGCCTTCTATTTTATCACTGAAAAAATTCATGAAGTCATCTACTAATTTGCGGTGGGACATTTTGTTCCAAAGATGACCGATTATTTGTTAATTTAGCAATGGTGCTAAATAAAAATCTAGGATTGTTATGATTATTTTCAATCAGTTTGCGGAGGTGCTCGGCCCTGGCAGATTTAAGAGCCCTCCTATAACTGGACATACTGTCTTTGTACCCAATTCTAAAAACCTCTAAATTAGTTTTTTTCCATTTACATTCCAGGGCACGGGTTGCTGTTTTGAGAGTGCGAGTATGATTATTGTACCATGGTGTAGTTTTTATTCTCTCTAGCCTTTTTTAATTTGATGGGTGCCACCGTATTTAGTGTGCTAGTAAAGATGGCATCCATACTGCTGGTTACTACATAAAGGTCATTTGCGTTTGCGGGTGCATTTTGAAATAAAGAAAGATCAGATAGGTTATTTATGAATTCATCCTTGGTGAACGGAATGATAGTTCTACCAGGGCGGTATATTGGTGCAGATCTGCTAATTTCAGGTAAACGCAGCTTATATAGCAAGAGGTAGTGGTCCGTAATATCATCACTTTGTGGTATAATGTCTACATCAAAGACCTCAATTCCATAAGACAATATTAGATCTAATGTATGCTTTAAGCGATGGGTTGGACCAACAGCATTTTGTTTTATCCCAAGTGAATGAAGTAGATCCAAAAAGGCGAGCCCTGTATCATTGGAGTCATCTACGTGGATGTTAAAGTCTCCTACAGTTAGTATTTTATCATTTTTAACTAGCAAGTCAGAAATAAAATCAGAAAACTCTTTTAGAAAATTGACATAGGGTCCTGGGGGTCTATATATGGTGATTATATCGAGAGATATCATAGGTTTTTTCATAATATCCGGAAGCATAACATTAAGAGCTAATACTTCAAAGGAGTTAAACATAAGTCCATTTTTCTGATTAACACTAAGAAAATCACTTAAGATTGATGCAACTCCACCACCGCTTATATGCGAATCATGCTTATACGCTTCATTTAAGCTAATATAGTCATCTTGTTTCAGCCAGGTTTCAGTGAGACAGAGTGCATTAAGATTGTTATCTGTTATTATTTCATTTATGATAAGTGTTTTAGGTGCTAGTGATGTTGTTTAGGAGACCAATGTATGTATGATGTATGTTTAGGAGACCAAGCTTTACGAAATTTGTATTATCACTTTTTATTGGATTTTCAGCTTTTATTCTTAATAGATTGTTTCTAGAGTGCACAGTACGTTTAATTGTTGATCTAATAACACAAGGAACAGACACCGTCTCTATGTGGTTAGCTAGACATGTATTACTGTAATTTAAGTGGGACTTAAATTTAATTTAAGCTACATTTGGAAAAAAAAAAAGACTTGAAGCTTTTTTTTTAAACAGATTTGTTTTATTATTTTACCCAGACACTCTTTTAAAATGTCATTTAGTGTAGCAGTGTTTATATATCAAAAAATCCTCCTCAGGCATACTTCTAACAAGAATTGTTTGATGACAAATTAAATGATCCTAAGGATCACAGTGCAGCCCCAAAATATTAATTCATTTCTCAATTTATATTTGCACACGTTGTCACTATTCTTCAAATCACTAGTTTTTTGCGCAATATGTAATTAAACCTTTAACGTGCATTGAACCCAGAATATTCAGAGTATTATTCAAGCTTCTGTTTTTGTTCATGTCTGTTTTGGTATTTGAACTGATTTTTAAAGATGCACCAATGCTGCTTCTGAACCGGCATGCATTTAAAAAAAGGTGCATTATCCATCTCTATTTCATCTCTCTTTTTATCTTTTGGCCTTTGCTCTGTTTTGGAGAGGATCCGTTCTCCAGCTCAGCTTTGTCCTACTGCTGTTGTTTGTCTCCATCTATCTCCTAATTGACTTCACAGACTTTCTCAGTCGGAGTCTTTAATGTCAGGATAATGCTTGTTAATTTACGGTTCCTGAGATCTGCCAGTGAGAGAATCAACGTCTCTAAGGGGTGTAAACTCAATTCGGAGCAGATGTACGTGTCAGTGACCTGCAAAGTTTTTCCTTTCCACCCTTGTGAGCACAGAACCAGGTTGTCTGAAGCAGATTTATGGCACCTTGTCCGTCGCTGCTAAATGTGTGATTTATCACAACTGCATTTTGATTATGCAAGAGTAATGATTTTGATCCTCTGCTCTGCATTCTTGGGTGTTTCTTCAACTATGCACATTTTTGGCCATGTGGACTTTGTGAAAACACAGTTTTTGCTTTCTTAGAAGTTGTTCAGCACTGTGTATACAACCGGCACATGAGAATTCTGCCAATTTTGTATGGTTCTTCTAAAAATGTTGAGCATTTCTTCACTGTCTAATTTGTATTTATTTTTTTACAAAAATTATTGGAGTTTGCTAGGAGTTTGAGCTTGCTAGAAATTATAAGTGAAAATGTGTTCTTAATTATTATTATTTATTTATCTATTTATTTATTTATTTGACCACATCTCAAATGATGGAAGTGGCATCTTAACTTTGAAACTTTTTTCGCCAATTTGTTGCCCACCATTCCATGCATTTTAAATACAATTAAATAATAATTACATCCTTTTTAAAGGCATCGTTGGACAGTTTTACATGTTGGAAATGTTTACTTTAGAAATAATCTGCTTACTAGAGATATTTTCCTTGATTTATTTTTTAAATCACATGTTAGCATCATGCACTTTTTTTGTTTGCTACACAAGTGCACAAATGTTTAATAGAATTGGTTTTTAAGGTAATTTTTAAATCGTTTTGACAAATATGGTTTATTTAAGTTTAGATACTATATTTATGTAAAGAGTTTTTTTATTAGATATTC
Organism: Danio kyathit; assembly: GCA_903798195.1. NCBI lineage: Eukaryota > Metazoa > Chordata > Actinopteri > Cypriniformes > Danionidae > Danio > Danio kyathit. Next base: position 15,617,520 of record LR812542.1, read on the forward strand.
ATATTTTTAGATTTCCAGGTTTTTGCACAAGTGTGAAAAAAATAGATTGGAAGACTTACTTTAATTAAAACGTAAAAATGTCTATTATATTTCAAGTTAAAAGGCTCCTATTTTACCCCTTTTACAAAATATAAGATACAATTTTGGCGTCTTCAGAATGTGTCTAAAGTTTCAGCTCCAAATACCCATCCAATCATATTCATACCCTGCTGAATATGTGAAATTTGGGGTTAGATGTTATATGATGGATTTGTTGTGTTAGTTTTTTCAAGCTTTTTTGCAACGATGAGTCACACACAAATGCCATTTTAACGTTTTCAGTACACACACACACACGTTTACCTTTGCACTTCTTTTGTGTGTCTACTTGCAGCAAATGTGACAGAATACCAGTTTATTGTATTTCACACTGCTGTATGGATATACATTATGCTACAATACAAAATAAATCAGATTTGTGTCCACAAACTGGGACTCCTGTTGTGTGTTTGAAGCATACTTGTATAGTTGTACTGGCCCAGCTGTACAGATTCCAGCGGTTATGAATTACATAGTGATTTTACTGTCTTTTATTACAAACATGCACTGTTTTAAAGATGTTGTAAACTTGTAAAACTCATTCTTGAGGTGCAGCTGATCACAGAAAGTTAAAACAGATCTTTTAATCTCAGTTTCTTTGCATAGCCTCTTCTGTAAACATTCTTTGAACATTTCTTTGCGTCATAGGTGCCCTTTAATTATAAACTGGCACCGATATAAAATAATTTTGAACAAAACAGTTCAAAAGTTTGTGTAGAGTTTCAGCTCAAACCAAAGTTCTCGTAAAAAGTTTGCTTTCGCTAGTGAAATATCTTCGAACTACCATTGGCCAGTAAACATTACACAATAGATAGGTGATGTCTCTGCTCTCTTTTGAAAGGGGACACTAAAGCAGCAGTTTGTTTGAATTTAAAGGTTCACAAAGGTTGCATTTAAATACCCACTTTAATGGGCAGCTATTTTACGTGATGTAAGTCTTTGGTGTCTCCAGAATGTTTTTGTAAAGTTTCAGCTCAAAATACCCATCAGATAATTTATTAGACCTTCCAGAATATGCCCATATTAGACTTAAATGACAGTGTAGCTGTTTTTGTAGCCTGTGCCTTTAATGCAAATGAGCTTGTTCTCCCCACCCACCATTCCCATGTGCGTGTCGGCTTTTACTGCGTCAAGTCATAAACAGCACAGTGACAAACATACATGGATGAAGCAGATCTAGGATTAATTTTATGAGTTTATGAGTAAAATATAGCAAGTAAGTTTTTTATATATATTTGTAGTAGAGTTTATTCAAGCAAACGATGCGCACACAAATACCATTACAAAGTTCGCAACACACACATGGTTTTTGCACATTTACATTGAAGTGTCCTCATATATGTCTTTTTTTATTACAAACATGAACTGTTTTAAAAACATTTTAAACTCAGCTGGTGACAGAGAGTTAAAAAAAGAGTTTAATCCCAGTTTCTTTGCAAATCCTGTCTTGTGGCTATGATATGTGTAATATGGAGACTAGGGTTGGGCCGATAGACGATGTCATCGTCCATCGGCGATGGCCGATAGATATCATGATGCTGAGCCGGCATCGCAATCCATCGCCCCGCCCTCGTCGCAAACCCGCTCGTGAAAAATACACACTCAGGCTCCGTTTACTCTAATACAGCTTACTTTTAAAATGGCATTTTAGAACGAAAATGACCCACGTCCACACTGGTGTTTCATCTAGCATTTCTGAACAGCCCTCCATCCACTGAAAACGCACACACACACACACACACACACACACACACACACACACACACACACACACACACACACACACACACACACAGCCACACACACACACACAGCCACACACACACACAGCCACACACACTGTCATGTGCTCGTCGCAGCTCCACAGAACAGTGTACGTCGGACAGTTTATCAAGGATGATAGTGGATCGCGTCTCACTGTAGTTGTTAAACGTGATATTTAATTAATCTTGTCTCTATCCAGGGCTTAATTTGTGCCGGAACATGCCGGATCCGGCACCTCATTTTACCGATCTCCCTCCTCAAACACCCTCCTCCCCTGTCCACTGTTCATTTTCACTTTGTTCCGCGACTCTCCAACCCTCTTCACTTTTGTCCGCGACACCTCAGCGCCGCTCACTTTCGTCCGCGACACCCCTCCGCCATCCACTGCACCAAACAAATAACTGACAGGTGGTAATTTGTGTGTAACTTATCTTTATTTATTTATGATTTGGTTTTGGGTAAAACAAAGACCAGGTAGTTGAAACGGTAGGCTACAAATAATTAATTTGTTATGAATTAATTAATTATTCATAAATAATTAATTCACCTCCGCCTATGAAGACGATTCCATCGTCCATCGCGATGTTTCACATTAGACATCATATGATGCTAAATTGGTCAACATCGCCCAACCCTAATGGAGACATGTTAATACTTGGCTGTCCATTAATTTAGTGGACGGAGAAAACCGCACTCCTACTTGCATTGGGCCTCAAACTTGCAGGGATTTGGATCTTATTTTAACGTCAGGAAATTTTTAAAAGAGATATGTTGTGTTTATATCACCCTAATATGACTGTGGACACACTATGCCCACTATACACACAGTTCTGTCCTTACAGCCTCCAAAATATTATTTTGCATCACAGGTGCCTTTTAAAGTTTAAAGGTACTTTAAAGGGAAATACTTTAAAGGTATTCACATAAAGTTAATGAAAATGTCAAGATGTACATGCTTTTTGAAAGTGCACATAAAAAACATTTGAGCACAATGGAGTAGGATAAACTTTTTATCTGATAAGGAAAAACCACTATGGAAATACATTTAAAATAGTTGCGATGGGATGGCATTAATGGACAAACCACACTGCAAACATCTGAAATGTTCTTTTAGCCATTCTTTAATCCTTTTGCCAAAGTCCATTATCAAAGTAGTCCAGTATTATTACCTCCTAGAGCTGTCTTGAGCGGCTGCACTCCCAAAGAGCACACAGCACATATTTACCCTACATAATCATCTAATGGTCACACGGAGCTAAATTGCAAGGGTTGGATGCTTGTCAAAAGTGTAATGGTACAAGATGACAGAGACTCTGAAACAAAAAGGGAATTTAGTCAAAATTGCACATTGAGTCATGGCCGGCACCGCCATATGGTCTCAGGGCTCATGTAATGTGGTGTATTTAGAGAAGCAATGAATCCATTTTTTCACTTGTATCCTGCACCTGAATGTTTTAGCTTTAATCCTGTGATTCATTCCTCTGAATGTACAAACCCATGGCATATGTGTTATAAATCGTGTGTGGCGTAATGAACGGATGAAGGAAATGAGGCGGGAAGGACGGATTAAGGGACGTACGGGAGGTCTTCTGTCCAAGAAAAGCAACACATCTTCTTAATTGAGTTGTTTTTTATTCCCACACAACCATTAGAAGTCCCCAAAACACCAGAACTCATTCTATATAAGCATTTCAACAGCTTTTTGTCTGCAAAGTGGCCATAATTTATTTAGTTCTTCATGTTGCTGGTTTTTCTGGGTGTGCGTGTGAGAAAGAGTCTGTTTGTGTGTTAAAAGAAAAAAAAACGTAGTGCAGGATGCCACGAAAACTGAATGTATGAGTAAGGCAGCGCTATGCTTGTGTGTGTGTGTGTGCGTGTGCGTGTGCGTGTGTGTGTGTGTACGAATATGTCAGTGTGTTAGTGTTTAGTGTCTCGGAGCATTGCTTCATCATGTTGATTTACAGTTGGGCCTTGTGTGTTATCTGTTTTAAATCACAGCTTGGGCCATGAGCTGGCCAATCTCCAGCCCACCATTCTCAAATTCAGCCCATTATACTGGGTGGAACCTGTTGGAATGGGGGAAAGAGAGAGAGGAGGCAGAGAAATGAGGGTGCAGATGGGGTGGTGGTATTGTTTTTATCTCAGCGCTTATGTGCTTTTTGTTGTCCTTTTCAATTGATGTCATTCTGGCTTACACCTCTTGTTTTGTACCAGTATAAGGGCTCTTTCACACAGAAAGTGTCTGCATCAAAAACGCAAGATGCAACAGTAAGGAATGTTTTTTTTTTTTTTCTGCATTGTAGAGCAGTGGTTCCCAAAGTGGGGGTCGCGGGACAATGACAGTGGGTCACTTGGTGATTTCCAAAAGTCAAATAAATTTTAATAAACTGTTTGAATGACTGTTTGAATGAATATGTTATTTTAATCATAAACCACAGAAGATAAAAATAGTTGTTTTTAATAGTAAAAAGCAACAACATGCAAACAAAAAGCCATCAGCCTTTTAATTTTTTTCATAGGATTGTTGTGTTTACGTGAGATTAACAACACTGCAAAAGCGTCAGCTGCAGCAGATTGATTTATAGCACCAGGTTAACCTTTCTGACACCTTTATGGCAATCAAATACATTAAAAATAATTACAGACCACAACTAAATATTGAGAATGATCTATGATTGGCGGTCTCCAAAATTTAACCAACAATAGGTTTGTGCTGAGTTAATATTAAATTAAACAAATTAATAAATGACTATAATAATGATATGGTTGTTAGACTGTTGCATTTTTTGTGTGTTGTCAGTATGCTTGTGTTTATATAGGCCTATTGTTGTGTGTGCAACGTTTGTATATTTATAACACCTCAGAGGAATTAATTTGAGGGTCACTGGCATTGTTATTTTAGCGGTCGCCAGGCTGAAAAGTTTTGAAACCCCTGGTGTAGAGCACGTGAGAGAATATGAATCTATATCATGTCGAGTTATGTTCCACCAAGTTTTCGGACATATGAGCGCACAATGTAAACCAAAGCAAGTCATCACAGAAAAAGCAGACCGTTTTAAAGTTATACTTTTTGAAATACATCTCGAGCACTTGAAATAAAATGTGCTTATGTATAGATATTTTCATAAATGCTCTTTGTAGGTCTGAGAAGCTGAAAATACACATTCCATTTTGTTCTGTCTACAGCGTTAAAGTGTAACTAGAGAAACTGAGCACTAGGGCTGAGTGATTAAAATCGTTATACGTATTTATTGACTGAACACCATTGTCAATACCGATAAAATAAAAGTTTGCAGTTGTAGTTTTGGTATGAAGCGCTATAGTTTTTTATTAAAATGTGGCTGCCGAACGTGCACCTTGGAAGGAATGCCAATAAGCTTAGGGTGTAAGGGACATGACGCGCACATTTGCCAGCCGCACCTACTTGAAAAACATCAGAACTTTTTTGAATGCTGTGAGTGCACGGAGATTCATCCAAGTAGAATTAACCAATCTGCTTCACACTTTGTATGGAATATACACATTTCAGTAATAATGGTAGGCTAATTACCTCAGAAAAACAAAGTGCACCTAAACACTGCATCGCATTTTACTTTTCTCCATAAACTTGCATCGGAGCTGCAGCAATGGTTTGTCAATTTGTCATTCTCTGAGAAAACGGTTTATGGTTGCCTAGTTATGAGAGACGCCAGGGGAGCGCGATCGCAAAGCACATTTAGAATGGTGAAGGAAACCATGCGCAAATGAATGCCGTATAGCAGCACTGAGGAGATTGTAAATAAAAAAAGGATGTAAGGATGTCACCAGATTGTCTTTTTGGTTTATTTTCTTGTGCATCCCAGCCACTAGCTCCCAATCTGAAAAGCTTTTTTTAGAATAGGGGTTAATGTAGTCATTCAACTTCACAATTTGTAATGCTGCAATATGTATTTGAATAATGATGGTTAGTTCTTTTACTTAAAGCTCAGGTTTGATTATCATAACTTGTTTTGTTTATAGAGTTTGAGGTTTACTGGATCATTATTGACACCTTACAGATGTTGATCTACCTTAGTTGCACACACTTTGTAACATTTTATTAGTCAAGTTTAAGAGTCTCTTTAACACTTGCGTTTATTTCTTTATAAAGGGATCAGATTTTTTGTTTAATCAATGTTTTGTCAAATATTTTTGTTCTTGATTATTAAAACTATTTGCCTCAGTAATGTGGTACATTAAAATAAAGTTGTTAAAAATAAAAAAATATTCTTAAAAATATTCAATAATTATGAATACCAAATGACATGAAACATGATATTATGATTTTTTTTTTTTTGCAATATCGCCCAGTCCAACTGAGCACAATGCAGTGTCGATGGATCAAATAAATGAACCAGCTCATCCGTAAGTGAGTTTATCAATGAGAAAACAAATATGATTTTCTTTGTTATTTGTTGTGTGAGCGCTTAACGTTTATTGCAAATCAGTGTATACATGATACAACAAACCTATAGAGATCAATGGGAATCAGGTTCCTGTGTACCAAATGTTCCCAGAATACTGTAATAACAAATTCCCATTCGCTATCCAGAGACAGTCACTGAGCACCTGTAAACAGAAACTTGGGTCCCACTTTATATCAGGTCATATTATCAAAAAATAAATATAATGTACTTAGTGTGTTCATAATGCATTGCAGAACACTTCTGGTGTTCCTGAGGTGAAATACGGGTAGGGTTTGGTGGTATTGGTAGGTTTAAGTTTGGGTTAAGGAGTAAGCAATGGCAACAAATATAATTTAAATTAAAAAAAATTTTTAATGTAATTAAATATAATTAAAATGTAATTACATGCTGGTATTTAATCCATCATTAGTACAATGAAAAAAACAAACAAACAAACAAACATGTATTTACACTAAGTACATTGTAACAAATGATTAATTTTAGTGTAAGTACATATTAGTTAACACCACCTAATATGAAGTGGCCCTGAAACGTGCAATGCTTGCCACGCCTCAGTTGTTCTGATTGGTCCACTGCTTTGGAACTGACACTGATGAGTGCTGCATGTAAAAGTTGAAGTTCTTGACACTGTATCTAAAAAAAAAACACCATGCTTGTGTGCAGGGGGCTTCAAAAGATGTGAGACATTAGCAAAATGGTCATACAGTACATGTCTGTCAAGCATGTGTTTACATTGAAAAAATAATGGCGAAGTAGAGCATTGGAATGGAAAAACTTGTTCTGTCTTAATGGCACCTAAGTATGCATTTGTCTCATTTGGGTTTGAGATGCTGATTTGTGTAATACGAAATGCACTTTGTCTTATGGAAGTTTTAAAAAAAATTCAATATCGGTTGCGTCTTTGCCAGTCAACCTTGTTGAAATGGCCGACAGGAACTCCAAACTGCTGGTTTTCATTTAAATTCTCGCTTCATGAATTAAAGGACTGCGTCAACAGCACACTGCAGCACTTAGAGGAACTGCCTATTTACATTTCTCACAATTTTCTGCGATAATATTTACCAGTTTTATGGCCTGAACACTAAGTTAAATCAGTCTTTGCTTGTTCTGGGTTGTCAAAATTTGTGGAGAACAGCCGGCTGCTTTTTGAGGCTTTGTTTAGGACAGCGAACGCAGACAGGAAGCAGAATCTGTGCACAGATGAGGACATCTGCCGCAGCTGTTTTGTTCTTCTCCTTTATTTATTTAGCTATTTATTTGTTGTCTAAAGCTGAACTTATCTTGACAAACTGTGTATTATATGCATATATCATTTTCAAGTATCAACTCAAAATTTGGGGAGGCTGTTAAGGGATTATGCTCATTTATATGCTGTATCTCACTTGTATACTGTAAAATGGTAAAATCCAAGTGTTAGAAATGTACATGTTTTAAAATTGACATTGTTTTTTACCCTTTTTGGGGAAAAAGGTTTTGTAATCTACAGTATTAGGTGAACATTATAAGCCAGATCACAACTTAAAGTAATTGTAAAAAGTAAATTAAATGATTAGGTATGTATTTGAGTAACTGTTTATTGTTAATCTGGTAAGTTTCTTCCAAATTAAAAATAAAATATGCTATAATGTTCTTCTGAAAATTGCATCTTGTCAAAATAACATGTTTTCATTTTATTTTATTTTTATTACATTTTTTTTACAATATATTATGTTTATATATTTATGTTTTATATTTTATATCTATAATAACAATGAAATAATAATAAAATAATATATTTGTATAAATAATAAAAATAATAAAATATTATTTATATTAAAACATTATTTTATTGTTATTATTGTAAACCTTGTTATATTTTTTGTCTTTTTGATGAATGAAATTAAAATAAGAATATATTTAAAATAAGAATTTCTATAAATATATAAGTTTCAAAAGTTGATGATAACAAAGAATGATAATATGCATGGCTTTTCTTTTTTATTGTAGCACAAAAAGGAATTCTTCACCTTTCCCCGGACGTGTATCAAGAAATGGAAGCAAGTCGCAACAAGGGACTCCCCGGTGCTCCTGGAAACTTCCCAACAGCCAAAGAGATTGGCCAAGGGTCCGCAGGGCCATTCTGCACCCCATCGGTGGGCAACACTGCAACCATCGCAAGGGAGCTGCTGCTGAGCGGGACATCACCCACCGCCGAAGCCCTCGTCCTAAAGGGAAAAGCACCTGCTTTGGCCTGTGGCTCCATCCAGCCTTCCCAACAGCTGGAGTACTTGGCCCACATTCAAGGCTTCCAGGTACAGAATAAATGAAGTGATTTTGCAGATTTGTTTACCTCTCTCTCTCTCACTGTCCACTGTTAGCTCTGCCAAATTTCATAACATCATCTGCTTGGCTTGTGCTATCCGTCCATCTGGACGAAACTGAGGAAATGTGGAAGTGCCTGCTTTTGTCATTGCTATTCCTGCAGGCCAGGGAAGTCATTTTTCGCTGTTACGTTTCCCTTTTCCTCTCTGTATATCATTACAGGCAGAGGATAACAACCTGTCTTTAGCTGATTCATCCTCCAAGGCCCTGTTTCTTCTTGGGCTGCAAAATATTGTCAAATAAATATTAGTGTCGTATGATCCTTAAAAACACATTATAAAATGCTGAGTTGGTTATCAAAAAGCGTTTCCTATCTGTGTTAAAGCAGTTTTTCTGTTTTTTTTTTCCCTAATTGGACAAATCTAACTTTTTAAAGAGCATTTAGTGTATTTGGAATGGTTTTTGTCTTGCATAAAAAAGTCCTTTTTGATGAGTTTAAGGCAAACATGCAGAACAAAAGTCTTGCTGATCAAAATGATAATAATTATTTGAGGTAACTTATCATTTTCTTTTCGTCTTAGTCCTTTTATTAATCCGGGGTCGCCACAGCCGAATGAACCGCCAACTTATCCAGTTCATGTTTTAAGCAGCGGATGCCCTTCCAGCTGCAACCCATTAACTTGTGTGTGTGTGTGTGTGTGTGTGTGTGTGTGTGTGTGTGTGTGTGTGTGTGTGTGTGTGTGTGTGTGTGTGTGTATATATATATATTAGGGGTGTCAAAATTTATCGTTTCTTTGGTGCACCGCGATGCAGACGCGGACAATTCAGTATCGGTTCAGTAATAATCATAACTGGTTATTATATACTGATGTCATTTATCTCACATGCGATATGTCGTCGTAGCTTACTATGGTGAGGGAGGCGAGCCGTGAGCGTGATATTTACAACGCTCTAACTACGTAAAAACTCTGAAACTGTGCACAATTTCACTGTGTGTGTGTTTGCTGAACTCTGTTTCACTGACACTTACAGCAAAAGCCCCTATTTCACGGCGATTAAGAGAATGAAAGTAATCTCCATTTCTATCTCTCTCACTGTGGCCCATGAGTGCATCTGTGAAGAGCGCCAGAGAGCCAATCGCAGCCCTTTTTGTTGAGCGCGTGACCAATCAAAGGGTGTAAGAAATAACTTGGTAGAAAAGGCTCAGAAAGTGAGCGGGATTGTTGTTTAAAGGTACAGTTTATATATCTGACTGTTTGTATTAAAGGACAAAATAGTTTAACAAATAGTATATAAATATATTTATACATTTTAATACAAGAATTGCTGTGCTGTGAAGAATATATAAAACCGTGTATGGAAAGAATCGTCAATGCTAGAGGTGTGAACCTACACTGGTCTCACGGTTCAGTTCGGTTACGATTATCATGCCATCGATTCGGTTCAATTCGATATCTCGGTGCATCACGGTGCATTGACGATTCTTTCCATACAGTTTTATATTTACTTCACAGCACAACAATTCTTGTATTAAAATGTATAAATATATTTATATACTATTTGTAAAACAATTTTGTCCTTTAATACAAACAGTCAGATATATAAACTGTACCTTTAAACAACACTAGCATTTATAGACCATTTCGAGGGATGTAAACAAAAACAATGGCCCTAACGTATCCTGTTTTACATTTTTAGTTTCCATTGCTTCTGAGAATCCAAAAAGGTCCACATATTGATAGTGTTATGACGACTGATTTAAAGTCAAGTTATGATTGAATTGCCTCTTGTTACAGTTAGGAAATAGTTTAAAGTCAAGCAGGAAATGTTCATGGGCCAATGACATGACCACATTGAAATGGTCTATAGCAAATAAACAAATATAAATATCCCGCTCGCTTTCTGCCTTGTCTACCAAGTTCTTTCTTACACCCCTTTGATTAGTCACGCGCTCAACAGAAAGGGCTGTGATTGTCTCTTACACGCTGGTGCTCTTCACAGTTGCACTCATGGGCCACAGTGAGACAGAGAGAGAGAAAAAGAGTTTACTTTCATTCTCTTAATCGCCGTGAAATAGGGGCTTTTGCTGTAAGTTTCAGTGTAACAGTGTTCAGCAAACACACACGCAGTGAAATTGGTGCACATTGTGTGTTTTTCGTAGTTAGAGCGTTGTAAATAATCGCGCTCGCGGCTCGCATCCCTCACCATAGTAAGCTACGGCGGCATAGCGCATGTGAGATAAATGACGTCAGTATAATAACCGGTTATGATTATTACTGAACCGATACCGAATTGTCCGCGTTTGCATCGCAGTGCACCGAAGAAACGATTCATTTTGACACCCCTAGTCAATGCACCGTGATGCACCGAGATATCGAATTGAACCGAATCGATGGCATGATAATCGTAACCGAACCGAACCATGAGACCAGTGTAGGTTCACACCTCTAATATATATATATATATATATATATATATATATATATATATATATATATATATATATATATATATATATATATATATATATATATATATATATATATATATATATATACACACACAGGGAGTGCAGAATTATTAGGCAAGTTTTATTTTTGAGGATTAATTTTATTATTGAACAACAACCATGTACTCAATGAACCCAAAAAACTCATTAATATCAAAGCTGAATATTTTTGGAAGTAGTTTTTAGTTTGTTTTTAGTTTTAGCTATTTTAGGAGGATATCTGTGTGTGCAGGTGACTATTACTGTGCATAAATATTAGGCAACTTAACAAAAAAGAAATATATACCCATTCCAATTATTTATTTCCACCAGTGAAACCAATATAACATCTCAACATTCACAAATATACATTTCTGAGTGCTTTAATTTAAAAGCATTAAACGAATTTTACGAATGCTTTAATTTAATAATTTTTATTTGTTTGTAGTAATCTAAAGGTATTTTAAAAGCTTTTTTTTTACTGTTGTGAAATTAATGAAAAAAGTGATGTAAATTTGTTGGAAGTTGTATTTTTAATTTTGATGTTCTGGTAATACATCTCTCAACATATATGTTTAGAAATGATATGAAATAAAGGGGACACCCACCCTTCAAAAAGACCTGGAAGTTGGACAAAAATGATACATTTAAACAGCTAGTATAAGCAGAATTGTATCCCTCACATGCTTATAATCCAAACGACTAAAAAGCATGGTAAACAAAGGTGTAAAGATGACCCTAAACCCTTCAAAAAAGCTCAAATAGAAGCAGGAAGAGACCTAAACGGAATGCTGTGACCGGCACTTTTTTTTACTATCTGTAAAATCGATTAATTGTACCCTTCTCGCTCATGCATGCATTTCCTCAACCCCTTCCAGAGTTTAACGAAAAACATGCCAGCCCCCTCTGATACCCCACCCTCAGCCGCCCCACTTAATTTAGCAGCAGGTGCTTTTCATATTGACCAGTAAAAACATTTTATCTTAACTTGCTGAGGTTGCCTTTGAAAAAGCCTTTGTTTTCGCTCAGAGCTTTCCTGTAGTCTGAAACCCAATGAAGAAGAGAGAGGCAGCCAAACGTAAACACGGGTGGAAAACAGCAGGTTTCACTTAAAGGGCCAGCTGCGAGGGATGAGCCGACCTGCCTGTGTGAATCACTCCACGTCTAAACCCTCCAATACCCTGATAAGAATCCTGATCTTATCCCCCATTCCTCAGCGTCTCCTGTCAGGGGGGATTTGAGTGTGTAATGGAGGAAAGCAGGAAACACACGTTTCGTTGAGACAATGCGCCGAGCGATGTGGGTTGGTAATGAAAACCTGAACGTATTGAAAGCAAAACAAAAACGCTGAGCTGCGTCTTCAGTGCTGAAAGGCAGATTCCAGATTTTTATATGTTTGTTGGCAGATGGTCTTCTGCAAAATAGTGTGTGCTCGTTGGCAAACGCCTAACTGGTTCTAATCGAAGGAGTAGACATGCTATCCACAGTGCTAAAGGACATGTTTAAATTAGACCAGGTCTGCTCACTCGCTGATTCAATTTGGTCTTGACAGAGCTGTTATGAAAACCCCTATGAGGCCCGTCTCGTTGGCATTGGAGCAACAGAAACACCTGCAACAGTTTGGAAAAGCCACAACAAGAATCCATGTTCAATCAGTTTCCTAAAGCAGTTGTGCTACGCTACAGATGTGGTACTCATTGACGTGTGGTTATTTGTACGTCTGTTTTTTCCAAAGACTGAGAAGTTAATAGACATATATGCCTGTGCCTTGTAAAATAATAAAAAAGGACCTAGCACATGCTGTCTTGAGTGTTCTTGGAATTAACTTGGAGTTGAGATTGGTTCATTCAGCTCTATTGCCCTTTTTGGGCCCCAAGTAGACATAAGGCCCTTGAGAGTAAAGAAATTTGATTGATGGAATTTGGCCAGAGGTTTAAATTGAGATAGGGCAACAGAATTTTGGCTTTTATGGAAGCGGTGTTGGTTCAGATAGGGTTGAAGAAAAAAAATCTTTGTTTGCTATTGAATTCCCTGTTGTCTCTGGCCACATGTGATGGAAGTAGGGCAGAAATAATGGAGTTGTTTGAGTAACGCACAACATATGCGCTCTCTTAGTCTTCCGTTGTCTTTATCTCTGCAATATGTTGTTATTGTTCTGCAGTTAAGCTTCACAGTTTGTGCCCACATCCTCTGTAACCTCCTCAGACCTTCTCAGGCTTTAGGAGATGTTCAGATATGTTCAGTCTGTTCACATTTATTAGACCTAAATGGTCTTAAATATCTTCCCTGGCCACTTTATTCTGTGCACCCTAACAATTTTGTTTTGGACCTAATACTTTGTTTCATAGATTCAACGAGGTCCTGGAAACATTCTTCAGGCATTTTAGTCCATATTGACATTATGGCATCACACGTTTTCTGTACATCCAAGATGCAAATCTCCCATTCTATCACATCCCAATGAGCCGTACTTGATTCTTATCTGGAGGCCATTTGAGTACAGTTAACTCATTGTCAGTTTGAGATTTTGTGAGATGGTATGCTATCCTTCTGGAAGTAGCATCACATGGTTGGTACACATGGACATGGTTAACAATACTGTTTAAACATTTAAACAGTGCTATGCCATATTCAAAGTCATTTTAATCACTTTTCTTCCATATTCTGATGCTTGGCTTGAACTTTAACAGGGATCCCTTCTTCGTACCTAAGGTAATCTAGATCTTACACTATTTAGATCTAAGGTGATGTGGCAGATCCTGGATCTTTAATTGTGATAACTGACTGGCTAAATTGGTTTTTCAAACAAGTTTGGGAATTAGATAAAAACATCCGGATGAATTGGTCTGATATTAGTGTACGCGTGTTTGTGTTTGGTTGTGAAGGACAGATATTGATCCTCGAAACTGTGATCAGTAATGCAGCAATTAGCAGACAGCAGTGTGATGGCATTATCTGATTAATGTTCAGTTGTCAGCCATATAAGCAAAATGACATAAAATTAGTAGTAAATGAAATTATTTATTAAATGATATGCAATAACTCTGGACTTTTGTTGTACACTGTCTTTACAGGCTTTACATTTTCACGTGTCGAGTATAGTATTTAGCAATTTATTTAGTTTAATGTTTAGGATTTTCCATGTGAGAGTATTCAAGTTTCTTAATCTTATGTCGTAAGGCATACTGGCTATTTACATAAATTTGGCATCAAAAAGCATTTTTATATTTGAGAAGCGGTCTGCATCTCCTGCACTGCCTCAAATTGCCCAGATATTAGTTGCCATATTTATTCCTTCACAAAAAAACTCTCTCAATGAGAATACTGCCCATGTCAATTATCATACAGATATCACTCTCAGAAATTGTACTAAAGCTGGAAAGTACCTTTTCAAAGTTTGAGTTTGTATCTAAACAATCCACATTGGTATCTTAATAGTGTTTATTCATAAAGTATACATATTAATCCCTAAAAAGTAAAAAAAAAATAAAAATCTTAGAACCCCTTCAATAGTTACCACCCCATGACCGTTTTTGTACTTTTATTTTGGAGTGTACAGAATACAAACATTTAATTATTATTATTTTTTTTTTTACATTTATTTGAATAATTTTACAATATTGTTATTTTCACAATATTGTTATTTTTTAAGTGACTTCCTAGAAAGCTACTCTCCTCTTTCATTGTAATTGCATGGAAAAGAGTGACTAGCACAGACTTCAAAATTTCTTTCTTTCTGTACCACATTAGAAAGACATATATTTTCTAATTAAGTCAAACGTGACAGATATTTGTCAGAACAAAACAGAACAAAACATGGTGCAAAAGGGCATGCCCGAATCCACTTTTGCTATTTTAAGGACAGAAGCAATGTGTAAGTGTTTTGGACCTGCATAGACACATAACTAATGCACTCTGTGCTGGACTTTAGACCAGCTTTTATTTGGTCAATTGCACGGTCTATTTCAGTTTCTCAAAATAGCAACGTGGCAACAATGCGCGTTAACACAGCTCCTTTTTAGACCGGAACACTCATGAGTCCACAAAGTGGCGCAAATGGATTTGCTATTTTTAAAAAACGTGACACAAAACGTGAAAATTAGAGTTGCGCATGTCTGAAAATAGCAACAAATCACACCAAACGCATCCTGCGCCTTATTGCGCCGGGTGTATATGATGGGACCCTTTATGGCGGCGAGCGATCTGACATCCTTCAGATTATTTACAATCCTTGACTGATCTGTTTAAACTCTTGGGCCTCTTTTGGTCAAATGACTGACTTATTTGGCACAAATTAGATGGACCCAGAGATAGATCTTTCCCCAAATCCCCCTTTGGTGGAGCAACCGGAGACTTACTAGGTAGCGCTCACTCCCTAGGCTGGGGACACAGAGATTGGGAGAGGAGAAAGCAAGAGGAGAGGTGGAGCAGTGAAGCCAATCTCTGTGGGAACGCTGCTCTTCGCCGCATGTCAGGTGCACATCATAAAGGGCCTTTTGTGCGGAGCCTGTGAGCTGCAAAGCAGTCTAGGAGAGCAGAGAGCAGTAGGTAGAGCTCACGTTAGGGATGAGTCCAAAGCTTTTTCATTTTATGAGCCCCATTCATCCCATCACTCTATATGACACTGAGTGGAACGGACTGTACCATAGTCCTGCACTCTCTACAGTATCCTGTGGCACTTTTCATGAATAAGACCTTTGGTGTCTTTTTTTTTTTTTTTTTTTTTTTGTGCATTTTAGTTTTGATAAACCATCACCTAGCACAGTAGTCTGTAGTTTTTTCAATTTGTTGCGTCCCCAAAATAAAAAGTCCTACTTGTCCTAAAATAAAAAAATTTAATAAAAATAAATAAATAAATAAAATGTCATATTTGTCCTACTTGAGAGGCTTCTGCCTTTTCAAAGTAAATAATCAAGCCCCCCAACACCCAGCCCCCAGGGTGTCCGCAGGGTCTTAAAAAGTATTAAAAGTTGATAAATCAGTTATGAGAAAATTAAGGCCCTTAAAAGGTATTAAAGTCTTAATCGTATTTTTACAAGGTCTTAAATTTTGTTTAAGTGTTGTCCAAAGTGTTTGACTCCAAAAAAGCACAAATATATTTATTTTCCTTCTAATAACAATGGCATGCTCGATCCACGCAATTGGTTTGGGCCAGGGCGCGTCCGTCCAAGCTCCTCTGTCCGGGTGATGTCACATAATTTGCAACAAACGTGGGAAGGTGATGTGACGCTCTCCACATGTAGTGAAACCATAGAGCAAAAAGTCTGTAAAATAACAGTGTTTCTCTGTAAAACTCTTATTGTGTAACTTTATTAAACAGATTTGATCATAATAATTCAGGAAAAGTTAGTAAAATATCAGTTTCTTTGTAAAACTCTTATTTTGTAACTTTATTGAACGCATTTGATCATAATAATCTAGGAGAAGTCTGTAAAATAATAGTGTTTTTCTGTAAACATTTTAATGAAAATATCTGTAGATTTATTATTTTTGCACTTAATTTCAACAAAAGAAATTTTACCGTAATTTTATGGTTTTTGCTTGGCAGCCGTAGCTGCCAGTCATTTGACCTTTTTTTCTGATTTTTTTTTTTTTTACAATTACAATTTATTACTTTAATTTTACGTAATTTTAAATGTACTTAAAAAAAAAACAGGAAAAAACAGTGTGTAAATAATAAGGCAATTTTACTGTATAAAACAAACAAATTGTTGTAATTTGTCATTAATTGTATAGTACATAAAATAACACTCAAGCTGTTAATTTACAGATATTGTTTGTAATTTTTACGGACTTTTGAATATAATTGAATATAATTAATATAATTTAAAATACTGTATAAATAATAGTGTCATTTCCCTGTATAAAAAAACTAAAATGTCAGTAATTTGTCTTTAATAGTAAAGTACCTAAAATGAAAGTCAAACTGTTAATTTAGAGAGATTGTTTGTCATTTTACTAAGTTTTGAATATAATTTGAAATGACAAAAAATTACTGTGAAAAATTTAGAGATATTTTCTGTAAAATTAGGTTTTTGTTTTTCAGTGTACAACTGTTTATTATCAACTGTTTATTAAGTTAAAATTTTGATACTGATCAGAACTTGATGTGGTGATGAGGTCTTAAAATATTCTGAGATGGTCTTTAAAAATTTAAAAAGTCTTAAAAAGGTATTGAAGTTATCTTTAGGATTCCTGCATATACCCTGTATTTATTTTTAAAGAATAAATAATAATATTTATTACATGATCCTAGTTTATCCATTTTTTATATTGTTTTCTACAAATCAATGTTGTAGACAAAAATAATTTGATTTAAAGGTGCAATAGGTGATTGTCTTCAGAAACATTTTTGTTGTGCTGATTGAAAGTCTCATCACATTCCAATAGGGTATATGCAGAGCTAGTGTTTCTTCCTATACTGATAAACTTCCGGTGAACGGTTAATGTGACTTTTTTTTTCCATTTAATACGGTTCCTTTTACAGCATCAATTTAGTTGCTTAAGCGTAAAACGAGAGGAAAAGCCATTTACATGCACGCAGCCGTCAGAATTCGCAGGCTAGCGCAGAAGCTCCATTGAATATACTGGGGTAAAATAAATATTCATACTTTAAAGACATGGCGGGGAAAAATGCAGTGCTCCGTGTAGATTCTGAGACCTACTTTATATCGGATATCAGTCAGGCAGTGGAGCTCACTGATTTTTAAAGAAAACAGACCTTAAACCGCCGATTTTGTAACTGAATACAGTTTACCGGAAGTGCTTGACCCAGGTAACTGACAAATTAAAGGTCCTTCTGCATACTTCAGCATATAGCCTATAGTAATAATCAAAGTAAATGATCTAAATGTATTTATATGTATTTTTATATTCTGGTTAAGGCATAAAGCTAAAAAATGTTCATCCAATTAATTTGTTGGGCCGACAATTCCCATAATTCTGATAAGTAGTCTGATAAGTAGATTTGTACAATCTTCGCAGCCGTTCACACAGATCTGCCGTTTGCGCATGCACGCGCGTTCACATGCACGAGAGAGAGAGAGAGAAAGAGCGAGAGCAAAACAAATCAAATGCTGAATCAAAACTTTAAAATCTTGAATCAATATTGGAGTTACTTTTGCACACTGGAGGAAGGACGACACTATGGCTGAAGTATTTCTTTTAGACAGGTAATGTTCTGTTTTAAAACTATTTAAGTCACGCAAATCTTATGTAGATTTTGTTGTTTTTTGAATGGGTTATATGCAGGGCTTTACATTAACACCCGCCAAATGCGGGTAGATTTCAGCTCTGGCGTGTTAGACAGACACCTCCACTAGCCACTTTGGCTGGTTGGAAATCGTTTTTAAATTGTAGTTTTCTTAAAAGCAGGGTTTGAAAATAAGCGTGGCCCAATATTCGTGCAAATGTGATCTTAGAATCGAGAAGCAGCGACTGACAAAAATAACTTTGTTCGCGCGAGCAGAAAGCAGGTAAATACCGAACGAGAGGATGATCACTGGCACGCACAGATGATGTGATGCGCGCAACTGTTAAAAAGTGTGCACGCTCCCGTCAACCGTCACCGTGCCTAGAGAAAGCGCAACTGGTGCGATCGGTTCCTGTTGAAATAAACTGGACAAAGAACGATGATCGTGCACCCACAGTCCTGCTTTTTTCAAGAGCTCAAGATTAAAACAAAAATACACATTCTTTTGTAAGCAGCAGCGGTCACTGCTTTCATTTACAGGCCTATATTAACCGTGCGCGTGATTATCCTTTCATTATCAAACATGGTATGTTTCACCTGCTTTCTTTTGCTTACAGTTATTTTTGTTAATATGGTTTAATTATATTTCTTTATAATAACATTGCTTTAATGGGAGATTACCCCCTGTTTATGTTAACTGGTGATCTGGAACTTTTAGCCAGGACAGATTACTGTGCATATTTTAGATACATGACAATAATTCTTTTTTTTAAATGTAATGTTTTTTTAAGGGAAAGTTTTGTTGAATTAAAAAGTGCACCTATACAGCTACGTATATTTTCCTTGTTTTGACACAATAAAAAATTGTGGCTAAGAAATACTTTGGTGTGGTCAGAGATAAATTTGGTAAATCCTTAATTTTGAGCCCTGAAGTCATGTGAAATAAAAACTTCTTTTTATAAAACTTCATTTTTAATTATGTCCACATGCCTTCTCATTAATTTAACTTCTTGTGTCTATTGTGTATTAGCTTGCTCAGTGTGCATGAGCAAATGGGTTGTGTCGCAATACAATCTATTGCGACACAACTCATTTACTCATGCACACTGAGCAAGCTAATACACACAAGAAGTTAAATTAATGAGAAGGCATGTGGACATAACACATCTAAGTCATTTTAGCATGTCAAAGTCAAACTTATGCAAATAAAATATATTTTCCCAACAAGAAAATTGTGGCTAGTGAAAAGTTAATGTTAAGCCCTGGTTATGTGCACAGAAGTGTTGTTCAACCACTGAAATCTTCCGGCAAAAGCTTGATGTGACTATTTTCAATTTCATAAAGTCCTTTTACAGCATAGATATTGTATTTAACAACAAAACATAAATAAATACTGAGGTGAAGTTGGTTTATATTCACATAGGTTCATTTTTGAACAATGACAACCTGTGACAACTCGCTCCCTATATTGTTTACCATGCTACTTTGAATATTCGGTCCAGTGGCGGCTGGTCAATAGAGGGCGCTGGGGTGCCGCCCCCTTCAAGTTAGACCCCTTTAATATGTTAATGTTTATTATCACAAATATTAACAAAGTTAATTGATTTAATTATAACATTCTAACATTTATTGTAGTCATATTAACATTTATTGAAAAAAATGTATGAACAATATTTTTTCATATGTGTGCGGGGCGCCGGACTAATGGGTGTCTATGTAGGTACACGAACTTTTGCAATGCACGTGATATGACGATAAGCTCTAATTGGCCTGTTTTAAATTGTCTTTGGGGCGCAGTGCTCTGCGTCCCGAACCCTCCCATTTTTGTTGTTAGAACGAATCATATTTGTTTTTACTGTATATGATTGGCCTTATGTGATTGGACCATTCTTACCAAAGAGCTTAGAATGCAATTTCTCGAGATGAAGGAAAATTCTGTTGTATCTTTGCAAAGATATCTGTCCACAAGGCGTTTGGATGAAGAAAAAAAAATCAAGAAGCTTGGACCAGATCAACCTTCCTTGCAAATTCACCAGTAGTCAAGTGATGGCGAGCGCGCATATATTCAGAGCTTTTCCAGGACTTGTTAGGACAAACGGAGTTGGCTGGCAGGTTGTGATGTAAGTCATGCCTTTTACTATTTCCGTGTTTGCTGTTTCAAACAGCATGACGCAAGAGAGGCTGAATGCATTGGCCATGCTGTCAATAGAGAAGAGACTGGTGACTGAGATGACTGACTTTGACTTTAACCAAAAGGTTATTGAGAAATTTTCAAGCCAGAAAAAAGGGAGCAAAATTTATTTCAAGTAGTGGTACTGGCCAGTGATTAGGCAACATTGTTTGTGTGTGTGTGCGTGTTTACTGATTATCTTGATTACTTCATTACTGATAATAAACCCAATTGAACTAAAATGAACTGATTTGGGATGCATTATTGTATGCTTTAGTCATATTTTAGTTTTTTGATACATCACCTGAAAAATGGCTTTTACACTCTTACTTTACCACAGTTAGATATTTTTTCTGGTATTTTCCCCCCCCCCCCCCCCCCCCCCCCCCCCCCCCCCCCCCTTAACTAGCATGTAAGTATGGCTAGTAATATGTGTAATTCCTGCACGCCTCCGGCCAACCACTAACCATACAGTAGTCGCTTTAGGACAAAGCGTGTGAGAGAGAGAGACCAGGGATCCTTGCGTGCATGAAATATTGCACATTATGACAAGTTTTGCTTGCTACACAACTGAAAACTTGCTAGATATAATACAGTGTTTCGTTCGGAATTGTAGTATTATAGAGTACTATAAAGTTTTCTAACTGGCGAATGACAGGATCTAGTGGGTTGTTTACTGTCACCTTTAAGGTGCGCATTCATGATATCAGGAGGCATGGCTTTGCAAATGCAAATGCAATATAGAATTGCAAATGCAATATAGAATCATGATAAAACTATGTGGCCATGATGCAATTTTCTCTCACATTTGATTTGGAAAAAAACTATCAATGGGGTGTAAGGAAGGGTTAGGTCCATCTGTACAACAAGCCCCGCCCTCTCATGGACAAGTACAAGAAGGACACTTTAATGATACCTATAACAAAATACAGCCTAGTAACGTATTTCAGATTCACAAAAATGTATAAAATAAAAATGTATGAATTTGTCATCAGATGCTAGCTACAATGAAACGTAAACTGAGCAACCTATTTTGCGTTTCACAAAAATGTGCTTCAGTTGAAAAGATTGTTAACAAGACATCAGACATACTGTATGGATCCAAGCCTGGAAAGTACTTGAATATTAATAAAATTTGTTTATGGTGTTATTTCAACAATTGGACTGTGCTGCTATTAAAAACTGAATGGAAAACAAGAGAAATCTTGATTTAAAATTTTTTTAATTAAATCTTGTCCAATAACAATGACACGTAATGTCGGCGCCAGTGGTGTAGTGGTTAAGGCGTCGACACATGCACTCCGGTGCTCACGGCGACCCGAGTTCGATTCCCGCCTCGTGGTCCTATGCCGAACCTTCCCCTCACTCTGCTCCCCCTGCTTTCCTGTCAATACTCTCTACTGTCCTATCCATTAAAGGTGAAAACCCCGAAAAAATAATTATAAAAAAAAAAAAAAAAAAAAAAAAAAAAAAAAAAAAACAATGACACATAATGCACATTTGATCAATATTTCAAAAACTGCATTTGAGTTTTACCAGTATTGAATCAACACATTTTCTGAAAGTTCTTTAAACATGACTGTTTTAAATGGTCTAATTTTTTGAAAATTGCCCTGACAATAAATATGAGTAAGTGAAATGTTGAATATAGCAAGGACTTTTATGGTTCTATATCTACATATCCTAGGGTATGATTTACAAATGGTGATTAAAAAGACCCTAAATTTTGGTGTCCATGAAAGAGTGGAACCATGAAATATGGTCAAAAGAAAACTTTTCATTCTGGGATTTTAGGTGAATTTTTTTAGGTGAATTCACCTAAGCCACATTGCAACTATGTAGATATCAGAGATCAATTTAACATATTGAATCAATGCATTATATGGCACCTTTAACATGTTCATTTACAGTGCATCCGCAAAGTGTTCATATCGCTTCACTTTTTCCACATTTTTTATATTACAGCCTTATTCCAATATGAATTAAATTGATTTATTTCCTCAAAATTCTACACACAATACACCAAAATGACAATGTGAAAAAAGATTTTTATAAATTGTTGCAAATTTATTAAAAATTAAAAACCTGAAAAATCACATGTACATAAGTATTCACAGCCTTTGCTCAATACTTTGTTGATGCACCTTTGGCAGCAATTACAGCCTCAAGTGTTTTTGAATATGATGCCACAAGCTTGGCACACCTGTCTTTGAGAATTTTTGCCCATTCCTCATTGCAGTACCTTTCAAGCTCAATAAGGTTGTATGTAAGCGACGATGTACAGCCATTTTCAGATCTCTCCAGAGATGTTCAATAGGATTTAGGTCTGGGCTCTGGCCGGGCCACTCAAGGACATTCACTGAGTTGTTGTGAAGCCACTCCTTTGATATTTTGGCGGTGTGCTTTGGGTCATTGTCTTGCTGGAAGATGAACCGTCACCCCAGTCTGAGGTCAAGAGCACTCTGAAGCAGGTTTTCATTTAGGATGTCTCTACTGTACATTGCTGCATTCATCTTTCCCTCTGTCCTGACAAGTCTTCCAGTTCCTGCTGCTGAAAAACATCCCCACTGCATGATGCTGCCACCACCATGCTTCACTGTAGGGATGGTATTAGCCTGGTGATGAGCGGTGCCTGGTTTTCTCCAAATGTAACGCCTGGCATTCACTCCTAAGAGTTCAATTTTAGTCTCATCAGACCAGAGAATTTTGTTTCTTATTGTCTGAGAGTCCTTCAAATGCCTTTTGGCAAATTCCAGGTGGGGAGTGGCTTCCATCTGGCCACTCTACCATACAGGGCTGATTGGTGGATTGCTGCACAGATGGTCGTCCTTCTGCAAGTTCTCCTCTCTCCACAGAAGAACGCTGGAGCTCAGATAGAGTGACCATCGGGTTATTGATCACCTCCCTGACTAAGGCCCTTCTCTTCCGATCACTCAGCTTAGATGGCCGGCCAGCTCTAGGAAGAGTCCTGGTGGTTCCAAACATCTTCCATTTATGAATGATGGAGGCCACTGTGCTCATTGAAACTTTTTTTATTTTTAATAAATTTACAACAAATTCAAAAAATATTTTTTCACATTGTCATTATGAGGTATTGTGTGTAGAATTTTGAGGAAATAAATTAATTTAATCCATTTTGGAATAAGGCTGTAACAAAAAAAAGTGGAAAAAGTGAAGCGCTATGAATTCTTTCTGGATGCACAGTATATAATTGTTTATAAGAAATATGTAAATAATTAATTGAAAATAATACTTATCATTTAATACTTAGTTGTTATTTAGCACCTGTTTACCCTGATCATTAGTTATACACCATAAGCACAATAAGAAATTCTTAAATTTTTGTACTCTTAATTTTTTCTGAACCTTAAATTTAGCGAAAATGGCACTATCTTTTTTTCATGTCAATTTCCGCTTTCCCTCTTTCTTTATTCAATGTTACTCTTTCTATGTTCTCCCTTCATCTGAGCCCCCCTGCTCACTGTCTGTCTCTCGCATGGTTTCTAACCTTGGCTAGAAATACCAGCATACCAAGATTCAGATCACAGGCTCTCGGTTATTCCTTCAAATAGCATCCATTGATGTTTTCTGACCTTTGAGTGAATCAAGGCTACGTTTTGAGATGAATGGGAACGAGCTGATAGAAGAACCTTTGCTTAGATTTCACATCCGTGGCTGCTTTGATCACGAGCGGCAGCGTTCAGCATCTACACGCCAACCACTCTGCAGTCAGGCCATCAATCACTGCACAAATTGCTTCATATGCAGGTGATGGAAGCGTCCTTGATGCATCATCTTTTCATCTTTTATATCATCGTTATTTGCCATATCTTTACACCTTCAGAATTTCTCGCAGTTCATGACCGAGGAGTAAAATCATTAGGATCATACAAAGACTATTGCTTTTGTGTTACAGAATGTCATTGTAAAAAAAAAAATAATTAGGTAGAAATGTAGTTGTTTAAACTTCAGATATGCTTTACATACATATTTTATACATTTATATGCTGCATATATTGCTGACTGCTATCTGAATTGCTTAGACATTTTTATAATGGTTATTGCTTTTTATAATATATTGTTCAATCCTCCAGGAGCCTCTGATCAGGGGGGAGCACCACCTTGTGAGCACCTTCGCAGAGAGGCTATAAATTACTTTCCAAAATCTTTTCATTCAATGCTCCTCTCTGGTGGAATGATCTTCCAATTATCTGAGCACAAACACGTTACTTTGTATAATTAGCAGTTCTTGTATGTATTGCCTCTTGTTTAATCGCTGAATGCCTCCTCAATTGTAAGTTGCTTTGGGGAGTAGAGTCTTCTAAATGACTAAAGCCCAATCCCAATTTTATTTTTGTTCCACTTCTTCTTGGCCCTTGAAACAGAGTGTGAAGGGGAAGAGCTTCAAAATTTACCCCTTAGAAATGGGACACCACTACAACACCTGCCACTAGACTTTTCTGACAGGGTATTCGAGTGTAATTAAGTGTCAGTTGTATAATTATGTTGTGGGACGACTATACAAGGGTTATTATTATGAAAAAGTCACTTGTTCAAACATTTCAAAATTAAAAGTTGTTGGTGGAAAGATCATGGTCCCACGATGCAATTAAACAGCATAAATAAATAATACTAATAATGAAAATCATGAATCACACAAGGGCGTCACGGTGACGCTGTGTGTAGCACAATCGCCTCAGCAAGAAGGTCGCTGGTTCGAGCCCCGGCTGGATTAGTTGACATTTCTGTGTGGAGATTGGATGTCCTCCCTGTGCTCTCGTTTCCTCCGGGTGCTCCGCTTTCCCCCACAAGTCCAAAGACATACGGTATAGATAAATTGGGTAAGCTAAATTGTCCGTGGTGTATGTGTGTGAATAAGAGTGTATGGGTGTTTCACAGTGATGGGTTGCAGCTGGAAGGGATCCGCTGCATAAAACATATCCTGGATAAGTTGGTAGTTCATTCCGCTGTGGCAACCCCAGATTAATAAAAGGACTAAGCCGAAAAGAAATGAATGAATGAATCACAAAATATTGAAAATTGTTCGTTTTTTACGGTGTATCTGTTTTTTCATTGATTGAAAAATCTAAGTCTAAAGAAAAGTCTAAAGCTCAATTTTAAAAAAGCCTGCAAGCCAATATTATGACCAATCATTCATAAGTTTTAATCACTCTTATATTTCCATGCTGTCCACCTGCGGCATCTTTATAACCTGTAACCCACTATTCTACTCTAATGGCAAAGCACTGACTGATGATATGAAAGTGACTTAATTTGATGCGAGGACATCTGGAGTTGTGTAACTCCACAGTAGCTTCAGGTTCACAATTTCAATTACAGAAGTGGATTGATATGGGCTTTTGAAGGTGACTCGCTCCATTTATGGCCAGTGGTATGATGTATATTTCTGGCACTGTGGCATGGTGGCCTCCAATCTGAGCCAGTAATCAGTGAATAATTGTTTTCTTGAATGTACTGTATTATGTGGGGGTTTACAGTGTATGGGTGTAGAGATAGATAGATTGTTGAACTGTAAATTCATTGATGTGCAGTTTCAATGTTTGGTGGTAAAAGTAGCCATATTTGGTAAGGAATTGGATGCTTTATCTTAACGACTTCAGACTATAACCACTTTAAAAAGTTGTTAAAACAAAAAGTATTGGGTTATGTCTGACAAGAAAATGCTTTTTGAGTCTGTTTAATTTCCTTTTACTTTAATTCTTTTTTGTTTAATTTCTTTGTTTAATTCAGATTGTTTGAAATTATTTGTGAAATGTGCAGATTCTGAGAGAAAATTACATTACTTTTACTTTACTTTTAAAAATCATTTATGGAATTTTCCTTTATATTTCATGTACTGTAGAAATGTTCAGACCAATCATCCAGGAAAATATTAAAGGGATAGATGACCCCCTACCCCCTTCTTTTTTCTTCAGAATATAAAAAAAGAGACTTGGGTCTGAAACTGTGGTCCTTGGTCATTTATAAAATGCATGTCAGAGTGAAAAAAAAATACATGCAAGTGCAATTTTTATATCATTTTGGGATGTGATGAGACAAATATCTCACAAGACAAGACACAAGACTAGATTCATGAGAAATGCATTTTTAGGCATTAAAGAAATCCTCAAAGTTTATATAGATTATGTTCATGCAGAGTGCTGTAATAAATATAGAAGAATAATATAAGGGACAATCATGTGTTCGTGGAGCTCATAGTTTGAAACGACAGAGATTAGTAGTGACGATATGTTCACCATTGCGTTCTGCTATTTTAAATATGGTGTTTCTGTTTGACTTGTTGGTAAGGGTAATCCCGCTCTCAGCCCCTGATGCAAGCAGTTCTAGCTCTGCAATGTTTTGGTGCTACTTAAGAGCCGCTGCTTTAGGTGTTAAAAGAAAAGATTACTTAATCCTCATTCACACTACGAGCGACTCTGTCTATGCGCGCAACAGCGCCTGTTTGCGACCAGGTGGGGGTGTCGAGCGACATGACAAAGTTGAGAATCCTTCAACTTAATGCAAATGAAGAGCGACTTTCTTGAGCACCAGTAGAGTTCACATGATCCTCCCTCAGTTCGCTCTGAGACCAGTTGTATTCTCCGTACTGTAGACCTACACAGACCTGCGTTTGCAGTAGTTTGCCACCCAGAGCGACAGGCAGCTACTAGTCACTGCTAGTGTGAATGAGGCATTATTTAGAACTAGGCTCAGGCTCCAAACCGACACTCGAACTGATGTGGTGGAAAAGGGGTATATGTCGGTGCACTGCTCATGATGCTATCGGTGCCAACTAAGATGTGCTTCCTAAGCCAGTCAGATCTCATCACAACCCTAATACTCATGGTTCCTGACAATACATTGAGTTCTTATAAACCAAATGATAAAGTAACGTATACTTAAAATTAAGTTCTTTTTTTATTCTTTGTATAA
The DNA here is from genome assembly GCA_903798195.1 of Danio kyathit. Lineage (NCBI taxonomy): Eukaryota > Metazoa > Chordata > Actinopteri > Cypriniformes > Danionidae > Danio > Danio kyathit. The sequence continues at coordinate 15,644,891 of LR812542.1, forward strand.
GGGAAAATAGAACTTCAAAAATGCTGATTGATGGTGGACTGTTTTCGAACCTTTCGACACCCCCCAGTCTGCAGTAGCCAGGGTTGTAAATGTGTCATGCTGTTCAGATGTACCCCTAAACACAGCAGTTTTGGCTCAGATAGAAAAACTATTTTGTAAACATCTGGCAAACAGTTTCCGCAAGAAGCGACAACATTCAGTTATTACATTGTTTTCTGTTTACCATGGACAGACACCAAATGACACCTCCGGTGTTCACAAATTCATTGAAAATGTGGCGTGACGAGATGGGCTTATGGTCTGGTGTGTGACTCCCTCCAAGTCTTTAAAATCTCTTCACAAATAATCGTACACCTGCGGATACAGTACATCTGATACATCTGCTATTTGACTCTATAGTGTATTCCTTTGGCTAGTTTTGTTTTTTTAGATGTTGTTCTCCTGTCCGACACCAGTGGAATGTGAAAAGAATCTGGGAAAAGAAAACACATCAAAGACTGTGGAGTTCCAGAACATGTCCACCAATTGTGTAGTTGACGCGTTCCAATGTTAGCTTAAGGTGTTTTGAATGCAAATTTAACTCCCTAAAAGTTAGCTTTGCTTTGCCATTTTGAACTTCCGAAACAAACAAAACAAAACAAAAACATTGTATTTTGTTTGAAAATATCTTTCATTTTCAATTTCATTCTTCGATTTCATTTGAAGTGTACCAGTCCTTACAGCTGTTCAAGAAAATGGACAAGAAAAAATAACACCTGGATCATGGACATACTGAGAGTCTCTTTAAATCCATATGTTAAAGCTGTATACAGCATAAACAGAGGCATTTCATGACTTTAACTGCTGGTTTAGTGTATAAGCAAGTGAAATATGATGTTATCAGATGTACTCGTGTGTTAAATCCGCCAGCAATATCATCCTGATAAGGATCTCTAGACCATGTGCTTAAGTCAAAGACGGAATCCTCCATTTTGTTTTAATTTCATTTTTCCTCGCTATGTAGCAAATCCCACTTTAATGAAAATAAAGTCTCTCAGATGATGTATGTTTTGAACATCTGCGCCAAAAACTCTGCCTCTTAACCCCCCCACCCCCCCAACCAACACACACACACACACTCTGCAGTGTGCACTGTCTATGTGAAAAGCACTTCAAATAGCACTGGCAGCGTCCTACTCTTGGCTTGGCATCTTTTCCACCACGCATCTCCATCTTATACACAGGCGACATCAAACGCATCTCCTGTCTAAGCATCAAAGAACAGGACGGTTTGTTTCTGTCCCTCTTGCCCTTTCCCTGTTCCTGGAGCGGGTGTTTACGCTGGGATTTTCATTAGCTAACACATGCTAGACGTGCTAATCCCTTACCGTCTGATTTTTGCTTGGTTCTGATGGAGCCCAGCTGTATGGCTGTGGTGTGTTTTTGTGAGGAGCGATCTTTGAAAACAGACTTTGTCAGGGAGATGAATCTTGAGGCTGACAGGAAGCTGGCACTGATCTGGGTGTGTTGAGTTTGATGGTGGCCCGCAGTTATTTGCTCAAAGTGATGACGCTTCACCACAATTAAGTGCATTAGGAACAGTTTTAAATCAAACCCAGCACTGCTAACGGATACACAGTCAGCGGTGTGTTTGCGCTATATCTCAAACACATTAGAGTAAGTTATATGAAACTCGTTTGGCCCAGGTGTGTTATTTTACTTTTATGTATATATATATAGTAAGGTGACAAATAGGCAGTAAAACACTATGGGCAGTTTTTTGTAAAACATCATTTTTGAAGAAAAAAAAATTTATGTTCATGTAGTTTCAAGTCTGATGTTTGAGAATATATAACTTTATCAATATATACTGTATATTTTTACTTTTAACTGAACTGCACCTTAAAGGGCACCTATCTTAACCTCTTTTTTTAAGATTTAAGATAAGACTTTTGTGTCTTCAGAATGTGTCTGTAAAGTTTCATCTTAAAACACCCATCAGATTATTTATTATTAAACTTTTCAGATTATTGGAATTTTTAGCTCTGAGCACATTGAAGCTGTTTTTGTTGCCTGTGCCTTTAATGCAAATGAGCTAGTTCTCCCTGCCCACTGTTCCCATTTGCCTGTCAGAGTGTGTCTCCGTCTCTTGCTGCTTCAGATAAACAGCACAGTGACAGACATGAAGGAAGCAGATCTCATGTTACGGTTGTGAGAAATACTACAGTAATGCTGTGTTCACACCAGATGCGGAAGAAGCGTCAAGCGCGAGTGATTTACATGTTAAGGTAATGCAAAGATGTGAATAGACGTCCTGCGACGCGATACGTGTGATTGAGGCGGCGCGAATGATGCAATTCGCACAAATGAAGTGGCGTTAAGCGTTTAGCGCGATTGATGTTTGCGCAAAACGCGCCGCGTCAACCAATCAGGAGCTTTCTTTTGTAGGGGCGTGCTTATGACTAGGGTTGGGTACCGAAACCTGGTGCCATTATAGCACCGGTACCTTTGTAACTGGTATGTACCGGACCGAATCAGCAAATTAATTTTGGTGCCTAATTTCGGTGCCACTGCTGCTGCGAGAAGGACGTAAAAAGCATCAAGTGTTGCATCAAAGGCACACATAGGCACGCGTTGTCACACCATCTCTAAACATTTAACTCTAAACAACTTAGGAGGAATATGGACAGGCAATGTCAGGCATTTGTTCTTGTTGCTTAGGGAACGGATGCATGCAACGCGCAGTACAGCGCATATGGTGAGAGAGAGAGACTCTCTTTAGATTAACACGCATGAGATCGCGTTCATCAAATTTGCTTAAACTAAGCGTTCTAAAGCATATTTTACAAGCAAGGATTTTGACACAGCAACCTGAAGCAGATGCTTTAGAAACACGTCAGGGTAAGCACGTAAAACTTAATGACACATTTGAGGGCTCATGGAATCAACTTAAAGGTGAGGAATGCACTGTCTCTCAAAGCTTGCTACATCATCTGGCACTTTCAATGAGTACATTCCTGAATGAAAGTGAAACTCCAGTTAAAGTTGAAAAATTTAAAATTAAACACCTCAAATTACATGAAAATCTGGAGGAAACAAGGATAGTGTGGTGACGCAATGACGTTAATCAATCTATGTACTATAACATGTAAGACGGGATCATGAAAGGGACATTCAAAAAGCAACTTATGTACAGTAAACACCTTAGTCATATTATTGTCTTATTCAGACTAAGGCAAATCATTAGATTACTGATAACAATGTAAACATAGTCACAAGCCCCAACCCTAGAAAAAGGAGTTCAGTATTTTGATGACAGCCTTTTCCACAGGTTAGTAGTAAGCTAATGTAATTTCATAATGCAAATCTTAAATTCATGCTAACCAACAAATGATCAAAGGAAATATATTAAAATAATTCAAATATATAAAATATGAATTGATGTTTACTTTAAACTTTAATTATATTGTTCTATTAAAATAAATTTTTTAAAAGATTTTGTCAAATAAATTTTTTTTCTAGAGTTTCAAAAGTATCAGTTCAGGCACCGTTTTGGCACCGGTACTGTTTTAAAAGTATCGATTTAGCACCGGTATCGAAATAACCCCAAACGATACCCAATCATACTTATGATGTAGCTCCTGTTGTTTGTGTCCCGGGGGCAAATCTTCATGCCGACGCCGACAACAGTTGATCAAACTGGGCTCGGCTCAGTTGGATGCACCGCTGAAAGCCTCCATCATCCAGGTTAAGTTTCAGGAGGAGTTTATGAACTCTCAAAGCTGGGTGCACCTCTGAACGGATGTAGTGGACTCAGACACGGCTCCAAACATATCGACAATGTTTTTCAGCCTTTATAAAGCACATAAACACAGTTATTTTCTCAATAAAATCCATGTTAGCCATTTAGCAATGAAGCTACTAAGGCACACAGAAGCCCTGCCCGTGACGCGATTCTGCATCTATTGTGAAGGGGATTTGACCTGCGAATGAAGCCGGTTTGACACGCGAATGAAGCAAGTAAACTCAAAATGTTCACGTGTCTATTTACGCACGAATAATGCTATTTATCTGTGCGTTCCGCGTCTGGTGTGAACACAGCATAAGAATGTTCCCAATGATTATTTAATGTACTTGTGGTGGAGTTATTTCAAGCCTTTTTGCAACGATGAGTCACACACAATATCGTTACCAAGCTCATGCACACACAAACACACAGTGTGTGCGTTTAACTTTGCACTGTTTTTCCATGGCAAATGTGACAGGATACACGTTAATATCCACTGCTGTTTAGATGTCTGTTATGTTAATGTATAGAATAAACCTGATTTAAGGTTCACAAACCGGGATCGTCTTCTTTTATAATTGTACTGACTTGCAGCTGTGGGGATAAAGTAAAGACGGTAAAATCACTGTAATTCTTTACAAACATGCATTGTTTTAAAAAGGTTTTAAATTTGTAAAACTCGTTCTTGAACACATTTGATGATAATTGATGATCACAGAGAGCTCAACAGATCTTTTAATACCAGTTGCTTTTTGCGCACATAATGACTTGTTGATATGATTATACGTGTTACTACAGAGACCTGTTAATACAAGGCTCTCAATCAATTTGGTGGGTAGGGAAAACCAAACTTCTACGTCGCGTTGCGGTGATTGGAGGGACTTGGATTCTATTTTAACACCAGGAAATTTAAAAGAAAAGACTTATTTTCTTTATATCACCCCAATATAACTGTGGACACACTATACCTACACACAGTTCTGTCCAACAGCTTCCAAAAGATGAATTTCATCATAGGTGCCCTTTAAAAAAAGCATCTTGATAAAAATAAATGTTTTTTTTTTCATTGATAGACACTTATCTTCATATATTGCTTTTTATTTTATATAAAATTATGAATAATACAAAGCATAATTTATAGTGGTTTCAAAAAAGTTAAATATGTAAAAATAGCATTTATATTATGTCTATAAAAGTAAACATATATTTAAAAAAAAAACAATACATAAGTAATTGTCATATTTCCTAAAATCGCTTGAAATTATATATGTAAATATAAATTAAAATGTATGAAGTCAAAACGATTAGCCCTCCTGTGATTTTCCCCCCAAGTAATATTTAATGGATTAAGAAAAATTTCACAGTATTTCCAACAATATTTGAAGAGTTCAGACAAAAACCTCTACGTGCCATCTAAAATTTGCTTTTAAAATTAGTATTTTTCTCAGGCTCCTATGTCTTAAGTAATTTCACTTATATGGCAAAGGATAGGTTATTTTCAGCAATTTTAACATGAAATAATTTAACATAAACAGGCAGAGAAAAATGCTCATTATAGAAGAAAATTCTACATGGCACTTAGAGGTTTTTGCATCTGAACTATTCATTTTTTTTTTCTTTTGGGGAAAATCTTTTTTTGGGCTAGAGTAAAAGCAGTTTTAAACTTAAAAAAAAAAAACATTTTAAGGTCAATATTGGTAGCCCTCTTATTCAATTCAATTCATCTTTATTTGTATAGCGCTTATACATTGTAGATTGTGTCAAAGCAGCTTCACATGGAAGATTATAGTGAATTAAAACAGAGTCAGTTCAGTTTTCAGAGATTAAGTTCAGTTCAGTTTAGCTTAGTTCAGTGTGGGTTAATGATCACTACTGAGAGTCCAAACACTGAAGAGCAAATCCATCGATGCGCTGCTCTACAGATGCCGAACCATGCAAGCCAGTGGCGACAGCGGCGAGGAAAAAACTTCACCAATTGGCGAAAGCGAAGATTTAAAAAACCTTGAGAGAAACCTGGCTCAGTTGGGCACGACCATTTCCCCTATGGCCAAACATCTTGTGCAGAGCTGCAGTCTAGGCGCAGAAAGCTGGACCTCAGCGAAGACTCGTCTGTCCTTGGAGCATCATAGGAGTCAGTCTCATGCTCTCACTCCACGATGACCACCACAGCAGCTGCTCAGGATACGGCCTGGTCCAGAAAACCTTGGGATCATCTCGTCGCTGGTCTTAGATCGCATCAGTGGCACTGCATAGTCTGAGGGCCTCGAGATGAGTACCCCCAGGTGGAAATACAGAATAAGGAGAATAATTAGCGTAGCTGCTGTTCATAGTGTATATACAGTAAACAAGAAGCAAAATCATGTGTGGGGCACATCATGCGTCATAGCGATATGTACTGCACTGAGTGTATGCTTTGCTAAAAAGATAGGTCTTTAATCTAGTTTTCAACTGCGAGAGTGTGTCTGAGCCTCGGACATTATCAGGAAGGCTATTCCAGAGTTTAGGGGCCATAAATGAGAAGGCTCGACCTCCTTTACTCGACTTTGATATTCTAGGTACTACCAGAAGCCCTGAGTTTTGAGATCGTAAAGAGCGGGTTGGGTTGTAGCCAGACAGGAGGTTGGTTAGATAAACAGGAGCTAGATTATTTAAAGCTTTATAGGTAAGGAGTAATATTTTAAATTCAATACGAAACTTAACAGGCAGCCAGTGTAAGGAGGATGAAATTGGGGTGATATGATCATATTTTCTAGATCTGGTAAAAACTCTGGCAGCTGCATTTTGCACTGGCTGGAGTTTGTTAATAGAGGATGCTGGGCAACCAGCAAACAGAGCATTACAGTAGTCTAGCCTAGAAGTCATGAAAGCATGAACTAGCTTTTCTGCATCTGATATGGATAGCATACTTCGCAATTTAGCTATATTTCTCAGATGAAAGAAAGCAGTTTTTGTGACATGGGATATATGATTTTCAAAAGTTAAATTGCTGTCTAATATGACACCCAGATCTTTTATAGTAGAGCTAATGCTAACTTTGTATCCCTCTAGTTGCAGGTCCAGTTGTGAGAACTGCTGTGTACAGGACTTAGGCCCGATAAGTAATAATTCTGTTTTGTCAGAGTTTAAGAGAAGAAAATTGTTGGTCATCCAGTCTTTAACATCTTTAATACACTCGGTTAGCTTAGACAGTTCAGACATCACATTAGGTTTAGTTGAAATGTATAATTGAGTATCGTCTGCATAGCAATGAAAGCTGATCCCGTGTTTTCTAATGTCCCCCAGGGGAAGCGTGTATATGGTAAACAGCAAGGGGCCTAAAACTGATCCTTGAGGGACCCCGTACTTTACTGGCCTGACTTGTGAAAGCTGTCCATTAATATTCACAAATTGGTAACGGTCAGCTAGGTATGACCTAAACTATTCAAGAGCCTGTTTTTGGACACCTGTAGAATTTAAGCAGTCTATGAGAATATTGTGGTCAATGGTGTCAAATGCGGCGCTAAGGTCGAGTAAAACTAATAGTGAGATGCACCCTTGGTCAGCAGCTAAGAATAAATCGTTGGTTATTTTTACTAATGCGGTTTCTGTACTGTGATGAGGCCTGAAACCTGACTGAAACACTTCAAAAATGTTGTTTGTCTGCTTGTCTCTTATCAGTTACTAAGCATCTTACAGGTATGATTCATTAATTAGTTTAATTACAGTGATTTGCATTTCTAAGTATTTGCTTAGACAAATTGAATTGGCTATTGAAATGATACTGATTTTGGATTATTATTATCATTTTTGTTGGCACATATTTAAAGAATTTATTTTTTTAATTCACAATCCCTAATAACAGAGCACAATCTGTTGGTGTGAAAAATAACAGAAATAAACTCAGTTAAGTCAGTCATTTCTCCTCTTCACCAGAAACAAGATGTTTATGTCAGAGTTCCTGTTTCCTGGAGCTGTGAACGCCAATCACGCATTGTGCTTTTTGTTAACATTGTCTTTAAAACACTCTTCAGAGCGGAATGCCCTGTGGATCTGGAACATCAGACCACTTGAAAACTGAACATAAACACACGTTCATGGAGTGAGAGATTCCTTGAGTCTTTCAGCTGCTGCAGTCATTGATCTGTTGTTCATCTCTTCACATTTCACTTTCATACACTGACTGCTTAAGAGTCCTAAATGAATGAACTCATCTAGCCATCTATCTGTTGTTCTGTTTCTTATTTTATCACATAAACTATTGCTCTGTCATTCTGTCTACAGTATTAGTCTGCCATTCAATAGGTTGTTTGCAATGACGTGATTCTGGAGACATTGAAAATGAAATGGAGAAGTTGAAATTCAGATGGAGGGCAGGAATTTAAAAAAATGTAATGCAAAACGTAACTTAAAAGTCTTTAGACCATATTTCAAAAGAGATATGAACCGAAAACAGACAAACATATTGGATGTGATCCTTATATTATGTAGATGAGTAAGTTTTCTGCTCAACTAATATATTGCCTGCCATCGAAGCAATTGATATTAACAAATTCAGTAAACAATACTTGAGTAATTTATAGGAAATATTATGGTGTTTTAGAATCATACTAAACTAAATAACATAATGGTGTCTGTCTGTCTGTCTGTCTGTTGGTCGGTCATTCCATCTATCTACCATTCTATCGGTTGTTCTATCTATCTGTCTGTCTGTCTGTCCGTCCGTCCATCCTTCGTTCTATCTATCATTCTATCTGTCATTCTATTTGCCTGTCGTTCTATCTATCTATCGTTCTATCTGTCATTCTGTCGTTCTATCTGTCATTCTATCCATCGTTCTGTCCATCTATTTTCAATCATTTCATCTGTTATTCCATCCATATTTCCCTCCATCCATCCATCGTTCTATTATCTTCTCACCTGTTGTGTCATTTTGTCGATCTGTTTTTGGTGTTCTAATGAACTCTCTTAATTGTTTCTGACATAAAATCACACATGTTGTGTTGAACAGTGTGGTAATTGAACAAAATTGGTGTTGAGTAATATATCAAGGACATTTTTAAGTGTGTTGCGACAATACAGAACATCCCCCTTAATTGCATTTTATCTTCTGTCTGTTTCCAGGCCTGGAAAAGTTTTGAAAAAACAGAAAAACCCACAAAGTTTTGCAAAAGTCATGGAAAACAAATATCTGTATTCAATTCAATTCATCTTTATTTGTATAGCGCTTATACAATGTAGATTGTGTCAAAGCAGCTTCACATGGAAGATTATAGTATTCTTGAATATTGGTTACAGTGTTTCCTCTAGAAATCTTTCCAGCTGTGGTGGCAGTCCTTTTGCACAGATCTACCAACTACCTAAGGCGTTATTTCAATGACAAATGTAGTGAGAGCAGTATTACAAGTCGAAATCGGATTCATGTAATACGAGCATGCAAATCTCTTTGCTTGCGTGCAGATTTCCTCTGTTCTTTTTGCACGTCCTTAAATATACACTGCTCAAGTGCAGATTTTCTTGTGCACTCTCAAATAAACGCTGCTGAAGTGCGATTTAGCACCTTTATGTAGTGAGTATGTTTCCAACATTTATTAGATTGGCTAGGAATATTTATGAATGTCTCCAATAGACCTACAGAATGGCATTAATGCGTCCTGAAGTAAAGTGAAACGGCTATAAACTCCAGCAAGATAAAGTCTTTGTCTGTTGTATGCAGAACCATAGACCTTTATCTATAAATAAAGTATAATAATGGAAACGGTGTTCATCTTAACTGAAAGCTATACATCGTGTTTGCTGGTCTCATGCATCACGCACTTGTCAGTCAGCCAGTCAGTCAGCATGTCACCTTAAAGGGTTAAACAAATAATGCACAGCACTACTATAGTTACAGAAAAGTTTGCTCTGTTATAATTCACTTACATTTTAATATGTTTTGGTGAGATTATAACCCACTATTTAAAAAAAGAGAAAGACTGAATGTTTAGATTGAAAAGCTGTTATGTAGCTGTGGCAGAATGAATTTTGGTGTGGCGCCCCGCCATGGAATAATGAATGTTGCTAAAGCCTTGGGTTAGTTGGCTTGATTTCTATTCTGTCCTTGGCCAATCACATACTCTCACAATATTAGTGCGGTGTAAGCATTATCTAAATCAATTTTACATAGATATAAATATAAAGTGAAACTAAATAGATTGCTGCGTGTTTTACAATATGCTGTAATAAATTTAAACATGCATTGTTTTTCTTTTACCAAGCATGTGTGGACATTGCATGAAACATTAGGTCATGAAAATTTACTTGAAAGTAGGGCTGGGCGATTTTTTTGATTAATTCGAATTTACGTTTTAAGACGATTTTATTTTTTATAGAATCGAGAAATCGCGATTTTTTTTTTTAATAAAAATATTAAAGCTGCTTTTCCACTATTGTGCCAAACCGTTCTAAACTGTTAGACAACCGTGCTGAATTGTGCTGATTCTGTGTGTTGACGTCGCGGCTCTGTCCCGCAGCCGCCTGTCTCTCCCGCGCGAGCTGCGAGACGGGCACGCGCGCGAGGAGAGGAGAGAAGGCTCGACAGGCGGAGGTCCACTCCTTCATTCTAATCATCCATCCGCCCGCATATATTATTTTATCTGATATATATATCCGCACCCGATCGCCACTTTAATAATTCTAATTCTTTGTTTTAAGCATGATGATAGGTGTAACTTTCTCCGCAATGTCCGGCGGCAGAGTAACAGCTCGTTAATTCATGCTCGAGCAAATGATGAGACGGACAAAAGTACTCGATGCATGCTCTTCTTTTACTTATTTCAGTGTTTTCAGTTTCACAGTGCAAAACAGCTCCCGGGTGGAATTACTGAAGTAAACATAAAACAAAACCGGATAAAACTTTCTCCCTCTAATTCACCGCACGCACAGCACACAGCGAGAGCTCACATCACACAGCATGCGTGTCGAACTACACTACCCACAATGCCCCTCGCTATGGACTACAACTCCCGTAAAAGCAGTCCTAAAGCGGCCACACTATTTCCCCTCTCCTGCAGTGGATCGTTCGTTATTAACAGCAGATTCAGCTTTTATAGATACAGGAAAAAGAGAACAAAAACGGCGTCCCTTCAGCCTAAACAGCAGCTATGTTGTGTGTACTAGGCGCTTTTCTTAACACTGTGCAAAAACAGAATAGCATCTACTGTGCCTGGATTCGGGCGATTCCGATACCGCAGAAAGTCAAATCTTTCTTTAATTTGGACTTTTGCTTGAATTACAGAGTGGCACAGTAGCTGTGCAAGGTACTGTATGAATTAAATCATAACCCATATATGCATCAATAAACAAGTAAAATGAATGAATGAATAAAATAAATATGGATTCTTAAATGTCGGTAGTTTGTACTCCAAAAAAATATCAATACGTATCGACAAATGTTTTATAAAAATAGAGCAATTTTCAACATTTCAGCTATAGGCCATTATACGATTCAGTTAAATATAAGATAGACATTTAAATATAGATAGATATGTAATATAGATAGATGTATTAAATATAGACATAGACATTTAAATATAGATAGATACGGTAATCTTTAATATATACTGGGTGGTGTAGCTACGCACAAATATTTTCTAAAACGTCAAGCAGATATTTGTCTATAGCTCGTTAGTTATTTATGAAGACAAAAAATAATTAAAATAACAAAAATAAAACTATAAAATTACAAAGATAAAAAGAGCAGCATTTTGCTAAATATAGTCCTTTATATCCTGATATGCTATGTGTTGTTTCATTCGTTTTTTTAGATTTAACTTGATGCATTCGTTATTTAATGTTTGAATACTGAAATCATTTAAATGGTTATATTTTACCATCAAAATGTAGTATATTTTATATCATTACCAACTTTTGATATAAAACCGCTGTTATTTTATTGATTGTTATGAAATAATTTAAGTGCTATATTTTTTATTAGTGAAAGTGCCTGCTCACTTTGACAAGGCCTGTCTAAATATATATTTCTGCCATGCCACTAATTCAGATAAACTATTGTTGCATTATCATTGTTTATTTTTCTGTTGTGTACAGAGATTTGAAATATTTATTTCCCCTCCAATCCTTTTCAATCTTCACGTTACATTTTGGTCATTTTATCTCCAAATAAAATTTGCCCAAAGCTGCACAACATATGACCTCTACATAAATACGGGTGCTGTGACTTCTATTGTAGCTATGTTTAGCATCCCTATATGAGAGAGTGCCATAACCACGTTTAGTCACACGGTTGCTTTTCTTTTACAAGTGAGCATGAAAAAAACTAGTTTCGGCATTTATTTAAATTTAAATGAACAAGGTAAGCTGGTAAGGTAGTTACACAGTAAAAACAAAATTAATAAAAAAAATAAATAAAAAAATCGAAATCATGAATCGGTCAAACTTTATGAAAAAATCGGGATTTTTTTTTTTTTTTTTTTGCCATATCGCCCAGCCCTACTTGAAAGTCTTGGAAAAATCATAGAAAAGTCATGGAATTTTAGTAGTAAAAATGTGAATGAACCCTGCATTTTACACTTAATAAATACATTAATTACAAGTGCAAAAGTGTAATAATTATTTATTTGTGTCAGCATTGTCTAAGAACATAGCACAAGTACACATTTTAAAACTCCAAATATCTTGTTACAAATCAAATGGAATAGTTTTGTGCTTGACTGGAGCAAAATGAACGCATACCTCTGTCCAAACATCTTTTAAAACTCAAATTTCTCTGGCATTTTTTCTTTCTGAAAACTTACTTACATCCATCCAAAATGCTCACTTCGGTGAAGACTGGTTGTCTTGAAAACAAAGGCACATGGGACAACTTTAAATATCTTACCTTTTTCTTTCATTTCAAACCATTGCCAAAAAGAAACAATAAATCATGATTTAGAAATTGAATATGAAATGGAGGTTGGTCCGGACTTTGAGAAACACTACTCTAAACTATATCTCTCTGGAATCTCTCTGGAAGCAGTCGGTCACACATTATATCCAGCCATCCAGAAGCCATGTGTGGTTTTGCTGTGGAACAGCTGACACTTTTCCCAAATTTGTACAATGTATAGATCCACATCCACTGGTTTCTCAACACATATAAGAGTGTTTGAAAGTTATTCTTCCCAAAACTAAAACCCTTATTTATTCTGTGAAACACTATCAAAACAATCATAAATGTTATTTCAATTTCATTCACTATTCTGCTTGTAAAATAATTTAAATATATAGAATATGTCTATAGGTCAGGCATAACATGATCAAAGTGGCATGGGAAAATCCACACACACACACACACACACACACACACACACACACACACACACACACACACACACACACACACACACACACACACACACACACACACACACACACACACACACACACACACACACACACACAGACACACAGACAGACACACAAACCATTGGGTGTTGCTGAGTAGAGCTTGACATGCAGAGGTGTTTTAAGAAACCCCAAACGGGGCCAAAGCTCTCCTCTAAATCACTGTATCACTCCCCATCAGAGCGCTTGAGAAAGCATAGATTGTGAAGCCTTGACTAGGATGAAGATCAAAATCTAAAACCACTGCTGGTATCCAGTAGAACTGAGCACAAACTGCCAGCCAATTCCGAGGATCCAGTTCATAGTTTTCCCACACATGTTTTCCAAGGTCATGAATGCAGTACAGTACGTGCTGTAAATTACATCATGTAATATTTAATACTTTATTTTCTCTTCTCCTGCAGGTGCAGTACTCAGACCGACAAACTGACAAAGAGTTCATGACTTACCTGACCCTCTCACCTGTGCAGATGACCTTCCACGGCATTGGGAGCTCCATTCCAGCTAGCCATGACCAGGTTATCTATCTATCTGTCTATCTATCTGTCTATCTATCTATCTATCTATCTATCTATCTATCTATCTATCTATCTATCTATCTATCTATCTATCTATCTATCTATCTATCTATCTATCTATCTATCTATCTATCTATCTATCTATCTATCTATCTATCTATCTATCTATCTATCTATCTATATATCTATCTATCTATCTATCACTTGTTAGATTGTTCTATCATTCTGTCGTTTGTTAGATAGTTCTGTCATTTGTTAGATCATTCTATCGTTTCTTAGATTGTTCTATCATTCGTTTGTCAGATCATTCTATTGTTTGTTAGATCATTCTATCATTTGTTAGTTCCTTCTATCATTCTATAGTTTGTTAGATCCTTCTATCATTCTATCGTTTGTTAGATCGTTATATTATTCTATCATTTGTCAGATCCTTCTATCATTCTATTGTTTGTTAGATCCTTCTATCATTCTATCGTTTGTTAGATCGTTATATTATTCTATCATTTGTCAGATCCTTCTATCATTCTATTGTTTGTTAGATCATTCTATCATTCTGTCATTTGTTAGATCCTTCTATCATTCTATCGTTTGTTAGATTGTTCAATCATTTGTTAGATTGTTCCATCATTCTATCGTTTGTTAGATCGTTATATTATTTGTTAGATCGTTCTATCATTCTATCGTTTGTTAGATTGTTCTATCATCCTATCGTTTGTTATATTGTTCTATCATTCTATTGACTGTTAGATCATTCTATCATTCTATCGTTTAGATCCTTCTATCATTCTGTCATTTGTTAGATCCTTCTATCATTCTATCGTTTGTTAGATCGTTCTATCGTTTGTTAGATCGTTCTATCATTCTATCATTTGTTAGATGGTTCTATCATTCTATCATTTGTTAGATTGTTCTATCGTTTGTTAGATCGTTCTATCATTTGTTAGATTGTTCTATCATTCTATCGCTTGTTAGATCGTTCTATCATTCTATCGTTTGTTAGATCCTTCTATCATTCTATCATTTGTTAGATCGTTCTATCATTCTATCGTTTGTTAGATCGTTCTATCATTTGTTAGATTGTTCTATCATTCTATCGTTTGTTAGATTGTTCTATCATTCTATCGCTTGTTAGATCGTTCTATCATTCTATCGTTTGTTAGATCCTTCTATCATTCTGTCATTTGTAAGATCCTTCTATCATTCTATCGTTTGTTAGATCGTTCTATCATTTGTTAGTTGTTCTATCATTCTATCATTTGTTAGATTGTTCTATCATTCTATCGCTTGTTAGATCGTTCTATCATTCTATCATTCTATCATTTGTTAGATCCTTCTATCATTCTGTCATTTGTTAGATCCTTCTATCATTCTATCGTTGTTAGATAGTTCTATCATTCTATTGTTTGTTAGATCGTTCTATCGTTTGTTAGATCGTTCTATCATTCTATCATTTGTTAGATTGTTCTATCATTCTATCGTTTGTTAGATCGTTCTATCGTTTGTTAGATCGTTCTATCATTCTATCATTTGTTAGATTGTTCTATCATTCTATTGTTTGTTAGATCATTCTATAATTTGTTAGATTGTTCTATCATTCTATCATTTGTTAGATTGTTCTATCGTTTGTTAGATCGTTCTATCATTCTATCATTTGTTAGATTGTTCTATCATTCTATAGTTTGTTAGATCGTTCTATCGTTTGTTAGATCGTTCTATCATTCTATCATTTGTTAGATTGTTCTATCATTCTATCATTTGTTAGATTGTTCTATCGTTTGTTAGATCATTCTATCATTCTATCATTTGTTAGATTGTTCTATCATTCTATCGCTTGTTAGATCGTTCTATCATTCTATCGTTTGTTAGATCCTTCTATCATTCTGTCATTTGTTAGATCCTTCTATCATTCTATCGTTTGTTAGATCGTTCTATCATTCTATCGTTTGTTAGATCGTTTTATCATTTGTTAGATTGTTCTATCATTCTATCGTTTGTTAGATCCTTCTATCATTCTATCATTTGTTAGATTGTTCTATCATTCTATCGCTTGTTAGATCGTTCTATCATTCTATCGTTTGTTAGATCGTTCTATCATTTGTCAGATTGTTCTGTCATTCTATCGTCTGTTAGATTGTTCTATCATTCTATCGCTTTTTTAGATCGTTCTATCATTCTATCGTTTGTTAGATCCTTCTATCATTCTGTCATTTGTAAGATCCTTCTATCATTCTATCGTTTGTTAGATCGTTCTATCATTTGTTAGTTGTTCTATCATTCTATCATTTGTTAGATTGTTCTATCATTCTATCGCTTGTTAGATCGTTCTATCATTCTATAATTCTATCATTTGTTAGATCCTTCTATCATTCTGTCATTTGTTAGATCCTTCTATCATTCTATCGTTTGTTAGATAGTTCTATCATTCTATTGTTTGTTAGATCGTTCTATCGTTTGTTAGATCGTTCTATCATTCTATCATTTGTTAGATTGTTCTATCATTCTATCGTTTGTTAGATCGTTCTATCGTTTGTTAGATCGTTCTATCATTCTATCATTTGTTAGATTGTTCTATCATTCTATTGTTTGTTAGATCATTCTATAATTTGTTAGATTGTTCTATCATTCTATCATTTGTTAGATTGTTCTATCGTTTGTTAGATCGTTCTATCATTCTATCATTTGTTAGATTGTTCTATCATTCTATAGTTTGTTAGATCGTTCTATCGTTTGTTAGATCGTTCTATCATTCTATCATTTGTTAGATTGTTCTATCATTCTATCATTTGTTAGATTGTTCTATCGTTTGTTAGATCATTCTATCATTCTATCATTTGTTAGATTGTTCTATCATTCTATCGCTTGTTAGATCGTTCTATCATTCTATCGTTTGTTAGATCCTTCTATCATTCTGTCATTTGTTAGATCCTTCTATCATTCTATCGTTTGTTAGATCGTTCTATCATTCTATCGTTTGTTAGATCGTTCTATCATTTGTTAGATTGTTCTATCATTCTATCGTTTGTTAGATCCTTCTATCATTCTATCATTTGTTAGATTGTTCTATCATTCTATCGCTTGTTAGATCGTTCTATCATTCTATCGTTTGTTAGATCCTTCTATCATTCTGTCGTTTGTTAGATCCTTCTATCATTCTATTGTTTGTTAGATCATTCTATCATTTGTTAGATTGTTCTATCATTCTATCGTTTGTTAGACCTTTTATCATTCTATCGCTTGTTAGATCCTTCTATCATTCTATCGTTTGTTAGATCCTTCTATCATTCTATCGTTTGTTAGATCCTTCTATCATTCTATCGTTTGTTAGATCCTTCTATCATTCTATCGTTTGTTAGATCGTTCTATCATTCGGCCATTTGTTAGATCCTTTTATCATTTTATCGTTTGTTATATCCTTCTATCATTTGTTAGATTGTTCTATCATTCTATCGTTTGTTAGATCGTTCTATCATTCTATCGTTTGTTAGATCGTTCTATCATTCGGCCATTTGTTAGATCTTTTTATAATTTTATCGTTTGTTAGATCGTTCTATCATTTGTTAGATTGTTCTATCATTCTATCGTTTGTTAGATCGTTCTGTCATTCTATCGTTTCTTAGATCGTTCTATCATTTGTTAGACTGTTCTGTCATTCTATTGTTTGTTAGATCATTCTATCGTTTGTTAGATCCTTCTATCATTCTGTCGTTTGTTAGATCCTTCTATCATTCTATCGTTTGTTAGATCGTTCTCTCATTCTGTCATTGGTTAGATCCTTTTATCATTCTATCGTTTGTTAGATCGTTCTATCATTTGTTAGATTGTTCTATCATTCTATCATTTGTTAGATCGTTCTATCAATCTATCGTTTGTTAGATTGTTCTGTCATTTTATCATTTGTTAATTGTTATATTTTTTGTTAGATCGTTCTATCGTTTGTTAGATTGTACTATCATTGTCATTTGTTAGATCGTTCTGTTTATTAGATGATTCTATTGTTTGTTAGATCGTTCTGTCATTTGTTAGACTGTTCTATCATTCTGTCATTTGTTAGATCATTCTATCGTTTGTTAGATCGTTCTAACATTTGAGTGTTTGTTTTATTGTTCTATCATTCTGTCATTCTGCTATCCTTCTATCATTTGTTAGATCGTTCTATCATTTTAATGATTGTTAGATTGTTGTATCAGTCTGTTGTTCATTAGATCGTTCTATTATTTGTTAGATCAATCTATTGTTTATTCTTTCTATCTATCATTGTATTCTAGCTACTGTTATATTGATCTATTTATTGTTATATCATTCTATCTATCATTCTGCAGTTCAATCTAGTGTTCTATATGTCGTTCTTATTATTTAGCCTTCTATCTATCATTCTAGAGCTCTATCTACTCTTCCGTCTATCCATTTACCTTAAGTTATTCCCGTTATCTTTCTGTCATTTTGTTTATTCTATAGTTCTTTATTTTTCTTGCTATGATTCCTTTCATTTTATTGTGATTCTTATTATTGTTCCATTGTGTTATCATTTTATGATCTGTCAGTCTGTCTGTTGTTCAATCTAATGTTCTAAAATTATTTTTATACTGTCTGCCAGAATGGTATTACACCAAACATATGCGTTTCTGATGAACATATTAAACAAAGTGGCATTTACTTTAAAGAGCTGTAGAAGAAAAAACCTCAGACAAAAGATTTTAAAATTTGCCAAGACAAGTAAAATGTTTTGTGGTAAAATGAAAAAAAAAAAACTCATTTGTTTCCAGATGCTTAAGTGCCCAAAGGTTTTGGGTGTCTTTGTATTTATGCGTCAAATTAGTTTGAGAGATGGATGATTTTGTAGAAATGATTTATTTAACAGGCTGGTATTTCATCATGTTTTTCCCACGGTTTTACTAGCCATTTGCCCTCATCGCATGCCGATTCGTTGATTGCTTTGGAATACAAAATGAATATCGGAAAAAATAGCAGTCCAGCTGACAGAGTTGTGCTGACAGGTCTGAAAGCGTCATGTGCTCTTATTAAAAGTTGTTCATTATGAAGATTCATTGGGGAGAACATGTTGTGCGAAGAAATATTATTGCGTTGTTTGTTTGGAAAGTTTCCTTGGATATTTCTGCCTATACGCAGCCAGTTTTCTTACCAGCGCAGTTTGAGATTTTATCACCAGCCGTTCGTTCAGGCAATCAGAACGCGCACAGCCATTATCCCCATTGTTAATGATAAGCGTGATTTAGTGACAGACCAGACCGCGTTTGATTAGGTTTTCTTTTTTCATTTTTCTTGCTGTAATTATAAAACAAAAAAGAGCCCTAGGATCGGGGCTGGCTAGTATTCATGAGGTGGCTTATTGTGTAGTGTCATCCATGCAGAAAAGCGGTTGCTTACATTATCTAATCTAAACATAGGACACTCTTTTGTTCTGCCCTTCAAAGCTCCACTCTCTAATAAAGCCCGTTCTATAACCAGTAATAGGGATTTCTGTTGTGGGGACACAGCCGCCAGAGCAAAAATGAAGGCAATATAGGCCATGGACTTGTTGTTGCCAAAAGCACTGGTGCATGACCGACTGTTAGGGAGCCTTTCTTTTCCAGATTCCTTAGTACAGTGGCGTCCAGCCACAAAAGGAGTCAGAACAATGAACCCGGGGTGGTTCTGGATTGTGACACTTTTTGGCCCAAGTTTCTCCACTGCCCCACAGTTTGCAGTCACTGCTTCAAGCGATAATCCAGAGAGCGGGGCTTCTTTCAGTGCAGTTTGTGATGGATCAAGGCTAGCTTGCCCTGCTGTCCTTACTAGCTGTATTCATTTTTGAAAGATTTCTATGTAGAAAATGCAGCGACCTTCTGTGACAGCATGGCGGAGTAGCAGAATGTGCGAAAGTATTCAAACTTTTTGACAAGTAATAAAAATGAAGATCTGTCCTGTAACTATGGAGTTTGCAATTAAACCAGACTGTTTTTTTTTTCTGTTTTAGTTTTCCCTAGATTAATTGATTGTTTGTTTGTTTGTTTGTTTATTATTATTGACTCATCAAGACAACAGCATAAGTTAAAAATTTTAAAACCAAATTAGCCCCATACATATTACTGCAGATCATTCTTGACAACCACCTCATTCACATCAAACAGTGATCCGATTAAGGACAACAACTACAATTGGGATAAATGACTTTTTAAAAGCATTTCTTTGGGCTTTAGGAATTTTAAACATGTGTCCTGATGGTAAGACTTCAAAAGCTGAGTGAAGGGGATGTGTATTATCTTTAAAAATCGCAATTGCTGTTTTTTCCATAAAGGAGTCAAATAGAATCTGCAGCTAATGTTGTTTGTGACCAGTTACCTTATTTGCCTGATTGATAATTTGCGATAATTTCTTCTAAGTGTTACCAAACCATGAAACAAAATTATATGTGAGAACACTCTCTATTAATGATACATATGCCATGTTTAAAGTCTGTGTACTAGCATTAAAACTTCTCATCTTGTGGAGGAGACTGAGACGCTCACTTGCCTTCTTATAAACAGCCTTTACATTACTATTTATTTATTTGTTTGTTTGTTTGTTTTATACTATAGCATTCATTAATTCATTCATTTTCCTTTGGCTTAGTCCGTTTATTCATCAGGGGTCGCCACAGCAGAATGAACCACCAACTTATCCAGCATGATTTACACAGCAGATGCTCTTGCAGCTGCAACCCAGTACATCCATACACACTCATTCACACATTCCAATTAAGTTTATACAGTTCACCTATACTGCATGTCTTTGGACTGTGCGGAAAATGGAACACTGGGAGAACATGCAAACTCCACACAGAAATGCCAACTGACCTAGCCGGGACTCTAACTAGCGACCTTCTTGCTGTGAGACAACAGTGCTAACCACTGAGCCACCGTGTAGCGTATACTATACCATATTTATACAAATATTTGTTACATTTTATTCTATGTAATAATAGTAATATGATGATAATAATAGTAATAATAACAATAATAATAGTAATAACTAATAATTAATAATAATGATGATGATCAGAGATATTTACATTAGATGTCACTTACGCTGTTGTTGTCTGTTGGAAGGAAAACGTCAATAGAGCTGCCATTTTAGTACAGGGTAGCGCTCCTTTGAAATGAATGTGGGACCAAGGTGTACTAGAGGACTGCCCATCAGGAGCCCAAGATATGTAAACATTTATACATGTATCTACAATCGGGAGTTTTCCCGGTGGTCAGTATGCAATTTTTTTTTTATTACAAAAATTATCATTTTTACGTCACTTTTCTACATTGATGGATAAGTGACCGCACGGGCATTGCCGACAAAGAGCATGTGTTTGTGTGCATGGAAATCTATTATCCTCCCTACCTGTTAAATTTGATCTAATCTATGTCCTGAAACACTCCCTCTCCTGCTTTCACTTCTCATTCTAACGGAGGGAGCAATTTGTTTGTCAATGAATCCCTGTTATGAATGACTCTTTCACTTAGCCGACAGTAATACAAGTTTCTAGCACCGCAGCATCTTGTTGTCATATTTCATTTACGTTGTTTGCTTATTTTATTCAACAAAATTAGCATAAGCCTAGAATTTAGTGCGAGTTGGTGCTACTTTGCCTTATGGTCATTAATGTTCATCATCAATACTCGTTGAGCACAAAAGTTTGTAACATGCAACAACTTAAAAAACGAAATCTTACCTATGAAATGTTCTGCTTTGTTTTCTTTGTTTGCTCGGTACTACACCCGTACGCAGGGCAAAAAATTAAATTCTACGTAGAATTTTTTATTAATTTCTAAAGAGTCTAAAAGTTTATTACATACATTTCCTTGGTATTTTTTTTAGCTTTGCTTTTAAACTGTATAACTTTGGTCAAATGTTTTGGGTATCCTTCTACAAGCTTCTCACAATAGTTTGAAGGAATTTTGGCCCATTCCTCCTGACAGAATTGGTGTAACTGAGTCAGATTTGTTGGCTGTCTTGCTCGCACAAGCTTTTTCAAATCTGCCCACAAATTTTCTATAGGATTGAGTTCAGGGCTTTGTGATGGCCACTCCATAACATTCACTTTGTCGTCCTTAAAGCACATTTCAACTGATTTGGCAGTATGCTTAGGGTCATGGTCTGTTTGAAAGATCCATTTGTGGCCAAGTTTTAATTTCCTGGCTAATGTCTTGAGATGTTGCTTCAGTATTTGTACATAATGTTCTTTCTTCATGATGCCATCTATGCTGTGAAGTGGACCAGTCTCTCCTGCAGCAAAACAGCCCCACAACATGATGCTGCCGCTCCCCTACTTCAAAGTTGGGATGGTGTTCCTAAGCTTGTAAGCTTTCCCCTTTGTCCTCCAAATGTAAAACTGGTCATTATGGCCAAACAGATCAATCTTAGTTCCATCAGACCATAGGATATGTCTCCCAAAATTTGTCTTTTTTCCCAGTGTAATTTAGCATATTGTAATCTGGCTTTTTTGTTGATTCTGGTTTGTTGGTTTTCCCATGTTGTCACACAAGGAAGCAGTGTGTTTGAGGTTTTCCTCAAGTTGTGCTTCCAATCAACTCAAATGTTGTCAGTTAGCCAATCAGAAACTCCCAAAACCTTGACACTATCATCTGAGCTTTTCCAGAGGCATAATAATCTTATTGTATGTAAACTTGACTTTCAACAAAAGTTATAACAAATTCTTAAATAATATCTCTCTCATTATTCTGCTATTAAGCATAACAGAAACAAATTTGATAATCCTAACTTACCTAAAAGAGAAAAAGTTTAGTCACATTAACATCTAACTTTTTTAAAATGTTTATGTGCCTTATTATACAGTGTATGTAAACTTCTGGTTTCAACTGTATGTGTATGGATGATGATGATAATAATAATAATAAATACAATGATTATTATAAAGTATGAGAGATGTAGAATTATCATTTTATT
Organism: Danio kyathit; assembly: GCA_903798195.1. Taxonomy (NCBI): domain Eukaryota; kingdom Metazoa; phylum Chordata; class Actinopteri; order Cypriniformes; family Danionidae; genus Danio; species Danio kyathit. Next base: position 15,667,472 of record LR812542.1, read on the forward strand.
ACATAAAATAAGTAAATGTAATATTTTTTCGTTGTTATATATTGAATGTGTAATCGGGATAATAATAATTAGTTGTAATAACAATAATGGTAATCATTTTGCTGTAACAATAATATATTAAAATTATTTCATTGTGATTTGATGATTTAATAATAATAGTAATGGTAATTTCGTATTTTACAACATCTGTATAACTGAATTTCACACTCCAGCCTTTATAGACATATAGCTGCTCTTGTGTGAAGCAGCGGTTTTCCTATGAATGTTTTAAGCAAATTAGAGCTCTGTCAATTACGTGTGTGAGATTAACAGCACAGAGTAGGTGGCCATGCGTGATCAGTGTTAAGGAATCAGCCTCACATGTAAAGAGATGGGCTTTGGTAATGCATGTGGGCTGAAGCACGTGTTCTGAATGAACTCTTATCTCAATAACTTCGTAGCCAGTGGGAATATGATGGGGTCCACTGATAACTCTTTCCTGGAGATTACAAATATCCTGTCATTCAGATTAAATGGAGACTATCAGCCCATAAGAGAAGAGTCTAACATCTTTAATTCCATTTATTAATTTGATTTCATGATATATCGGTTTATACCAGCAACACTATATTTTGTATAATATTGTATATTTCACAGTCACATTTATGTCACAATATGCTTTATTTTTACTATTAATATACTATTTACAGTAAAGATGGACTTTTTTCTCAAGAATGAAATAAAAAAAGTAAATGACAGATGAGAAAACTACTGTTAAGAATATATAAGATTGTTCATTAGCAGACGTTTTTATCCAAAGCAATTTACAAGTCCGGATAAAGAATTTCAGAGTACAAAATATAGAATAGCAGTATATAAATGCTATGACTTTCTCAGTGATTGGTTGCAGCTGGAAGGGCATCCGCTGTGTAAAACATATGCTGGATAAGTTGGCAGTTCATTCTGCTGTGGCGACTCCAGATTAATAAAGGGACTAAGCCCAAAAGAAAAAGAAAGAATGAATGAATGAATGAAATGCTATGACAACTCTAAGGGCCTTATCATACACCCAGCGGAATAAGGCGCAAGACGTGTTTGGCGTGATTTGTTGCGATTTTCAGATCAGCACAACAGTAATTTTCACATTTTGCACCAGGTTGTTTAAATAGCAAATCCATTTGTGCCACTTTGTGGACTTATGGGTGTGCTGGTCTGAAAAGGAGGTGTGTTAAGGCGCATTGTTGGCGCGTTGCTATTTTGAGGAAGTGAAATAGACCACGCCAATAGTTATGCACCTGTGCAGTTCCAAAACACTTACACATTGCTTAAGACACATAGGATGTACAGCAATGAACAAATATCTTTACATATAAAAAATAGTAAAGGATTAAAATGTTGCAAAAATTATTATTTCCTACATAAATATAAAAACCACTACCTCCATGCCTCATCTCGGGGGGCTTTTTTGAGATTATTCATGGAAATTTGCGTTGGTAAAATGTTATTATTAGCAGTATTATTTATTATATGCATATTTATATTTGTTTAAAAAAAAAACAAGTTTAGATTTGTCCACCTGTGGGGTTTTGGGGACATATGCATCAACTCATAACTCAGTTTTTAACCGTAGCAACACTTATGCGTTTTAAAACTAAAACGTTTTAGTGTAAACTGGGTCTAAGTTACTAGGTCAACAAATCTTAAGATTTTTTTTTAAAAAAGGAGCTACACTTTATTCAGTTACGACTTAATTCTTATTATAAAACATATCTAATCTATTCATGCTTTTATTTTTCATCTGACCTTGATTAGTGAATGAAAAAAAATATGAACCAGACAAAATTTTCATATCAGATAAAGTCTTATAGAGCCACACTGACCTCTATTAGTTTTGCCACTGACCAACAGCATTTCAAAATTGTTTTCTGGAGTAAGCCAACCTTTTAGAAAAAGAGCTTTGGTAGGCTGTTTTTTTATCCAGAGTTACCTATATGTGAAGAATACAAGATGTGATCCACAAAAAAAAAGACACACATAAAGGAGTTGCATGTGGGATTAAGGAGGAGAGAAAATAAAAGGATGTTTTTATTGCATTTTTTATTCAAAGCAGTCTGCATTTAGTTGCTCATGGAAGAGATTAGTTTTCAGCTGTTTCTTGAATATGGTCATGGATGGGAGTGCAAAGATCATTCCACCACAGGTTTACCAGATTTCTCAGACTGGAATTTCACATACCACACCCCACACACATAAAAACACTTTATTTATATCATGAAGTTTGAAGCCATATGCCCTGGATCTTGTCTTCATTAATTGAATGATTGAATCATTATGGTAATGATTGAATTGTTATGGAAATGTAATTAATGTAATTAAAAATTAATGCATTTCTTTGAAATATACATCATTGGCTACCAATAAGTATTTTTACTAATACTACTAGTGCTTATCAGTTCATAAGTCAGGACACTGAAAAGAGATGGAACTCCACACTGTCTTAGGAAAAATGGAACATCTGGTCAGCCTATACAACCAGCAAAAGTGGTGAATGTTCTGGAAAGCGATTTCATGCCTTAGTGTGATTTACCACTTTAACGCAATCTAACGCCAATTTGTTGTTTTATTTCACATGAAGGTCTTTAGGGTGTTAAACCTTGAAGGTTCATAATCCACATTATTTTTTCCCATAGCAGTCTTTGGTCACATTTTGACACTTGCTCATTGGTAAAATTGACAGAGTCCTGCAGAGAGCTGTGTAGAGTTGCTTCTGCACTTTCCTGGCTCTTGCAGAGCCTGTCAGTTTACACGGCCCAGGGCCCTGCTCTTTCTCACTGCTGAAGAAGGCCTCAAGCCCCCATAGCCTGACGCCCCTCCTGCCCTGATCCTTGGCCCTCTGTGTGCATTCCTGGAGGGCCTGGGCGTCTTAGATATACAGCTGAGCGCCCCCGCCGACCCCGTGCCAGCTACGCAATGCCATCTGCCCGGCATATGTTAGCGTTCACTCGTCTCCTTGAAGCACTGAACTCACCGGAGGGCCAAAATACATACTTGCCGCAAGGTTATTATCTTTTTTGAATGCCAGTTTTGATTCTTTTCACTAAAGCGGTTTTAGTGTCTCTTTAAGTGTGGTTATGAAAATAGTACTTCAAAAGTCGTTTGAACTGGTCCAGCATGCTAATTCCAAAATGTTTGATTTGTGGAACGCCGTGTCCATTTTTGGCTTGTTAGAGCCTTTAAATTGTCCATGTTCTGCAGAGCTGAAGTAACATAAGTGTCAACCCACAGCGGCAACAAACATGTCAAAGCGGGGTGCTCACAGAGCCCTGCACGAGGTGTTGCTTATACAACATGGAGGCCCTAAAATCGAATGTGACAGGGCGAATTTGGCTGCTGCTGCGTGTGCATGCTGTGCTCAGCTGGCTGCTCTTTTCCCAAGAGCCTTTGCATCCAGCCTTCAAGCTGAGGCCTGGGAATAGTGCAACCTCATACATCAGGGGAGATTTTGAAGTTGGCAGTTTCTGAAGTTTTCAAATGAAGACTAAGAGCTGGCCGTCAAAGGCCAGACGTTCCCCAAACTCAACGACAGATTGGCTGCTTTCCGTTTCTGCTCTTATAGAATGAATATAATGGCCATTTGGCAGAGCGTTTCAAACAAGTATTGGCTTAGTTAAAAGGGTTAGTTCACCCAGAACTTAATTTCTGTCATCATTTATACTCTCGTGTCATTCTAAACCTGAAGATATTCTTAAGGAACTGTTTTTGTCTATACAGTGAACTCAATGGCTTCCGAAATGACTGTCTTGTCGCTGACTTTCATTTCATAGATAAATCTCTTTTTGTGTTCAGTCAAGTTTTTATTTTTGACTGGGCCATCCCTTTAATGTTTCTGCCAGACTGTTTCAGTTCAGTCTGTGGGAAGCATAAATAGCATGAAAATTTCTGAAAGCCTCTTTTTTGATCTACACATATGCACAAATCTCCACTTTGGCTTCCTAACAGAACTGAGACATTGTGCTCAAGCAATTAATATTAGCCCTTGGATCTTGTACATTTCATTATGCGTCTGCTTGTTTGCAACAGGAAACCCGTTCACACTGAGAATGCATTTTTCTGGTTGGGAAATGGCTTTTTCATTTTGACAAGCGAGGAGAAAGTGATTGTGCGACAATTCGGACACCTGTTGAGAGAATGGGCAGCTATTGACAGGCCTGATTCATGGCTGAGAGGCTGCTGTGTCCATCTTCAGAAGATCTCCCGCCGGGTGCTGGGCTGTTTGAAGTCTTCTTCGGCCCAGGGCTGGAGACGTTAGTACAGCAGGCCTCCTCTGTCAGGGGTCTCGCATGTTACTCAGCTCGGCAGCTGTTCTAGTCTTTTCTCTTTGACATAGAATAAGCCTTGCATAATGTCTCTGTCACCTACAAAGGCACCTGTAGGAAATCTGTTACGTAAAAACACAACTAAAAGGGCCTTGCCTAATCTTCATTGTTTGGAGAAGGATTATTTTTTTCGAAGAGGATTATTTTTTTTCCGAGACTAATTGTGCTCCAAAAGTGCACTAAGCAAAGACCTGTTAATTGAATGGCGTGGTGAGAGGACAGAAAGTACATTATAAAATGATGATCTGTCAGTGGGATAAAAATGCACTCAAGCTGTTCGGTATTAAAAAGGCTAAAGACAAATTGAGCAGAAATGATAAGAGACTGAAGGGTTATCAAACTGATTTTAAAATGGAAGTGAAATGGAAATGACTCACCTAAAGCATTTCATTACAGCAAAATATGTATATTTTTCTATAAAAAAGCATCAACAATCTGTTAAGGTAGGGCTTCTCAAATATACATTAAAAATGTTTTCTTCCTATGCTCACTAAGGTTGCATTTATTTGATTGTAAAAAGCTATTTTAATATATTTTGAAATATAATTGATTTTTGGCACGCATTACTTCGCTCTTTTGTGTAACATGATCATTCAGAAATCTTTCTTGTATGCTGATTTAATAAGCCTGATTTGAAACCATTTTGACTAGTTGTCTATTTCTTGAAAAATGATTTCATTTGAAATTTGGAGGAAATTTTGTCAGACCACTCAAGTTATCAAACAAATATTTACATTTTACTTAAGCATGTGCATAGTAAATCCAGTACATCTAGAGAAACTAAGAATTTCCAATGTTTGAAAGGCAATTTAAATACTAAAAAGCACCTAATCCATAAAAAACTAAACCATTAATGATGGCGATAACAAGAAAACTAAAACCTAAGAATAAGAACTTCTATTATTCCATCAATGTGGTGAAAGGCAGATGAATATAGATTTGATTAAAATGGGCATCAGCATATGTACACACAAAATACACAAGTATGTAGAATCTGTAATGTGTTGGAGCCTTTGTCATGTGGTTTCCCCCAGAACGTTTCCTGCAGTTCTTGCCTAATAGAAGCAGCTGGATTTTCACTGACCTTAGACTGGTCACACTGAAAGACTCATGTGCGGAATCACATGAGGTTGTTATGCTGGGATGGGTGCATTTTTTAAATAAATTACTTCGTTTTTTTTTTTAACAATTACTCTGGTTATTTATAAATTAAACACACTTCAATAGGCCTGATTTCACGAGGAAATTACACATTTTTTATAATAACTATTTATTTTTGTCAGTTTAATGGCTAATTTAGCTAATGAGTTCAGTCATACAAAAATGTACGATTTTAAAAAGGAGGCGTGGCACCCAACCCCACCCATAAACTCAACCGTCATTGGGGAATGAGCAAATCCTACTGAATTGCACAAATGAAATCATATGAATTTATACAAATTAGCCACTGAATCAAAAAGTTAGGAATTGCCCTAAGATTGTCTTGGTTCTTCCCTTCTTTTGGTGCTGATTTGGTGATCTCTCTTTGGCTTGTTTAAGATGTTTAATGTCATTTAACATTGCTCATTCATCTCTTCTGCTTCTGGACATTAATCATCAGCCGCTCGGGTCGAATGTCAGCTCTTATCGGTGCTCGCGACATGTAGGGAAGAAAACGAATAATGATGACGCGAGGTCATGGTGTAGTGATACCAGTCCCTTTCCTCTCTCCATCCCCCAAAGTCCACCATTTTAGAGGCCACTTTTCCCTATGTTTGGAGACTCTGCTTTCAGCAGGAGGCAGCGGGTTGATCAGCACCCATTTGTCAAGCAGTCCCACACTGCGGCGAGACCCCATTAGCCCGTCTTTGAACGTCGCTGTCTCAAACCGTCCCATCGAGACCCCCCTGATGGCACGTCGCACCAGCAGCCGCAGGCTTTGGTGAGAAAACAAAGCCCTTCCATTGCACCATCACTCACCCTCACATGTCTGTCATCTGTTTTTCTTAGGAAACGACTTTCAAAGTTGGGCGCATTAGAATGCGGGGGACCTCAAACGAAGCGTCAAGAGATGATAGGGCGAAGGGGAGGGGAACGTTCTTTTTTTCTACTCTCATTGACCCCCTCCAACACCCATCCCTCAACAAGCTTTGAATCGGCCTGCCAGAGGATACGATTGTCGGGCCACTAATCTAAACATGAACTTGCACATTAAGGGCAACTTGTTGATACCTAAAGAGGCCTCTCCAAACACAAAGGGTTTGATAATAGGACATTAGCACCTCGATGGACTCTTAAGAGCCAGACTCTCTGGAATTAACTACCCATGATCCCACTTGATTTTTCATTGCCATAAGAGGCAATCCAGGCAGGGATCTCCATTAATTCTGATACTTTTGTTGAATATGTTCTTATTTCGAAGCTATTTCTGTCCATGCTAACAATTTCCAAACATTTCTGGATCTCAGTGAGGCCATGTCCACACAATTCATGGGTATTTTATATTTTTACCAGTTTCCCTCCTTTAATTAAAAAAAAATTCAGTCCACATGAAACTGCTAAAACGCACTGTGATGCATGTTAAGGGCACGCTGGATTCAGACAAAATGAGGAATTAAGTATTTTGACCGGTCAAGTCAATGCAAACCTGAGAACAAAGATGGATTACCATATTATGGTGCGAATGAATTTGTGACGTGTTTGTTGCAAATTTATAGAATTAGCATAATCCGCATCTTATTTGTTTGGTGTGAACCCAGACATGTTGGCCAATCTGAAAGGAGAAAACAGCATGCATGCTGACGTCATGAGTTGAAAACTCTGGTTGTAGTGTCCACATGACCACACTATACCCAGAGTTTCGGAAAATTTTTACCCTGGCTGGAGTTTTCAGACATTTTCGGTTTCAGTCTCCATGTAGAAAAGATGTGTATGAATATTACCAGTTTTTGTGGGGACAGGGCCTGAAACATAGGACACCTCTGAGATTATCTTAAAGGAATAGTTCATTCAAAAATGGAAATTTACTTACCCTCAAGTTATGAATCTTTTTTTTTTTAAAAAAGAAAATTTTAATAAAACAGGAAAACTGTTATCATTGACTTCAATAGTGTTTGTTTTTACAACTATGGAAGTTACATGTTTCTATTTCTTCAAAATATTTTTTTTTTTTTGTGTGTTCAACAGAAGAAAGTCCAACATGTTTGAAACAAGTAAAGGTTAAGTAGAGAATTTTCAGTTTTGGGTGAACTGTCTCTTTAAGCCCTGTTAAGGTCACCAGTGGACAGTGCTAAATACGGATGCAAAACATTTTGAGCTTGCACTCTTTTGACTGCTTCTGCAAGATAGCAAACACTCAAATTGTTTTTACAGTGAAAACAATCACATATTGCCAACTGACCTAATTCTAAAATGTGTTGTTGAGGCATGTTTGACAGATTGGTTTGGAGATGAAATATTATTGAGCACACCATTCTGATTGTAACACAAACCCACTGTGTGCAATGTACTTTAACAGCTGTCATGGCAGAAATGCTCTCTGTATTTTCTCCTTTTTCTCTTCTCTGTATTTTCTCCTTTCACATTCAAAAGAAAGTTCTGGAAACTCAATATAAATGTGAAAGAGAGGCTCGATATCGAAGAGAGGATATCTTTATTTAATCTTACTCCCCCCTGCTAAAACATATAAATAAATAAATATTCAAATGTGAACAAAAGAATGTCAAGAAATGTCTGTGTCCACATGAAAATGGGAAAACTGGGTTAAAACTAATTAAAACTAAAACTGAACTTGTATATGATGCTGTAAACAAACATGGACAGAGCCGCAGGCATACACAAAAATCACAGAAGGATGCAGCGAGCTATGTTTCCATCCAAAGATGCAAATTGGGTTTATGTGCAAAACTGAAATATTGCATAAAACATTTGAAAATACACTCACTTTATTAGGTACACCTGTCCAACTGCTCGTTAACACAAATTTCTAATCAGCTAATCACATGGCAGCAACTCAATGCATTTAGGCATGTAGACATGGTCAAGAAGATCTGCTGTAGTTCAAACCAAGCATCAGAATGGGGCAGAAATGTGATTTAAGTGACTTTGAAAGTGGCATGGCTGTTGGTGCCAGACGGGCTGGTCTGAGTATTTCAGAAACTGCTGATCTGCTGGGATTTTCAGAGAATCAATTCAATTCAATTCAATTCATCTTTATTTGTATAGCGCTTATACAATGTAGATTGTGTCAAAGCAGCTTCACATGGAAGATTATAGTGAATTGAAACAAAGTCAGTTTAGTTTTCGGAGATTAAGTTCAGTTCAGTTTAGCTCAGTTCAGTGTGGGTTAATAATCACTACTGAGAGTCCAAACACTGAAGAGCAAATCCATCGATGCGCAGCTCTACAGATCCCGAACGATGCAAGCCAGTGGCGACAGCGGCGAGGAAAAAACTTCACCAATTGGCGAAAGCGAAGATTTAAAAAAACCTCCAGAGAAACCTGGCTCAGTTGGGCACGACCATTTCCTCTATGGCCAAACATCTTGTGCAGAACTGCAGTCTAGGCGCAGGAAGCTGGACCTCAGCGAAGACTCGTCTGTCCTTGGAGCATCACAGGAGTCAGTCTCATGTTCTCACTCCACGATGACCACCACAGCAGCTGCTCAGGATACGGCCTGGTCCAGAAAACCTTGGGATCATCTCGTCGCTGGTCTCGGATCGCGTCAGTGGCACTGCGTAGTCTGAGGGCCTCAAGATGAGTACCCCCAGGTGGAAATACAGAATAAGGAGAATAATTAGCGTAGCTGCTGTTCATAGTGTATATAAACGAGAACCAAAATCATGTGTGGGCCACATCATGCGTCATACCGCTATGTAATGCACTGAGTGTATGCTTTGCTAAAAAGATAGGTCTTTAATCTAGTTTTGAAGAGCGAGAGTGTGTCTGAGCCTCGGACATTATCAGGAAGGCTATTCCAGAGTTTAGGGGCCATAAATGAGAAGGCTCGACCTCCTTTACTCGACTTTGATATTCTAGGTACTACCAGAAGCCCTGAGTTTTGAGATCGTAAAGAGCGGGTTGGGTTGTAGCGAGACAGGAGGTTGGTTAGATAAACAGGAGCTAGATTATTTAAAGCTTTATAGGTAAGGTGTAATATTTTAAATTCAATACGAAACTTAACAGGCAGCCAGTGTAAGGAGGATAAAATTGGGGTGATATGATCATATTTTCTAGATCTGGTAAGAACTCTGGCAGCTGCATTTGCACTAGCTGGAGTTTGTTAATAGAGGATGCTGGGCAACCAGCAAACAGAGCATTACAGTAGTCCAGCCTAGAAGTCATGAAAGCATGAACTAGCTTTTCTGCGTCTGATATGGATAGCATACTTCGCAATTTAGCAATATTTCTCAGATGAAAGAAAGCAGTTTTTGTGACATGGGATATATGATTTTTGAAAGTTAAATTGCTGTCTAATATGACACCCAGATCTTTTATAGTAGAGCTAACGCTAACTTTGTATCCCTCTAGTTGCAGGTCCAGTTGTGAGAACTGCTGTGTACAGGATTTAGGCCCGATAAGTAATAATTCTGTTTTGTCAGAGTTTAAGAGAAGAAAATTGTTGGTCATCCAGTCTTTAACATCTTTGATACACTCGGTTAGCTTAGACAGTTCAGACATCTCATTAGGTTTACTTGAAATGTATAATTGAGTATCGTCTGCATAGCAGTGAAAGCTGATCCCATGTTTTCTAATAATGTCCCCCAGGGGAATCATGGAATCATGCGAAAAAGAACAGGAAACTGAGGCTACAATTTTAACAGGCTCACTAAAATTGTACAATAGAAGATTGGAAAACGTTGCCTGGTCTGATGAATCTTGATTTTTGCTGCGACATTTGGATGGTAGGGTCAGAATTTGGCATCAACAACATGAAAGCATGGATCCATACTGCCTCGTATCAACGGTTCAGGCTGGTGGTGGTGTAATGGTGTGGGGGATATTTTTTTGGCACACTTTGGGCCCATTAGTACCAATTGAGCAGCAATGCCCACAGTATTGTTTAGAGGTATGATCCTAGACTGGTCCCACGGTTCGGTTTGGTTACGATTGTCATGCCATCGATTCGGTTCAATTCGATATCTTGGTGCATCACGGTGCATTGACGATGCTTTCCATACACAATTTTATATTTTCTTCACAGCACAGCAATTCTTGTATTCAAATGTATAAATATATTTATATACTATTTGTAATACAATTTTGTCCTTTAATACAGTCAGATATATAAACTGTACCTTTAAACAACACGATCATTTATAGCAAATAAACAAATATAAATATCCCACTCACATTCTCAGCCTTGTCTACCAAGTTCGTTCTTACACCCCTATGATTGGTCTCGCGCTCAACAGAAAGGGCTGCGATTAACTCCGTGCTGGCACTCTTCACAGATGAGTGACACTGATAAAAGGCAGCGCCGATCACAGCTGATCCATGATAGACACGGTGGAGAAAACTCTGCAGACACGCCCTCGTGTCTGTATCCAGAAGTATGGCTGTAACAGCCGAGAGGAGAGGAAAAGTCACGCCAGCAGGTCAAATGGGCCACAGTGAGAGAGAGAGATAGAGAGAGAGAGAGCGTTTATAGTATGAATTTGCATGTTGCTAGTATGTTTATAGTATGAATTTGCATTCTGCTAGTATGATGAGTATGTTTCTGGTATGGAGTAGTATATTGTTAGTATGAGTTGGTATGTTGTTATTATGTAAAGTCAATGGCAGTTTTTTTTTTTTTTTACAATGAAAGTTTATAGGACAGTTGCTAGGGTGTGGCTAGTAAGTTGAAAGGTCATCAGTGTTTGGCAGATTGGTAGTCTGAGGTTAATGAGCCCAACCTTAAGTCTGACAGTCTGGCGGAAAGTTATGATTTTCTCAAGCCACCATAAATATGATATATTGAATAATATGATATATTATTTATATTTTATTTAAATATAATATATATATTTATAATATATTTACTTTTTTTACTACTACTACTACAATCTATTGTGTGTACAGTTTTTTTAATTATATATATGCATGTTACTTTTTTATGTAAACTTTATAAATGCTTTAGCAATACATTTGTAACATTTGTCATGCCAATAAAGCAACTATTGAATTGAATTGAGAGAGAGAAAAAGAAAGAAAGAAAGAAAGAAAGAAAGAAAGAAAGAAAGAAAGAAAGAAAGAAAGAAAGAAAAGGAGTTTACTTTCATTCTATCAATTGCAGTGAAATGGGGGCTCTTGCTGTAAGTGTCAGTTTAAGACTGTTCAGCAAACACACACGCAGTGAAATTGTGCAGACTTTAAGTAGACTTTAAGTAGTTGGAGCGTTGTAAATACTCACGCTTGCCTGCTTTGCCATAGTAAGCTAAGGCGACATAGCGCATATGAGATAAATGACGTCAGTACATAATAGCCGGTTATGATTATTACTGAACCGATACCGAATTGTCCGGGTCTGCATCGCGGTGCATCAAAGAAACAATTAATTTTGACACCCCTAGTATTGTTGCTGACCATGACCATCCCTTTATGACCACAATGTACCCATCTACTGATGGCTACTTCTGACAGGATAACGCACCATGTCATAAATCGCAAATAATCTCAGACTGGTTTCTTGAACATGACATTTAGTTCACTGTACTCAAATGGCCTCCACAGCCACCAGAGCTCAATCCAATAGAGCACCCTTGGGATGTGGTGGAACAGGAGATTCACATCATGAATGTGCAGCTGACAAATCTGCAGCAACTGCGTGATGCTATCATGTCAATATGGACCAAAATCTCTGAGGAATTTTCCAGTACTTTGTTGAATCCATGCCATGAACGATTAAGGCAGTTTTGAACGTAAAAGGGGGTCCAACCTGGTACTATACCTAAAAAAAGTGGCCGGTAGTGTAGATCACAGTTTCTGTCCAATCAGTCATAGAGAACATATTTTTTCTCATATAATAAATTAAATTAATTCATTAAACAAAGATGAAATGTAATAAACACATAAGTAGCTTTTGGTCTAAACCACTTTGATGACAGACTTTCACTAAGGGATTTTAGAATGACCAAAACTATATTTCACAATATTGTCAGTTCGCTGATTTTGCTCATCAATGCCATCCTATCGACCCATACTTTTATTAGCATTTTCAAAATTCAAGGAGATCTTGGCAATTCCATTAAGCATTTTTTATGCTAAAATATGTAGATAGCTAGTCAGAATAGAAGGCCAAAATTGTAGCAAAAAGACAAGTTTGTAATCGTATCTGGCTTAGTATAAACACCCTTTGTTTCATCAAAAGTTGTTTGCACTGTTTGCAAGTTTTCACTTGTTTTGAGTTGTGCAATGAGCATAATTCGGTTGGTTTGGCTGTGATTCACCAAGATGAACTGACCAGATTTGTGTCATGTTTTACAAGTATTAGCATTTAAATAGACTCATTTGAAACATTTATGCAGCCTTCAATTCAAGTGATCTCACACTCTGAGGGCTCTTTTTGATGCTTTTAATTTTATTTAGATTTAGCAAGTAAAAAAAAATCTGTTTGTCATGCCCATAGACCAAAGTTGTGAGGAATGCTTGTTGACTGGAGCTCGGTGGGTTTTGTTAGCACACATCAAAACTGGTTCTCATTTTCACTTTGTTAATCTATGCTAAAAAGCTTTTGTTTATTCTTGGAGGAGCAAAACAAAACAGAGGCTTAGTAGCAGAGTGAGAACATATGTTTGCCTTATCTGCAAGTTCATTGCATATGCTGGTGTTAGTGGTGAAATGATTACTTCAGACCGCGACACCTCCATTGAGTTGTTCTGACACGAGGCTGCTGTTTTTTTCGCGCCTTGGATCTCTTATGCTAAGTGCTACGTTCATTAGCACCTTGGTGTCAACAGAGCTCAGTGTTTTGCCAATGGCCATTGATTAGTGTAACGGTTTACCCAAACTGCAGGGTGAGCAGTGATTATCAGCTAATCAGTTCAAGTCAAACTCAAGTTCTGTTGTATTTCTATTTATTTATTTGTATTTACTTTGCTTATTTGTTGTTTGCATGAGTAGATGAGTGAAGTTAATCAATTGACATCAAAATCAAGTTTGCTCTTTTATTGGATAGACAAGTTCAACAGCTTTACATTTAGATGAATTAAACATTAGGTGCATTATTGGATGCATTAACGAACAATGAGCGGTTATTGTATAGAGTTGTTAGGCTTTGATATTAGTTAATCTTATTTCAATAAAAAATGTAACTTATTTTATTAACATTCAATTGTTTACATTTGTATAACTGTATATAAATCATTGGTTAAAATGATTGTAGTAATAATACTAATACTACTTAAAGATTAATTGAGAAGAATTGAAAGAAGTATTTCTAGATCACAAGGGCTTGATTTGTTTTGTTTTTTAATACATTACAAATTTAATATTTTTGCAGTTCTTTGCATTTTTCTTTCCTAATTTCTTCAATTACTCCTGTTTTTAGTATCACGCAATCCTGTCGAATTCTTTAGAATGCACTTAAAGTATTAAAAGTGTTATTATTATTGTTATTAATATTATTATTGTTATTATTATCATTATAATTGTTATTATTATTGTTATTATTATAATTATCATTGTTATTATTATTAATATTATTATTATTATTATTATTCATTCATTCATTTATTTTCCTTTAGCTTAGTCCCTTTATTAATCAGGGGTCGCCACAGCAGAATAAATACCAACTTATCCAGCCTATGTTTTAAGCGGCGGATGCCTTTACAGCCACTAGGAAACATCCATACAAACTCATTCACACCAGAGCTGCTGCTGTCGTCAGGGGGCGGGGAATGGCGCAATGATCATACTATTGCAAAAATGCACCAATTGCAACTAATTAAGATGCGAGTTAAAAAAACATTTGGTAAACGGGACACAAATACACATAGGAAAGTTTAATTAGCAAAACAAGTGAGTTTACAGAGGGTATTTACAATTATTGATCCTCAGGAGTCGTAATACCCAAACAGCTCGTAGAAAAAAAGTAGGCATACGTAATATACGGGCGTATAGCCCCGACACCACCATTGATTATCACATACACTATGGCCAATTTAGTTTACAATTCACCTATACCTGCATGTCTTTAGACTGTGGGGGAAACTGGAGCACCCGGAGCAAACCCACACAAACGAGAAGAACATGCAAACTCCACACAGTAATGCCAACTGTCCCAGCCGAGACTTGAACTAGCGGCCTTCTTTCTGTGAGCCAACAGTGCTAATCACTGAGCCACCATGCCACCCATTATTATTATTATTGGTGTTGATTAGTTGAACTACTGGATTTTTTGTTGAATAGACTTCTCAAAAGAGCACACTATATTGAAAATATATATTTTTGTAACATTAAGTATTGTTCCTTCAGTTTAATGCATAATTCCAGATTGAAATGACAAATTTCTTATTGTTCTGAAATGTAATATTAATGTTGTAAAACTAATATTGCGACATTTTTGTGTTTGTTTTGGAAAATGTATTTCTATGCTTTTAATTTGCATTTTTAGTTGCATTTTTTTTCAGTTTTTCAATTTAGAAAAAAATTAAAATCAAAGTTAAGATTAACCATCTAAATAATGTTTTATCAGTTTTGGTGAAATGCAATTGAAAAAAAAAAAAAAAAAAAAAAAAAAAAAGATGGTCCCAAATATACTGTAGCCTCATTTTCTGAATACAAAATAATAAATTCAACCAAGGCGGCAACACCAAAGCTCCAAAAATGCAAATTTATTAAATAAAAAGGCTCACACAAAGCATGTAACGTTTCGAGCCACACGGCCCTTCATCAGACAGTGTTTATCACAATCAGGTGTTCCTATTTGTACACTTCCGGATCACATGACATCCTATCGCGTAACAGGAAAAAACGACTATATATATACACTTACATACATACATACATACATGCATACATATATACACACATACTGTATACACACATACATACATCATACATAAATACATGCATACATACATATATACGCATATGTATATACATACATGCACCTCTATATCTGAATACAAAATAAAACATTTTTTAAAATAAAATCTTTTTGGATCATCAAGTGAATGTTTTGTGGAGTACACCCACATAAGTGTTTTTCCTTAATAAATCTTCATGTAAGACCAGAACACTCCTCTGTGTCCTGAAGGTGAGAGGAAGGAGAGCTGTATTAAACTCCATTACAAGCCCCTTTGGAATAACTGACTTTTTACACAAAACCCAGTCTATAAGCCCTGAAATAGTCTCTTGATTCCAGTTTCCTCGATCCCCCTCACAGACGCAACAAAAAACTCAAACTAACACTGACATTTAGAGATTCCTTCCCTGAAACAAACCCTATGCTCTGTCTGTCTTTCTAGCTACGCTTTATTTTGAGATCCTCACTTCACTTGATACAGGACACGCGTCTTGCGGTTTTCAGCGGCTCTACATTAATCATGGCGGCTTTCAGCAGCTGATTGTACAAGACAATGAACCTTACTGTTGCATAATCAACCACAAGTAGTAAGAAACACTATCCCAGAAAGTGTTGATTTATTCATTTAAAAATAATTTTTTTGACAACCTGCAGTTAATAAGAGATGTCCTTACTCAAATTATAGAGTGTTACTTATGCTCAGTGTCTTCTGTGACAAGCTTGTTCTGCGTTTCTGCAAGGATACGGTTACTTATGTTGATGTGATGGATCTGGCTAACTTTAATCCAAGGCCATTGCAACTTTTAATTGGGCACTAAAATATAGTTTTTGTAGTTTGAATTAATATTTAAAAGTGTATTTTGTGTTGCAGATACATACATTGGTCACACTTTATTTTGATGGTCCGTTTGTTGAATGTAATTTACATTGCAACTAATTATCATTAGATTATAAGTAGACTGTTAGTTTGGGGTTAGGGTTGGGGTTGGGGTTAGGGTTAGTGTAAGTTGACATGTACTTGCAAAGTTTCTTATAGTCAGTTAAATGTCTGTTGAAGGACTGTTAAATGTCAGTGTCAACAGATATTAAGCAGACAGTCTACTAATGCTCAAATGGACCATCAAAATAAAGTGTTACCCATACATTTAATAAAGATACAGAAATGATGGGATTGTGTGTACAACGAATGGAATTTTTCATTCATTTTCCTTAAACTGGTTTACAACAAATGTATAATTTCAGTAACTGAATCCATTGTCAATGTAAAATCATGATTAAATGGCAAATTATTGTTCAACTTTTAGACTAGTTACAGAGTTGGCATTTTTCACACCTTTGTGCACTTTTTAGCCCAAAATACAAAGCATGTCTAAAACAGAAGTGTGTGCATTTTTATCACTGACAAAAAAAATTATCATTGGATTTACTGCTTTTTTTTAAGGTAACTTTTTTTGTAAATAATTAATATGGGTTCAACTTATTTTTTTTTGTTTACATTCAGCCCATATTAATTGTTTGTAACTAGTTATCTTAAAAATGTTTGTAAATCCAATGAATTATTTTTCAGTCTACTATTGTTTGTAAAAAGCGCCAAAAGAGAAATCCTCTGAAATATTGCACTAACAGAGTTGACAATAAATCTACTTTTGGTGTGTTCTACATATTTTGTACAAATAATGAGAGACTAATAAATGACATGCCTCAGTGCCTTCCAGAGTTTCCCGCCAGAGGAAGGGGCATCACTTGGACCAAGTCACATGCTTTTAAGTGCTTCATAGAGTGGCATGCCCTTTTATAACTGATGTAACAGAGGTGACCAGAATGTAGGAATAGACACAAAATATATATTTTTATATATATATAACTGAAATACAAGTAATACAGAAATCCTATAATTCATGCAATTTCTTATTTATTTTAAATTAGTCTAAATTATAATTTAGTCTAAATTAGACTATAATAAAAAAGATAAAAATTTAACTACACTCTCAGAAAAAATGGTACAATGTTGTACCTAAGAAGGTACAAACCCTTGTCACTGGGGCAGTATCTTTTTATGGCACAGAATTGTACCTTAAGACAAAGAAACACATTTGTATCATTGCAGTTTGCCCCTTTAACCTCCTAGGGCGCGAGTGTCCACATACGTGGACAGTACATTTTAGCTCTTAAGTGGCTATTTAAAATGCTTTGAATGTTTTATATTTTGTTACAGACATACAGTGTCATCCTGCAACTGTTTTGCAGCATATGAAGTGTCCTAAACCCTATTTTTAACTGTCCAAAATGGGAAAAAATTTAGTTTTTACTCTCTGATAGTCAAAGCAAGTTAAAAAAAATGTCTATGTTATTATGCAATAAAAACATTCAGGAAAAAAGTGTTTTATGTAAATTCGGACCACGAATCCACATACATGGACATCATTCTTCTCTAAAAGTACATCGTATTAAAAGATGATACTTTAATTTTTTTATTCTAATTAGGTTTCAATAAGCCCAAATAGCAAAGAGAAATGGAAAATGCATGTAAAAAAACACCTTGGGCCTTAAAGGACACAATTTGTACCTTTGGTTTTTAAAACCTGCAGATACAATATTGTACCTTCATCAAAGGTACAAATCTGATTTGTACCTTTGATGAAGGTACCACTACAGTGACAAGACAGTGACACCTTAACAGTGTCAAATGTGTTTCTTCAAAAACTATTTAAAGGCATTTTACTATATCCAAAATGCATCAATTTATTTTCAGTAAATTTAAAACATCAGATACTTTTTGTGTAAATGCACCTTTTCCATTTACAATAAAGAATAAAAATAACTTTAACATAAATCAAAAGATCTATTTTTTTGCAAAACATTTCACAACACTTCACAAACATTTTACAGAATACATTCTCCCATGTACAATATAAAACATTTTTTTCTCCAATGTTCACACAATACCTTTGTAATCACTTAAAAGTTCATTTAATTTACTTATTTTAAATAGAAAAAGAATTATGCAAAGGTATTCTAACGAGATACAGTATGCACAATGTTTGATGTTTTACAATACTAAAATGTCTGCATAAACACTTTGCATATACAGGACTTTTGCCAGCTCACCTGTGTAGTGAAAGGCAAATGCCAAAAGGTGCAGATATCAATAATGAAAATGTATTTATCAGAAAATGCTTTCCAAATGTTTATTAAAAATGCCTTAAATGTTTAATTTACAATACCTATAGTTTTGTTTTGTTTTATCGAACTTAATAATTAATGTTTCTTTAAACGTATGCTTTTAAATGATGATTTATGTTTTAATATGGAAATTATTTATAAAATCACTTTGCCTTTCCAGTCATATTTATCTTCATAGATATTGTAATAGTTGTTCACACTATTTATATAAGAACAATTGTGTACCTTCATTTCAATTGTACCATAAAAGGTACAGAACAGTAAGAGGTCTTTTCTGTGCATATAAGATATAACTTTTACAAAGGTACAAAACTGTTCCTTAAGGAACTTTTTTTTCCACCGTGTACCTTTTTTCCGAGAGTGTAATAAAAAAGAAAATTAGAAAAGATGAAATGTAATTAAAAAAATGAAAATTATTTAAAAATATGAAAATTAGAGTATTAATAATTTGAAACTGAATGTATGATTCAGGTATGATCATTGAGCTGGCCAAAAATAGATGTAGCACGAGTCTTTGTTTAAATATTTTGTCTTAGAAATAATAAGTATCGAAATAAAAGGTTTATCTTGAAGATACAAAATCCATGTGTGATTGAATATTTTTATTGTGTTTTCATTAAGATCCTTTTGAGAAGTAAGATGTAGTGCGAAACTATTTCAATAACAATTTAGTATATTTCGCCCAAAAGGATTAAAGTCTGTTATAGTAGTATCTTTGAGATACTATTATAGATCGCAGATGTAGCTTTAATTCACTAATTTTAATAATTCTATTTTTTAAAGCTTTTAGTTTATGGATACAGTTGTCTTGATCATAGTTCACTTTAAAATCTCAAAGTATTTATTATTTTAATGCTGCTATATTAATTAAGTTAATAATGTTAATTATCTTACGTTATGTCAATATAACACTTTTTACCAAAAAGAAGCAAAATAAGTGTAATTTTAGCATATAGACGTATTTTATGTCTTTATTAATTTAATGGCAGAACATTTTTTATGATTTTATTTTTACTTAATGATAACAAGCTTTAGCAAAAGATTCCACTTTTGAGCATTGTTTATCCATTATTTTAAATAGTGAGTCTTTTAACAGTATCTTCAATCTAGTGTCTTTTTTTATAACATTGCATCCGCATACATTTGTGACTACACAAGCAGAAGCATTATAGATCTCTTAGCCGGGATTCATTAGCTGCCCAGTCAAATAAAAGTCCTTATTCAGACCTATCTAATGGAAAAGAGAGGAGCAATTTGAGAATGTTTTTCTGTCTGTCTGAGACGCGCTCTCATCTTTCAGACATCATGAAACGGCCGTGAACAACGACTGCACCAGGGGTTAACATGGATTACGACCGAGGTGTCACACACTCCTGCTGCTAAAGCAAACAACTGCCTTTCTGTGTGTGTGTGTCTGGTATGTCTTAGGACCGTAAGCTTGATGAGTTGCCGTAATGTTGTCAGGTTCCCATACACTACTGATCAAAATTAATTAATATGATTAGAATAGCCTATTCTGCTCAAAGGCTGAATTTTCCGATTAAAATGTATAGTAAAATATTATTACAAGTTAAAATAATGTTTTATTTGTTTTTGATTTTTGAAAATGCATTTTTTATTTATTTATTTGATTTGGTTTTATTTCCAGTCTTCAGTGTCATATGATCTTTCAAATATTCTGCTCAGGAAACATTTATTATCATTAATATGGATGACTGTTTTTTTGTGTGTGTAAACTATTCAAAAGAACCATTTTGTTTTTACTTTTATTCGTCAAGAACATTTAAATTGTCCAAGCATCAAAGCAAGTTATTTAATATGTAAAATTACAGGTATATTTATAAAAAATAAATGCTGTTTACATTCTTTTCATCAAGAATCTAAAAAAAAAATGTCACTGTTTTCACAAAACTATGAAGCAGGAATTAAAATAACAGCAAATCATATTTAAATGTTTTCTGAAGGATCAATGACACTGAAGACTGAAACAAGCTTATTATAGTTTACATTTTTTTATTATTTTATATTTCGATACTATTTTTAAAGTTGCTGTCACTTTCAGTTCAGTGTAGTTTGTTTCATTAATGGTTTGTAAGTTTTAGTTTAGTTTTTGTTTGGCAAACACATTTTTTGTATTTTTAGTACATTTAGTGTACGTTTTACGTTTTAAGAAATAATTCTTATTTAACTTCTAGAGTTAACTGAACATATCCGATGTTGGCTATAGTAAAGTTTAATGTTTGTTCAGCTTACATTGATTGTGTCAAAGCAGCTTCACATAGAAGATTATAGTATAGTGAGTGCTTATTAATTTTGAAAACAATCATTCATTCATTCATTCATTCATTTTCCTTCAGCTTAGTCCCTTATTTAATAAGGGTCGCCACAGAGGAATGAACCGCCGAAAACAGTGACTGTTGATAGTTTTTGTTAGTTTTAGTTTTTAATTTATTGTGAATTTGTTTTTACATTTTATTTCAGTTAACGGAAATGGGTTTTTTTTGACCAGTAGTTTTTAGATTTTGTTTACTAAAATAACTAAAATGGAGTAAGGTTCCAGATCCTGAAAATTTTATTTTTAAAATTTAGTTCCAGCTTTGAAGCTTTAAACTACAGTGGTCCCTCATTATTCGTTACATTCTAAAAAATAACCCACAATAGGCGAAATCTGCGAAGTAGTCCGCTTTATTTATTTTTTACAATAATTATAGATGTTTTAACTCTGATTGACAGTCTGATTGACAGATTGATTGACAGTGGTCTACAGTCAGGATGCTGAAAACAGTGCACTAATTAGAACACAAAACACAATGCACTGTAGAAAAAATGCATGTCAAATTGCACAAAAAAAATCCGCGAAGCTGCGAGTCTTTAAAAAGTGAACCGCGTTATAGCGAGGGACCACTATATGTTCAATATGAAAACAGTTAATTTAAATTGTTATAATATTTCATGTTTTTACTGTATATTTGATCAAATAAATGCAGCCTTGATGAGCAAAAAAGACTTTCTTTTAAAAGCATGAAAAAATCTGACCCCAAACTGTTGACCAATAGTGTATATTTGAGTGATATCTTCTTTTGTTGACATAATTATTACACGTGTGCCGTCTGTGATTTTGGCAGTGTGTACGTGTCTCAGGAAGTGTTCAGAGATGCATGACAGCTTCTATATGTCACATTAATAAAGGCTTTGCATTTTCTGATTCGAGGAGGAAGCTATGTCTGCGTGGTCCTATCACATCTCCTCTCATGTGCATAGATTAGACAGGAGAAGAGCAGCCAAGTCACACAGCAGAATTGAGCAGGTTGTTGTCAGTGCTTTCATTTGACATTTGTCTTTTAGCTTTAGAAAGTGAAAGCCCAGGATGTTGTGTGCAGTTGTGTGATGAGCATGGACTAGTGTATTTATAATATTATAACATTTTTTATGCTGCTTTTTAAAAGGAATTGATTTAATTTATATATATATATATATATATATATATATATATATATATATATATATATATATATATATATATATATATATATATATATATATATATATATATATATATATATATATATATACAGTACAGACCAAAAGTTTGGACACACCTTCTCATTCAAAGAGTTTTCTTTATTTTCATGACTATGAAAATTGTAGATTCACTGAAGGCATCAAAACTATGAATGAACACATGTGGAATTATATACATAACAAAAAAAAAGTGTGAAACAACTGAAAATATGTCATATTCTAGGTTCCTGAAGGTAGCCACTTTTTGCTTTGATTACTGCTTTGCACACTCTTGGCATTCTCTTGATGAGCTTCAAGAGGTAGTCACCTGAAATGGTCTTCCAACAGTCTTGAAGGAGTTCCTAGAGATGCTAGCACTTGTTGGCTCGTTTGACTTCACTCTGCGGTCCAGAACACCCCAAACCATCTCGATTGGGTTCAGGTCCGGTGACTGTGGAGGCCAGGTCATCTGGTGCAGCACCCATATCACTCTCCTTGGTCAAATAGCCCTTACACAGCCTGGAGGTGTGTTTGGGGTCATTGCCCTGTTGAAAAATAAATGATGGTCCAACTAAACGCAAACCGGATGGAATAGCATGCCACTGCAAGATGCTGTGATATCCATGCTGGTTCAGTATGTTTTCAATTTTGAATAAATCCCCAACAGTGTCACCAGCAAAGCACTCCCACACCATTACACCTCCTCCTCCATGCTACAAGGTGGGAACTAGGCATGTAGAGTCCATCCGTTCACCTTTTCTGCATCGCACAAAGACACGATGGTTGGAACCAAAGATCTAAAATTTGGACTCATCAGACCAAAGCACATTTCCACTGGTCTAATGTCCATTTCTTGGGTTCTTTAGCCCAAACAAGTCTCTGCTTGTTGCCTGTCCTTAGCAGTAGTTTCCTAGCAGATATTCTACCATGAAGGCCTGATTCACACAGTATCCTCTTAACAGTTGTTCTAGAGATGTGTCTGCTGCTAGAACTCTGTGTGGCATTTACCTGTTCTCTAATCTGAGCTGCTGTCAATCTGCGATTTCTGAGGCTGGTGACTCAAATGAACTTGTCCTCCGCAGCAGATGTGACTCTTGGTCTTCCTTTCCGCATATGAGCCAGTTTTCCCAATTTTTCAGACTGACTGACCTTCATTTCTTAAAGTAATGATGGCCTCTCATTTTTCTTTACTTTTTGCTTTACTTTTCTGCTTTTTACTTGACATAATACAAAGTCTATTCAGTAGGACTATCAGCTGTGTATCCACCTGACTTCTGCACAACACAACTGATGGTCCCAACCCCATTTATAAGGCAAGAAATCCCACTTATTAAACCTGACAGAGCACACCTGTGAAGTGAACACTTTGAAGAACCTAGAATATGACACATTTTCAGTTGTTTCACACTTTTTTTGTTATGTATATAATTCCACATGTGTTCATTCATAGTTTTGATCCCTTCAGTGTGAATATACAATTTTGGTCCCACTTTTTATTGTCACTTATACCTGTGAACTTACATGGTAATTAGATGTGTAAGTAGTATGTAACTACAGTGTATGTACACACTGGTACAGATTATTTACTAGTGTATACTGGTGTTACTACACTCATGTTACAACCAACTGAATAGTATGTGTAAGTACAAATGTGTAACAGGACATTGGTAACAACACTAGGAAAGTACACATCTGTAACAAGAATTATGTAAGTGCATTGTGTAACAACAATATGTACTTGCAGATGTTTTCCCACTTCCACACCTGTTTGCAGATCATGCACTTGTGAACACTGTATGGCAGAACTAATGCTGCCTTAGAAGGTTTCACCTTGTGATACAAGTGTACTTGCATGGTAAATCCACAGGATCCACTCAATATAAAGTGTAAAATGGTCACAAATTACTGTTCATACATTCATTCATTTTCTTTTCGGCTTAGATGGGTTGCAGCTGGAAGGGCATTTACTGTGTAAAACATATGCTGGATAAGTTGGCGGTTCATTCCGCTGTGGCGACCCTAGATTAATAAAGAGAATAGGCCGAAACGAAATGAATTTTATTTTAAACTTTATATTGTGGACTGTTCCTGTGAAGTTACCATGTAACTACACTGTTATTAAGTGTTGCATAGAAGATATTTCTACAAGTTACACAGTAATTTGTGACCATTTTACACTTTATATTAAGTGGACAGTTCCTGTGGAGTTACCATGTAAGTACACTGGTATCACAAGGTGAACCTTCTAATGCAGCATTAGTTCTGCCATACAGTGTTCACAAGTGCATGATCTGCAAACAGGTGTGGAAGTGGGAAAACATCTGCAAGTACATATTGTTGTTACACAATGCACTTACATAATTCTTGTTACAGATGTGTACTTTCCTACTGTTGTTACCAATGTCCTGTTACACATTTGTACTTACACATACTATTCAGTGGGTTGTTACATGAGTGTAGTTACACCAGTAATACAAAAGTAAATACTATGTAAACGTGTGTACATACACTGTAGTTACATAGTACTTACACATCTAATTACCATGTAAGTTCACAGGTATAAGCGACAATATAAAGTGGGACCACAATTTTGTATATATATATATATATATATATATGTGTGTATGTATATATATATATATATATATATATATATATATATATATATATATATATATATATATATGTGTATATGTGTGTGTGTGTGTGTATATATATATATATATATATATATATATATATATATATATATATATATATATATATATATTTTATATATATATATAAATAGACTGTTAAGTTATATATATACAGTGTGTATATATATATATATATATATATATATATATATATATATATATATATATATATATATATATATATATTATATATATATATATATATATATATACATACACACAGTTGAAGTCCTAGCACCCCTGAATTATTAGCCCCCCTGTTTATATTTTTTCCCCAATTTCTGTTTAATAGAGAGAAGACTTTTTTCAAGACATTTGTAAACTATACTTTTAATAACTCGTTTCTAATAACTGATTTATTTTATCTTTGCCATAATGACAGTAAATGATATTTGACTATGGAAAAATATACAGCTGAAAGGGGCTAATAATTTTGACCTTAAAATGTTTTTAAAAAAATTAAAAACTGCTTTTATGCTAGCCAAAATAAAACAAATAAGACTTTCTCCAGAAGACGAAATATTATCAGACATACTGTGAAAATCTCCTTACTCTGTTAAACATAATTTGATTAAATATTTAAAATGAAAACAAATTCAAAGGGGGCCTAATAATTCTGACTTCAACTGTAAATATTTATTTTATTTTTTCTAAACGGTGCTATTAATATTGACGTAAAAATTTAGAAGAGGGCTAATAATTTTGTCTATATTGTTAGTTAATTAACTAATAATAAATAATTTTATTTAGCAAAGATGTATTATTTTTTTGACCAAAGAGTGATGTTATCACAGTTATGTTAAAATTAAATTAAAAGTAAATATATATTAAAAATTAATATAGTGGAATGTTAAATAAAATTCTAAAAATATTGAACAGCTTTTCTCTAGTTTCAGAAAAAGGGGTATAAATGACAGATGCTAAAATTGATTATGCGTGTATAAATATGCATTAAAATAGCTTAATTATTCATATTTGTTATTTCATCAAAAATGTAATAAGTTACTGTATATAAGAAACTACTTAATAAAGAAATCAGGGCTTTCTAACAACAAAATTACAATATAAGCATACATTTTTTGTGTGTCTGTTCATCACAAGTTTTGGAAGGACTTTTGCACCAGTTTTTGCTTTTTGTTTGTCATTTTCACACCTGACAGTCTCCTTTTTGAGGGAAAAAAAGATGCAGTGAATGTTGTTCAGATTTTCACCTTTTGTTTTCCACATGGCATGAGGGCTGTAATGCAGTTTTATTTTACAATCTAACAATTATTAGAACAAATAATCACCAACTGTTTCATGGATAATTTCAGCAGTTAATCTGTATGCCATTATCAGTATTTAGTTAAAATATTAACTTATTCTTATATGTTTTGTTTCCAGTCCAAATATCTAAACATGCATTCATACAGTCTATCCTTAGATATTTGCTTAAAATATCCAGACTGTCTTCGTAACTAAAATTACTTCACGTCTGGAACAGTAAACCTTGAATAAAAATCCCTGCTTCACATCAAGGCTTCCACAGTTGGCACTTTGTAAATTATTCTTGAGCTTTCCTCTTTTTTTTTTTTTTTTTCATCCAGTCCCTGAAACTCCCAAGTCTAGACATGTAGCCTTGCGAAGAGAAAGGGATGAGACTTCAAAATGAGATTTGCAGGACGAAAAGACAGTACATTGATTTATAAGAAGCCAACAGGTTTGAGAGGCTCCAGAAGGCCACAAGGTCCTCCATTAATCCGCTGACCTTTGATAGGAGCAAAAAAGAAAGGAAAGACGGAAGAAAACGGATAGTCAAAGAAGAGCTTTGTCTGCTTCATTGGTTTGATTGAGTTGCTGGATCTTTTGGTTGAGACGCTTCGTATGTTGCACTGCAGCTGTTTACGACTCCGCTCTTTAGTTTTACTATCTACCATCTAATTAGCTTTGCACTAATCATGTGTTAAATTGCATTACCTGGTGTTTACTGTCTGTTTGGCATGTTGTAAAAACGCGTGAGGGTGCCTGTAAACTCACATCGCAATGAATTTGATGACTTTCCCCTCCTTTTAAGAGCTTCTGGTACGGGAGTCGCAGGGCTTGAGGAAAAAGTGTGTAAAGATGTGCGTCTTGCACAGAGCATTCTGGGACAGCACTAGGATTTTGTGTGTGTGTGTGTCAATAGTGCATTTATTTGATTGTTCTTTAAAAAAAAATCACAATTTATCACACATTGACTATGTTAAATGTCAAAAAGGTCATTAACCTTAATGTGCACATGGTTATCTCTGTTAAATTAACATTTATTAATATGTGACCGCCCTGTAGTAAGATTTTAGTTATTATTTAATTCATTAATTATTGTTTTTATCTTTAAATAATCTTAAGTTCACTGTAAAAATGCTGGATAACATGAAGGAATTAAGTTTTTAAGCTTGTTAGTTTTTACAAATTTAAGTGCATTGAACATGAAACAATTAAGTTGTCCACCACCCCCCCCCAAAAAAACAACAACAACTCAGTTGTGTTGTTTCAACTCAATTTTGATAAGTAGTTTGAACAAACAGCAAATGTCATTTTTTGTGTGTAAGTTGGATTTGTAGTGTGTTGTTTTTTTTTACTTTAAATTTAATTTATGAGAAACAAACTGCAAAAAATAGTTGCTGCCTTACATATTCAGTTACATCAAATGAACAAATTTACTAGTAGTTGTTACATTAAAGTCCCCAGGCCATATGATTTTGTCAGCTCACATTGCTAGTTTGGTGGTGAACAATTCATCTGTGCATTAATAAAAAAAATGTTTGGGCTTTTAATCTTTAATTGAAACCTGAAAATGCACTTCATGTTTGTTTTCAGTTAAATTGTCAGATTACCTCTATCTTAGGAATTGGGCGTGGCTAACATATTTAACAGTATTACAATATTTTATTTAATATTTCAGTTTTGACAACAAACTGAATTGGTGAGAAGGTGTCTGTTAGGTTGTAATAACTCCCCAAACCCTTTCCCCGATCTTTCTAAATGAGATATCTACTTTACTACATCCAATTAACTCGCCGTAGAAAAACAAGCCACGCCCACTGTTTTGTCATTTAATATTCTGTTTCTCTGGGAACTGCTTCACAATACGAAACACAAAATTGGTAGCAGCTTCTGGTTCATGTGAATACAAGCCAAATATTGTATAATTTAAAAAATGAAATCAAAACATTATTACTCACGTTATTCAACATTATTCCTCTTTTACTCAGTTGAAGTAACATAAAAAAACATGTTTTGGCATGACTAATTGATCATATTTTTATTTCCAGTGTTTTGTATGTTTAAACTACAAACCAGTATTTAGTACTAAACTAGCAAACATTAAATAAGTGATTCCACTATGCAGCATTAATGTAAAATATGTATTTGTAACTATATGTGACTCTGGACCACAAAACGTCTTATGTTGCATGGCAATAGCCAAAAATACATTATTGATTTTTTTTATGTATGTTTTTGATTAGTGATATACTTTGCTAAGAATTTATTTGTACTTTAAAAGTTGACTTTCTCAATATTTCGATTTTTCTTTTTTTTTTTTTTTTAACCCTCATCAAGATTTTCTATTTAGGATTGTATCTTGTCCAAATATTGTCTGATACTAACGAAGTATACATAAAAAGCTTCTTCAGTCAGCTTTCAAACAAACTGACACATATAACTGTTTTTGTAATCACACATAAACATTTGTCAGATGTTTTTGCTCACCAGGGCCACATTTATTTAATTTATACAGTGTGAGAAAAAAACGTATATGGCTGTTATGGCAGGACTTTAGTGGCACATGGTCTTAATAATTGTAATTATTTAAGGCACTATTTAAATATTTAAGGCACTAATATACTTCAGATTAAATCAACAACCTGCGGTGACGTCATTTCAAACAAAATCCTGTCTGTGACAGACATTCCCTTTGTTTAGCAAGGAAATACACTGACATTTCTGTAATTTGCTCAGCGTGCGGTGGATAACATTATTGGATTTGCTCTGAAATTCCATTATTCACACACCTCTTATGCAATCAGAACCTCTGACTTCACCAAAGAAGATCACATTACGAAAATACCACTCCATTTCCTTGTACATCATACAAACACTCTTGGAATATATGCGTGGCTCAAACTAATAGTCCAATCAGGCACATGTTATGCATTCATCAAGGTGGAGGCTTTCAGGGTCCAAAAATGCCAGTATTCCGACTACGTCAGATCCCTCGAGTGGCCCTGGGCCTTTTTGATCCAAGCAATCCAGAATGTATTGTTTTTTTGTAAACACATCTCATTGATGAAACGTCCGCTGATTGTGCCGCACTTTCTCCTGGCAACAAGGTCAAGTTTTTCCCCCCAAACATTTTGGCCAGCGTTTTTGGGGGTGGATGGGGAAAGCAGTCATTTTTGCAATCAGCATTGAGTGGCGTGTTTGGTGGGAAACGCAGATGGAGAAGGGGGCGTCCGGATCCTGCATGTTTTGAGTAATCTTGCACGCCATCAGGGATGGGCCCTGCTCATTACACCATGCATTAGAGCGTTTTATTAGTGTGTCCCGTTTGGATATGGAGTGCTTAAAGCTTCCTCTGAGGCCGCTATGGGGGGTGAGGAATTGCGAATCGGGACTAAGGGGTGTAAAACGCTGTCTGACTGCAGACACTCTCCGGTTACAGGCTTTGGTTACATGCATATACACACACACACACATATGCACACCTTTAGTCTCGTCCAGACAGTATGTCACTGCAAGGAAATGATTGGTGATGTTATTGAGAGAATTATGGTTCAAAATATGAATTTATCACCATATATACTGAATAAGTAATGCAAGGGTGCAATGAAAATTCACTCTGTATGTTGTTATAGATCTTATTGTGAGCAGTTTATCTGTGCAGTTTTTTTTTTTGGTTCGGGTTTTCAAAACTTGCAGAACTTTCTGGTGAAAAGGCTGGACATTCCTCTTAAATCTCCCTGCCTTCCCTTTTTGATACCAGTTGCACATCCTAAAATCAAATCCACAGTTAATAAACAGCTATGGAATCTTAGTTCTACAGAATAAAATAAAAGTGTTATTAAAATACTGACTTTGTTGTATCAGGGTGGTGTTTTAATACAGCATTGCAAGATTCAAAGGGAAATGTTACCATTTCTGAGAACAATCTGAATTATAATATATAATCTTGCAATGATAAAAATACAATTAGAATTGTAAGGAGAAAATTAATACTTGTGAAAGAATCTCACGAGCCTGAATAAACTAAGTTCAGCTTCGCAACCATGAAATCATTTGTGAGAGACATTCCAGAACATATCTGAGTGCAATCTAGTATAAATTTGGCTGGGGATTTGATGTTTTTGAAAGTTATTATTAATAGTCTTTATAAACAATCCATTTATAAAATTTACTTAGAAAATTAGCCTATTTTCCAAAAAAAACTAAATAAAAAAAAACTCTTCAGACAATTTAGAAAGTAACAAGTGCCTTTTTATTATTTCTCAAATGCTGCACATTATATATATTATACTTTCTGTCAAAATCTAAACTAAATTGTAATTTTTGTCTCAGTACTGGATTAAAAAAAAAAAAAAAACATGAGATTACATCAGATACAAAAAACGTTGTTTACACATGTTAAACAAGTTTGCAGTAAACACAATGGTTTCTTCTGTTCAAAACATGTATCATGATTCGTTTACCATCCCAACCGATTTGAATCATCACATATTTAAAACGATTTTCCGCCGGCTCACAGTAAATTGTTACATCTTTAGCTGTTATCTTAATAACATGCTTAAAGAGACCTCCTAAAACCTTTTTCTACCTGCTGACAATGACAGGGTTCAATTGTTTGTCTATAGGGAAATGTTAATGTCAATCCCAGTGGATCCCAAGTGCCCACGTTCCTGTTTTTTTTTTTTTTTTTATACAATTTTTTCCTGCTTTGTGTAATTAGCTATATTAAAGTTCACTTGGCTTTAGAGTTATTATAATTCCACTTTTAAAGCCCAACGCTAACAATGAATGGCCTATATTGGACACGGGGGTTGCAATCTTAATGGTCAGTTTATTATTTATGCAAATGACAGGAAGTGATTACACGCCCGCGCCAAACCACGGCTTCCTCACCTTTAAGCTTCTGATATAAAGGTCTTTTCCACTAGGTGTGCATTGACATGACAGCAGCCTGCTGATAAGCAAACCTCCATTTGCATTCACTATATGTTTTTTTCCCGGGCTGCATGTTTGTTGTGATGAAATCTATAGATGGTAAGGAAAGGAAAGCACTCTGGAGGGAAGCCCATTGTATATGGCTGTCTGATAGGCCGGGTCCTCGTGTTCGCCCACAGGTTTCCATTTTGCCTTAGGAAATAGATTATAATATGTGTGATTATAATATGAAGTTGAGAGGTGATAAAAGATGCTTCGGGCAGACAGGAAGGGAATCCTTTTTCCAAGGTGGATTCCCTCTGTCATAGAAAGTTTGAACTGTGTGATGTCAGTGGAAAAAGAGTTTCATGATCTTATGTAGAGACTACAGCTTTTCCAATATGAATTAAAAAAGCAATGCTATAATTAACTTATCTATAACTTGAATATAATCTGTTTATGTATGTATTTTGAGACGTTTGGGGTCATTAGATTATTTTTTCCAAGTCAGCCCTTAAATTTTTAAACAGATCTTGCTTCAGCTTTTTTAGTTTTATTAATTAATTAATTAATTAATTAATTAATGTATTTATTTATTTACAATTGATCAGTTTCAATATTTTATTATATATAAATATAAAATTGTTTAACTGTAGGTTTTTCTATATACAGTAATGTGGTCAGCAAATAATATTCACTTTTCACTTCTCTGTTGTTTAATACCATCAAACTTCATTATTCAAGAACTGGTTTCATTAAAAAATATTCATTGTTGAATTAAATTTTGTCAATTTTTATATTTCTAGCTTAGCTTATTGTTTCTAGTATAGTTTTTATGTTTTAAAGCTTCCCAAATTTATGCTGAAAAAGCATTACATGTCTCAGCAGTCTAGGTAATAGAATTATTTTGGTTTACTCAAGTTTGGAGCTGTATTTTAGCTTAATTTCCCTGTAATCTTTAATTTTGGGTAATTTCTACTGTTTAAGTAATGTTTCTGGTACAGTCTAAAAAGGAATGTTTGTTTTTAGTATATTTGAAAGTATATATTTTTTCCTGTAAAGCCTTTAACAATGGCTTCTGGCAGTTCAGAAAATTGGGAAATTGCCATTATGTCACATGACCCTTCAGAAAACGTAATTTGTCCTTTGAACAAAATATATATAGTTTTTTTTATAGGCATGGATTCAAAGTTGTAAATGATTTATTTTGCATCAATCTAGTTCCATTTATTCAAACCTGAAATAGTTTCCCTGCTGCCAAATACAAAAACACCATTTATTACACACTGTTGTCGTAGTTCACTGCCAAAAAAAGTTGATTTAATCAGACGAGAATGAAATCAAGAATCCTTCTGTGTTAATGACAGCTGTTTGTGTTGTGAACTTTGGCTTATAACTTCTAAACTTCATAATTTACCTTCAGTTAGATCATTGGTTGGGAACCTTTTTTTTTTAAGCAAAAAGCCAGTTCAGATTTTTTTTTTTTTGGCAAATGCATTTTTTAAAAGAGCCATTGGGGTATAATAAATAATAAATGAGCATTTCCCTGGTTTCTTCTTGATGGATGTTTGGAGGTTCTGCGTGAAAGTGTTTTTTGACTTTTTGAAGCAGTTTATACTGATCACACAACTGTGCTTCCCTGACAATATGCGCATGACAGTCAAAGCTTTACTTATTTCAAACAAGCACACAGTTAAGTGTTCAGATCTTGTAAAGATCCAAATTTGAAAGCAACACCAAAGAGCAAGATTTTCAATACATTTTATCAAATATAAAGAGACATGTTTTACTGAAACATTTCATTTAGTCATTTCGTCTACACTGTGGTGTAGACTAAATTCTATTTTGTGATTCGCAAGTGTTTTCTGTTTATTTACAGTTGTGAAGTGCATTTTGGGATGTTGATCTCTGCTCTGTTCACTTTTGATGTTGAAAACTCAACTCTGTAGTTTAACAAAGTGACTTTTGTTGACATTTTAGTAGTTTGAAATAATATATGTATAAGAAACAATACACAGAAAATAGGTTTGTAAAATAACTGAAAATATACTGGCAGTTTCTTATAAGTTTTTGTCACATAATATACAACACAATCCCAGACAATATATCACTTAAAACTATTTAAAATATCAATAAAAGGCTATTTTTTCTAACTTTTAAACATCAAAATCTTTTGGAGGAAAAATCAAGGTCCCATAATGCAATTCAAAAGCATAAATACGTGCAAAAAAACATAAATCACAAAGTAACGAAAACTGTCAGTTTACAGATTTTTTACAGTGTAGATTTTTTTTAGCTAATTGGCATTTAGCTCGCCATTTGAATGCCTGTATTTTGTGCAGGGAGTGAGTGTTTGAAGCTCAGATGTGGAGGTATGTGGTACCCTGCACCTCTCCCATGTGGTTTGTGTTTTGACATGGGAGGTGCCCGTCCACGCTGTCTGAATGACGAACAGATAAAGCAACCCTCTCCGGCCCTAATGACGCATGACACGCTGCTGCGTTTTGGCTTCTAATTTATGGCTTCCTATGTCAGCAGAGTCCGTCACTCCAGGGAGCTCCAGGCAATTATTGACCTCGCATTCTGGACACTTTCCATGAGAAGGCAAAATGTGGAATTTTGATTACGGTACTTTGTTTAAAACAAGACATGTGCATTCACACAGACCCCTGTTTTCTGCATCCAGTGATGGGCAGGTGGGTTTAAAAGCATATTTCACTATTGCTTTCCCCAAGAGGAAATGCATTATAGTCTACAATCTGGAAACAGTTCAATTTAGCTTTCTGTAATTTGTGGCATAGGCCTTTATGTTGTGAAACAGCGTTTAGATTGATTTTTATCATTCAAGAACAACATTTAGAGATGTTTGCACATGCTGCAAAAGAATTTGTATGCTTTTAACTTTTAATGGAGTTGCTTGGACCAATTCCATGTCAGTCTATGGTTTTAGCTTTCTACAAAGGTCTTGCTTGCCATGTTTTATTTTATTTTGATTTTATTTTCCACACGATCAGTCCAGATTACAGTTCAGTTCAGACTTTATATTGAATATGCTCACTCTGGAAAAAACTGCTGGGTTCCACACAATTCCTTCGTGTTGTCCCAACACAAATCACTTAAATTAACTTAATCATTTTTACAATTTTAAGTAGATTGAACATAAAACATTTAAGTTGTCCCCCCCCAAAAAACATAAGAATTGTATTGTCTCAACCAAGCGGCAACCTTATCTTTTACAGTATATGGTTTCAACTAATTTCAAACAAGCAGCAAAAGTATTTTTGAGTGTTGATTGTGCTTTAAAATATAGTTTAGTTAGCATATAATATGTAAATTTTTACAGTATCATTTTTTTTTACACAGAGATTTAATTCAATAGACCATTTGATTCAATTAACATACAATTTGAAAAATCTCAGGTTCTCTAGTTGTATGATTTGTAGTTACGTCTGCGTTAAACATAATTTTTATTTTATTATTTAAAATATTGATGACAATTCTTTGAAATTAGAATGAATTTAATGCACTTTTGTCATTTAATGCTTTTTTTTGCAAAGTTTCTGCATTATTTAAGATGTTTTCAGAAAATTGTGCCTACATTAGGAATGTAACAATTTATCTGACTCACGATTTGATACGATTCACGATACTAATCTCACAATTCACGATTTAGTCGCAATTTTTTTAACAAAATTATTTGAAGCAAATTTAAGGTGAAGAGCCCTTTTATTTTTTTTCTCAAATGCTGCACATTTGTTTGGTAAATAATATATTTTCTGCCATAACCAAAATTGCTATTTTGAAAATAAATAAATTCCAAAAAAAGAACAATACAAACTAAAGAAGACTTATTAATATAAACAAACTAAATATGTGACTGTGCTGGGATTTTATATTTTTAAAAAGAAATATCAGCATATCTATCTTTTTGGCATAAGCTGAGGTCTTTGCACATTTACTCCTGATAAGAAAACTGATGAGAGCAAAGCCTTTCCTAAACTAGAGAGCAGTGTGTACAGAGGTGGTCAATAAGTCCTCTGATCCAGGGCACTGGCCACTGGCATACAAAAATTGATTATAAAGTTACTAATTATATTGTAGGATAGAGACAGGAGTTGAACATGATTATGAAGGTGAATAATTAATATTACTTGTATAATTAATTAGTATCAGTGTGATACACTTAAGAAGAGATCATCTTGAACATTTTTAAATATTCAATAATAATAATCAGCAAATTATTAAAATATGCATCAGCTAATTTGAAAAGGAAAGGGTCAAAATAATCTAATACCTGCTTCTGTAACAGAACAACTTTATCTTTTAATCTGAAAAACATCTTCACACTTTCGCTATGAAAACACTGATCCACCGTGTGATCTCCGTAGCACTCGACAGAGCAATCGGTTTGCCTTAGTAATAGGTTTTTTGCATATAGATGTCTGTGACAGTAGTTTTTCCACTGTGCTGCATCATATTCATTGTTCTGTTAGTGCAAGTAAACATTTTTTGCAGAATTTGAACACAGTTTGTGTTTTGTCTGGCACACTTCACCGCAGTCATTTTACTCTGCTGCCCCACCTTTTGCTCGCTGCTGATGTGTAGGTAAAGCAAGTTTGTGCCTGTAGTCACAGCGCCCCCTTTGTTCACAAAATGTTTCGCGATTCGTTTAACATTTCTACCCATTTGAATCGTCACTTACTTTAATCAATTTTCAACCGGCTCACTGTGAATCTGTTACATCCCTTGTGTGCATTGTGTAAACATCAATGTTTTCATTTCAGAAGTGTTGCAACATCAATATTTGGAAGAATAATTCTGATTTTCAATCCCATCAAATGAAAACACTTATAGATATACTTATAGAAATACTTTTTTATCGCACTTCTATTAAAAAAAACTAACATTTTACTCAGACCTATAACTAATAAACTCAGGAAAATTCTGAGAAAATGAGAATTTTCAAGTGCTCTTTTAAATTATATTTATTTTTATTAGCTCTTGTGTTTAAAGCCCACATTTACACTTCATATTCAGCACTGATTATCTCATCAGAGTCTAAGTGGCGCTAAAATAATTACAATTTAGAAATGGTAAAGCTTGATTTTATTTTCAGTTGTTTCTAATTTGTACTTTAATTCAGTTAAAAAGCATTTCCTTTTATATTCAATAACAAATAACACTGGTTTCTATCAGTTCTTCACACCTAACACTTGTTTTTTTTCTCACCTGTCAGATTAGATAATCCTAAATCAACAAGTGGTGTAAAGAGCATGTGTTTATGTGAAAGACAGTGTGAGGTGCTAAGGGACAGGGGGGCTTTTTTGTGTTTTATTTTAACCTTGTTTGCATAACGGCGAGCAGGTTTTATCTCTCAAGCACTGAAAACATTTAACGCTTCCTCCCTGGGCTGAGTGCGTCTGACATTTTTACAATAAGCAAGGAGCCCAGCAGACGCGAGCATTTAAACGTGTTGATGAGCGGCTATAAATTATAAGCAGACATGTAGAGCGTTTATCACTCGGCGTTTTCACAGTTATTGCTTGAATGGCAGACAGAGACAGTTTTTTTTTTTGGTTGTTGTTGTTGTCATCTCTCTGATGCTCCAGCTGGAGTGTCGGGAATGGTTTGGAAGCTGGATTTGATAAGCGGCTGAAATTCCACATCTCCCTCCTATTGGTTTCTGCTTTATGTGTGATTTCACAGCCCATTGAGTGGAGGGCTCTGGTATGTCCTGCTTCCAGAGTGGCTCATTTGGAGCAGCACTCATCTGCTCCTCGTCTGATATCCGGCCTGCTCCAGACTTTATGGATGTGAAATATAGGTGGTTTGTAGGATGTGGAGCCTCTCCTTTTTGGAGGCAGGAAGGCGAGTTTCCAAGCGTGAGGCAGGAATGTTACTGTGAGTCGTCTCCAGAGCTTTGATGTCTGGAGAACGGTGGGCTTTCTGTGGGATTCTCTTTCCTTCAGCCTCTCACGTTACCGCTGCGCTCAGGAGGGCTGCTGGCAGGGATTTATATGCCCTTTTTAGAAAGAGAACAACTTTTTTTTTTTCACTGTACAATAACCTGTACTTCCAGCAGGTCTCTCGTAAAATCATATTGTGCATTTTAGAGGCATAGTTCTTCTGAAAATTATAATTCTGTCATCGTTTAATCACCATCAGTTTCACTTTTAATTTTTTTATAAAGGAAAAGGAAAAAGGCCATAAAAAGTATCATAAAAGTTGTCCATGAGATGATCCAAATGCCTGAAAGTATTTGGCATGTTGTTTCATGAGGGAAGCAGCAAATCATTTAGACTACTTTAGTGAAAAAAGTTAGATTTAAAAGAGGGATTCATTCATCGCTGCTTCATCACTAGGAGATTAAAGGTGGATGACAAGATTTTCAGCGTACCTTAGACTCCTTGAGGATTTTAAAGGAAAGATTGACCAGCACTTTATTAAACTTTTCATTTGTTTTCAACCAGGAAAGTACATATTGAAAAGCATTATTAACTGCATTTTTATTAAGGTCATGCAGATTGGAGTGTTCAAATTAAGTGTGTTGTGCAACAAGGATGATAATTAGGAGACTAATAGATTTTAATAATCTTTCTAATTCTATAAGGATAGGAAGGGTGTAAAATCCCACGTAATACTATCAAGTTTTTAATCCAATCTCAATTTAATAAATCAATTCAATAAGTTTAAAAATGAGAAAATTCCATCCAATTAGCTGTAAGATTTTTGCTGCTTTTGGTAAAAAAAAAAAAAACAGTCTTATCTTTCAAATTGGGGCAACCCAGTGGCGCAGTAGGTAGTGCTGTTGCCTCACAGCAAGAACGTCGCTGGGTCGCAGGTTCGAACCTCGGCTGGGCTGGGTCAGTTGGCGTTTCTGTGTGGAGTTTGCATGTTCTCCCTGGGTTCGCGTGGGTTTCCTCCGGGTGCTCCGGTTTCCCCCACAGTCCAAAGACATGCAGTACAGGTGAATTGGGTAAGCTAAATTGTCCATAGTGTATGAGTGTGAATGTGTGTGTGGAAGTTCCCAGAGATGGGTTGCGGCTGGAAGGGCATCCGCTGCGTAAAATCGTGCTGGATAAGTTGGCGGTTCATTCCGCTGTGGCGACCCCGCAAGGGACAAAGCCGACAAGAAAATGAATGAATGAATCTTTCAAATTCTGTTTTATGAAAATGTTCTAGCAATAAAACCTGTTTTATGTTCTGTGGCAGATATTTAGGTGCCTTTAGCCCTTTGCGTTATTGTAGTGTGCAAGTAATAGGGCTCCATGTGTAGTTTGTAGCACAGTAATCACTGTCAATTACTGGAGTATGTGTACAAAGCCTCCTGTAGCCAACATATGAAATCATTTGCATGACAAATGAGATATATAGTTTGCTTTTCTGTAAAAAAAAAAAAAAAAAGTATAATAATTAACACCATCTCAACATTTCTTGCCCATGATCTCTTAGGGAAATATGGGGCATTTTATATGCTAATTTAGAAAAACTGGCACACACTTTCAATTAATAAAACATGGGATTCATAGTTCTAAAGAACATAGGTAAAATCAATTCTGCTGTGTAAGAACACAATGTGAATCTAACGTAGACTGTTCAAAGGACAGTTTCCAGGTTTCCAACCTTTTGTAACTCGCGCCCTCCTAGACCTAGCACATATGTTTCTGTGGCCCCTTGAAATTTTTTTAATGAACCCGCCATTTGTGGCAGGTTAGCAACTAGTACATAAAAAGTCTTTACTGAATAAACTGCCAATTATTTAAATAAATATATTTTATAAATGTATAAATGAACACAACAGATCACCAAGCCCAGAGAGATTCAGGATGAAAAGGAGAACCAATATCCTGGCCATAAGCAGATGCCATAAGCAGGGTAGACCCTCAGCGGATCAATCAGAAAGCAGGCAGAGAGCATTCAGACTGGAGCTGTGCAGGAAGGATTTTTTTTTTCTTACCTATTTAGGTCTGGTTCCGATCATACACAACGTCTGTGTAAAACTGCACATATACACATCACCTGATTGACTATAACTATAGCAACCTCAAAATGCTTTCACGATGGAAGAAACAGCATCCGCATACAGCAATTCATCACTTGCTGCTTCCCGAGTGACAGGGTGTTAATGCGTCATTGCCTCTGGGAGTTAGATAAATACGAATATATTTGTCTTTTAAATTTTTAAATAGGCCTATATCCATTTTGTGGGATTGCTGCAGATAATTTTGAGCAGTCTTATAAGTGGGTTTTTAGCATCTTAACACCGCACCAGCTTATTTTATCAATATAAGTTTTATCTTCTCAAATCTGGGATCGGGTTCTGCTAGTGCAGCTCCCAAGTTCAGACGAGCAGTCAAAACAACTGGACTAGAGCACTGGACTCGTTGACATGTATTCAACAAAAAGATAAATAAAAAAAGTTAAATTAGCAGGTTGGTATTAAACCAACCAAATGCGCATGTGTGAACGCATAGTAACAACTTATTATTTATTTCTTCTCACTTAAACATCTTAATAGTGATAATACATAAAATTATGACTAGACATTTTTACATATGAAGAGTTCAGATGCAAAAACCTCTAAAGGACGTCTGAAATTTCCTCCTAAAATTAGCATTTTTTTCTTAGCCTCCTATGTTTGTCCAGTTATTTCACTTTAAAGGGAATGAAAAGAACTTATTCGTCACTATAAACGTAAAATTACTGAGCCTACACACAAGAGTCTGAGATAAATGCTAATTTTAGAAGAAAATATCATATGGCATTTAGAGGATTTTGCATCTAAACTCTTCATGTGTAAAAAGTTTATTTCAGTGCAACAAAACATTAATGTGGATTTATCTGTACATTAACATCAGCAGAGCCGGAGAGAATCCGAGGACATTTTTTTTGCTATTTCTGTTCAGATTTATTTTTTTAATTTATATATATATATATATATATATATATATATATATATATATATATATATATATATATATATATATATATATATATATATATATATATATATATATATATATATATATATATATATATATATATATATATATATATATGTATATATATATATATATATATATATATATATATATATATATATATATATATATATATATATATATATATATATGTATATATATATATATATATATATGTATATATATATATATATATATATATATGTATATATATGTATATATGTATATGTATATGTATATATATATATATGTATATGTATATGTATATATATATATATGTATATGTATATATATATATATATATATATATATATATATATATATATATATATATATATATATATATAATTTATTTATTTATGGATTTTTAATTGAATTTTATTTATATTTTATTATATTATAATATATTTTATTTTTAAATGTCATTTTGTTTTTCTGAATTTTTGCGAAAAGCTATTGTAATTAAAAATTTAACACGTGAAAAAAAAAATGTTTTTTCTTGTTAAGTTTTACAATGCAAATCCAATTAGATCCACATGCTTGATAAACGAAGTCTCTCATATAATACTGTATATCTACTAAAAGACCAAATATTACTTTACATTATATAGAAATAATTTATACATTTTATAATTTAATAATATTGCTAAAAGTAGTATAAAAATGAATAAATATATATTTACACACATTTACATAAGTAAATAAATAGACACAATGATGGGCAAAAAAAATCTGCAGATTTCTGTGGCCGCAGATATCGTGTGGGACTAGTTATCAGTATATTTACCTTTGTAATTACCGCTTTTAGTTTGAACAACCCAGAATGAAGACGTTTTTTTTCATATTTTGGTAAACCTTCCCTTTAATCCACAATAAAGAGATTTGCCTTTATCTCTCTTCCTCAGCGGCTGTAATAATTGTTTAGTCTAGGATGAGATATGTCACAACCTCACCGCCGTGAGTCATCCATAAATTTTAATTCTTCCATTTAGCTCTGATCCGTGGCATTAGCGATTTGACGAGCTCAGACTCTTTTGATGTCAGCAGCCTGTAAAGTCGTGTAATAAATAAAACAAAGAGCAGGATTTGTGTTTCCATTCAATCACACAAGCTTTTGCGTGGCTCAGAAACCCATCTGTTGGACAGTGGGGTAAAAGCCCACCGGTATTGGAGGGTGAGTCCGAGTGAAAGAGATTGCGTCTGTGTGTGTGTGTACACCTGCAGAGTGTTTGATTGCATTTCAGATTGCGGGCCTGTTTATAGTGCTGCCAAAGACGCAGCGAGCGGTTCCTCGTCGTCAGTGGTTAATGGAGGACTAAATGGGCTGTGTCTTCAGCAGCATGTCTCATAGAGATGAGGTGGCAGAGAAAACAAATGATGAAATGCCGATCAAAGGCCAGCAGGGGGCCAGGACTGATGCTCTTGGAGTGGACCATGGATGAGCTTTGATGGGAAGCTGTGCCGGACCATGGGAAAAAACCCACCGGCCGACCAGATGAGAGCTTAAGCCTGGGCTTCATCTCGCCCCAGTAAAAACAGGAGATGATCAGGTCTTATAATGTTCGCTCCTACTCCCATCTCACAAATGATGGTCCCTCTAGTCAATACAAAAGACGGAATGTTCTCAGAATCGCTGATTGAGTTCACTTGGGAAATGCAGGTTCGAATTCTGTCTTTTGCTCTCAATAACAAAGGCTTTCAGAGGGGAGTTCATCTTAGAACTATGATGTAATATTTTCTCTTTTTTTCCTATGAACACACAGCAGTCAAACTTAATAGATAAATATATACTGCTGTTTAATTATTTAAATCAAGCCATTGTTTGCCGGTGCATATCAACCACATAATTTTAATGCAAATTAGTTTTTTTTTTGTACTTTGCTTAGATATATTACCCTATAAAGCTTATACAAATTAGGAATGAGCAATACTTGTACAGCAATTATAAGTAATTTCAACCTTAACTAATGCATTTTTAAACTACAGTTCTGCTTGTTTATATTATTTCATTCAGTGAGTTAAGAAGTGCTGAAAATGAACTGTTGAAATAATTTTAAAAAGTTAAAGATAGTAAATACTAATTCTTTAGTATTTCTTCAGTTTTCTAAAGTTAAAAAATGTATTGTAAATGGGGCTGTACATTAAGTTTGAAAGACATATTTTAGTCATTTGTACATTTTTGATCTAAATAATTTCACGTTTCAAGTTTACAAGAAATGTCATGAGTAGTCAATATTAAATATGACACTCATACATTTAAAGACTTTTTCTGTAGAGTTTAATACAATCCCAAATCAGAAACAAAGTTGGTACAGTATGGAAAATGCAAATAGTATGATTTCTACATTTACTTTTACTTGTGCTTCATTGCAGACAATACAACAGCACATTATTTCAGGTGTTCCTCACGATTTTTATTGTTTGTTTTAAAAAAAACACGTTTTCTAATTTTGGTTCTTGCAACACACAAAAAAGTTGGGACAGGAGCAGTTTAGGCCTAGTAATCAGGTAAATTGGTTAAATAATGAAGTGATTTGAAACAGGTGATGTCAACACGTGATTGTAGTTATGATTTGGTATTTTGGCCTCCAAGTAAGGTCTAGTCCTTTAGGAGCAAAGATGGGCAGAGGATCGCCAGTTTGCCAATAAATACGTAAGAAAATAATTGAAATGTTTAAAAACAATGTACCTCAAAGAAAGATAGGAAGACATTTGGATGTTTCACCTTCAACAGTGCTTAACAATTAAAAGATTCAAGGAATCTGGAGGACTTTCAGTGCATAAAGGACAAGGGTGCAAGCCAAAGCTGAACACCCTCAGGTGGCACCGCATCAAGAATTGTCATTCATCTATGAGCGATATCACCGCATGGGTTCAGGACAACTTTGGCACAATGCACAGTTACTTTCACAATTGGCAGTTAAAACTGTACTGTGCCAAAAGGAAACCCTATGTTAACCGTGTCCAGAAGCGCCATTGACTTCTCTGGGCTTGGATGCAACTGGGATGGACCATCACACAGTGGAAATGTGTGCTGTGGTCAGATGAATCAGTATTTCAGATATTTTTTGGAGAAATGGATGCCATGTTCTCCGGACCAAAGAATAAAAGGAGAGATCCAGACTGTGGTCATCCAGTGCTCTTAGCAAAGGTAACTTGCACTTCTGTGATGGCACCATTAATGCTGAAAAGTACGATTTTGGAGCAAAACTGCTGCCTTCTTTTCCAGGGACACCCAAGCATATTTCAACTAGACAATGCAAAATCACATTCTGCACAGTCCTGGCAGTGGAAGAAGAGGATACACGTACTTGACTGGCCTACCTGCAGTCCTGACCTGTATCTAATAGAGAATGTGTGGCGCATTTTGAACCGCAAAAGGCGACAACAAAGACTCCATACTGTTGCCCACCTTAAGACTTGTTTGCAGGAAGAACGGGACAAAATTACACATGAAACACTTTATCGCTTGGTGTATTCAGCCCCTAAACATCTTTTAAGTGTTGTGAATTTGAATACAACATTACAAAGTGGTAAAGACTTTACTGTTACAACTTGTTAAAAATGTGTTGCAATAAACTTTAAAAAATTAAAAAAAGAAAAAAAAACCAAACTATAAAAATCATGAGGAACACATCAGTTCTGTCAATTACTCACCCTTTACTGGTCACAAACCTGAGTTTCTTTCTTCTATTGAACACTCAAAATAAAAAAGATTCAGTATTTGTTTTTCAGTGGTTACTCATTTCTAACATTCTTTAAAATATCTTATTTTGTGTTCATAAGAAATAAATGAAACTCATAAAGGTTTGGAATCACTAGAGGGTAAGTTTTCATTTTTTTTTAAATAAACTATCTCTTTAAGTTGACTATAAACAAATGTACCATTATATTTACAACATCTCAAGTATTTACCATACAAGGCAAATCCTTAAGTAAACTGTGAGCTAAAACAACACTGCCCATGCAAATAAATAAGCAACAGTATATGTAGGTGCAATTAATTCTTAGTGAATCCTCCCCTCCGTGTCTTTACCACAGGGACCAACTGAACGCAATTAATGTTTGCTTTCTCCGCTCGGTATCCGTAAATGATCGGCTGTCAGATTCTCTCCACTTCAGCTTGAAGGCTTCCATGTTATCCTTGTTGGATGCCCCCCCAGTGAGAGCCAGGTCGATAGAGGTGCTTGGCCCTGTCGATCCATCACCCCCTCCCCATCCACAAATTACCCTCAAAGGCATGAAGCTCATCTCTTGGGGAAAGCGCCACTGTTTAGCCAAGGCAGTGAAGGAAATGAAAATGCAATCAGGGAAACCATTAAAGCGGCTTAGAAAAATGACTCCTCACTGTCCTTTGACAAAGTCCTCCGTTCGTCTTCCTCCACCGCCTTTTAGATATTTAACTTTGGCACATTCCACATTTTACCTTTTTTTTTTTTTCCTCCTTTCGTTTGAATCCAACAGTGAGCTGATGAATGTCCAGCAAAGTAGCACACGTCAAAATCAATCAATCGGACTCACTAATGCTTTCGGTGAGTGGTGGCGTGTTATCTAAAGGAGGGGAAGAGATCACCTATGGTCTCAAGACAAGGACTGGCTACTTCTGATCTGATGTTCTTAATGACAGAGATTGACCACTTCCAGGTTTGGGGCGCTAGACTAAACATATTTCAGCCCA
The DNA here is from genome assembly GCA_903798195.1 of Danio kyathit. Classification (NCBI taxonomy): domain Eukaryota; kingdom Metazoa; phylum Chordata; class Actinopteri; order Cypriniformes; family Danionidae; genus Danio; species Danio kyathit. Next base: position 15,712,015 of record LR812542.1, read on the forward strand.
TCGGTGATTCGTGCGCTCTCACTCTATCTCATTAGAAAAATAATGATGTAATTGACTGTTGTTACAATAGATAGTGGGGTATTTATCTTTGAGCCCGCTGTTTGGTGCTGGGCCTTTATCACAAGCTTGTCTTCCCTGGCTTGATTCATTGTCTTTGTCTGGCAGCGCAAAAGCAGATGCTGCTTATTTACTCAGAGACTGTAATGGCACACACACACGCACAAAACACCGGTAATTACCCTTTTGATTGCAATTTATTGGCCACAGGAGAGGATGAGTTATACACTTGGTACCGTAGAGGCATCTGTATCCATCAAAAGTGTAAGTTTTCAGTCCCATATAAAGTATTTTATCCAGAATGCATAGATGGCTTAGTACAGGGGTTGTTTATTGTGACTTAATATGCATGAATGTTGCTTATAATGTTTATTTTGACATTGTTTACTTTATGCAGCAAAGTAAACCATCAGATTGAATAGTGGTTCGTACATAACTATATTTTCAGCAAGCTTTTATTTATTATAAGTAAATGTAAACCTTTCCAAAAACACACTTTACAAAAGAAATAAAATTGCATATACATTTGTCTGAGTGAAGAAAAAATTATAGTACAAATTATTTTTCATCAGGAATTTACTACTTACAGTATATGTACAGCACAAGTATTGGGCAGGTTAATTCAAAAAAGTTATTAATTATTTATTACATCATTCAAATTTAAATGACTTCTGATTACCTTGTCTGAAAAGTAACTTTAAAATTCTCAAGAGTAATTTAATTACTTGACTCGATATTAGAAATTCCACATAAATCCTAATGCAGTAGACAAATGAAATTCAACTTTAAATTCTTTTATTTATTTATTTATTTTGTATATTTTGCCAAACAGGACCTTTTAGTGTTAAACATGTATATTAAAACTCAAAACATATATTTCATACATGTATTGATTTTCATTTTTAGAAAACATTTCATCATTTCTTAGGCATGTACAATTGTCAAAATTCAATGTTTTTTATTTGAATTGTGCAAAATATCTGAATAATTACTGTGGTTCTCTGTATTTATAACATATATTGGTCTCACACACTTTGTCCTAAAGCGACTCTGCTTAGTGGTTGGCCAGCAGGGTGCAGGAATTACACTTATTACTAAGCTATACTGATGCTATTTCAGATCAAATATTCAAAGTAGCATGGTAAACAATATAGGGAGACCATCACAGGTTGTCATTGTTCAAAACTGAACCAATGTGAATATAAAATCAACTTCACCTTAGTAAAGCAGACTAGGTGGAAAAGTGCCATTTACTTATGTTTTGTTATTGAACTAAATAAAAATCCTTACATTATCGATGCTGTAAAAGGTCTTTTATGAAACTGAAAATAGTTACATCAAGCTTTCGCCAGAAGATTTCAGTGGCTGAACAACACTTCTGTGCTTATAACCCATTCACAAAATAACTAAATCTACATACAGTAAGTGACTAAAATTATTTTAAAACATGAAAAAAGCATGCAAAAGTAACTCTAATATTGATTCAGCATTTGTTTTTTACGAATCTGTCTTTTGTTGACAGACAGTTTGGAGAATTATGGGAATTATCAGCCTGACAATATTTAATTGGATGAACATTTTTTCAGTTTTATGCCTTACCCAGAATATAAAAATACATATAAATACATTTAAATCATTTACTTTAGTCATTACTACTGGAATGTGAAGAGACTTTCAACGAGCACAACAAAAAATGTTTCTGAAGACAATCACCTACTGCACCCTACATGCGATTGTCTTAATAAATGTAGTTTTCTTTACTTGAAACGTATAATTGCAGTAGTACACAGATACATTCAAAACTATGTAGCATAGCAAAATGAATGACAAAACATTATTCTGTATATGGAAGTAACATGCATGTACTGAAATGTCAGTGCGCTCTGAATCAGTGTTTTGAGAGCATGATTGTGTGCAAATGATCTCACTGCAATCATTTTACCTTGATTACAATCCTTTAAGCTTTTTTTGAAAGACGCATTCGGTGATAATGAGTCCTTATCCATCAGACTTTACAAGCAGGACATTGGTTGGTTTTATCCAGTCAAAAAAAAAAAAAAAAAATAGGTAATATTGTTTAATTGTTAATTGTTTAAAACTGTCTGTAATTTACAAAGCATTAATATGTGGGGAGTTTTCCTCTTCAGAATATGTCAGAGCTCTTATTTTAAAGTTGAACAGAAATTATAATGAATAACCCTCTGAAAACAGGTTTTAACTGTGTTAATGCACATTCTGAATTATTGTGTGAGAAACGAGGGATTAAAACAACAAATTTAAAATAAAAAAATCTTTAAATTTGAACAACATTTTATGCTTTAACTCCCGAACATTATTCTCCATGACTAATCAGCTGTGTCCATTATGCTTCTCTTGATTATTATTGGTTTCTAGGCTATCAATACTATAGCCAGTCACTCAGTTTGATGGAAATGCACCTAAATCACATTAAGGATTTTGAGCTCTCGCACATTTATTTTTAAGAGTGCAGCCGCATCCCTATTGGTCGATAATGCTTATTTTTAGTCTCATCACTGTTGGGCTGCAAACAAAAAAAAAAAAAAAGATGGTCAGCCAATAAATGATGGATTTTTTTACCGGTTTATCAACTTCAGATGTGTGCTGCAGGTCATGGGGATTTTAATGTGTGCCTTCAGCATGATGTGAAAAACACTTTAGAAATGCAGTTTGTAAAGGATTTTTGAAAAGAAAGATCTATGTTTTCTTGATGCTTCCTTGTTTTCTGCCTTCAAAGGTTTTAAAATAAATCGAGTTGGCCACTTGTTTGCATTTTGTTTTTCTAATTTGGCTCACAAAATTGATTTTAGGATTTGTATATACTGTATGCAGGGGCGGATGTAACAAATAAGCAAGGTAAGCAGCCGCTTAGGGCCCCGGAGAATTAGGGGCCCCCGACCAATGCCAAGAAGCCTATATTAATCATTATACATTTTCTATCATATGTTGTAAAATCTGTCTATAACTGTTAAGATTTAAACGTTATTCTTTTCAAACCTGAGAGCCCCCATGAATAATTGAACATGCACAAATGTGAGGTGTGAGCGCTTTATAGACATTCACTAGTTGCTTTTTTGAAAATTTGGCACTAGGGGGGTCTGAAAAGTCACTAAGTTAGCAACACTGACTTTTCAGACCACTCCTAGCAACAAAAAAGCGACTATCGAATGTTTTTAGGTGTTACTGGAGATTTTTAAAGACTTTCCCGACGACAAATGCTTTAGCACCCTGAAACAGTCAAACCGATCTGCTTCTCCTCAGTTTTAAATAAAATAATTTAAATGGACTGTTTATTATTTTCTTGCTGTTTTTCACAATCACCGAGATTTTAGTGACACCAGTCTGCCAGCGATCAGAGTAGAGGCAGGTAGAGTGTGCAAGAGTGAGAATTTTGAGAACATTTGGGGGAAAAAAAGTAGAAATACGACAAACAATGAAACACAGATTCCTCTACGATCCTGCTTTCTGGCCGAAACACCTGTCAGATGATGAGCGCTGTGAGCTTGTTAAGAGATCAAGGGCCTGTTCAAATGACATTTCCCAGTGAAACAGCCACCGATTTACAAACAGCAGTTATTCAATTCATATGAACAAATTATGAAAAGATTAGTTTGAGGAATTGTGAATTAAATTTGTTCAAATGTTTTTTTGAATAATTATTACTATTAAAATTTGAACTGTACATTGGAATGCCCAAACTCAGTCCTGTGTCCTGCAAAGTTTAGTTCCAACCCCAATCAGACACACCTGGGCTAGCTAATTAAGCTTTTATTGACTTTCTAGAAACATCTGTGCCTCCAGGACCGAGTTTGGACACCCCTCATAGTTTGTGAACTTGTTTTTTTAGTTGTGAATTTATTGCTTTTAATTTTACATTAGGTAGATAAAGGTTTTTTAAATATTAAAATATATAAAATATACTTTAAATATATATACCCTAAATATATACCTAGAATTGCTTGGGGCCTCCAAATCACTATGCACCTATATATTGGCTTGTAAATTCATTCATTCATTTTCTTTTCGGCTTAGTCCCTTTATTAAGCTGGAGTCAGCTGCAACCCATCACTGGGAAACATCCATACACACTCATTCACACACATACACTATGGACAATTTAGCTAACCAAATTTACCTATACCACATGTCTTTGGACTGGGGGAAACCGGAGTACCCAGAGGAAACCCACGCGAACACGGGGAGAACATGCAAACTCACCCAGCGGAGGCTCGAACCAGCGACCTTCTTACTGTGAGGCGATCGTGCTACCGACTGCAACACCGTGGAGCCCTAGGCTTGTAAATATAAAGAGTTATTCGTCATCACATCGGCCAGAATATTCATAACTTTGCATCCCAAATTTTCACCAAATATTTATGGATTCTCAGTGTGATAAACTTCTGAGATCATATAAGTGATGCAGCTATAGCATTTTATTTATTTCATTCTTTTATTTTAAAGTATTTAATTTACTTCATTGTATGAGTTAACGTTAACTTTGACAGCCCTTTTGTGGACTCAAATCTGCTTTCACATAATATAAATGTCAAAGTAAAAAAGTGGGATTATGATTATGAATTTAGAGACTTTTTATTTGTTAGAAGCATTGAATTGAGTGTTTTGGAAATGGTGTTGTGTTTATCCCCTTTCCGTTCCCTTCCATACCGTCTCTGAAATAAATTAAATGCATATTGAAGTCAAATAGCAGAGTATTAAGTTGCCCTACGGATGATTTATATGGCATTTAGGAAGTCATTTCGGTGCTCGCTCTTTCACTGCAGTCCTGAGAACTGTGCATTTACAGGCAAAACTCAGAATGCCTTTAAATTATCCTCTGAAATATATTGAACAATTTCCTGGTTGAATAATGTCCTCCTTGTTGACCCTTATACACGCTTGTCATCAATCATCAGAATTAATTTAATTTAAAGGTGATTTATTTCTGGGGAATTTACATGCGTGTGTTGTATAACAGACTGCAGCCGTACTGTTCTATTATAGATAAGAGCTCGTTTTCCAAAGATTTCATGACTTGATAAGACATTCCTCACATAAAAGCCCTGAAATGGCTCTTTAAATGACTTGATATATGTGCTGTTGAGCGCTGGCTTCACTTTTCCCCATTCACTGTGATTTGACTGTCATCTCTGCAGATGTGATGGCATAAACTCACCAGTGTGTCTCATTGTCATGTACTGCACTCATTTCCTGTGCTTTGGCCAGCTCTACTCCATTTTCACATTAGCACATGATGAACCACTATTTAAGATGTTAAGTCAGAATCTGGGTTTTTGTCAAGTTTCTGGAAGATGACTGGATTCGTTTCAACCCCATTTAGTGACTCTGAGGTTTTCCGGCTGTTAGCGATGAACCTGTAGAGCAAGCATTTTAGCCACACTTAAAAAAAATACGATTGTCATTCCACATAAAACACATTGTAAAAACAGCATGAAGGAATTAACTCAACTTGTAAGTTTTTACTAATTTAAGTGGATTGAACATAAAACAATTAAGTTGTCCACTAAAAAACCTCAAGAATTGTGTTGTTTCTGCTCCATTTAAAGGTGCCATATACTGCATTGGTTTAAGAAGTTCAATTGTTCTCTGATATCTACACAATAGGATTATGGCTTTGGTAAATAAAAATGTTTTTCAGAAATGTTTTTATAAGCTGTTTTATTACTCCATAAAATACCCATAGAAACAGAAGGTCCATGATTGACCATATATTGGCTTGTGTCATGAATATTAATGAGCTCTGCCTTTTGATGTGCTTCTCTTACAGACACACACACACACACACACACACACACACACACACACACACACACACACACACACACACACACACAGAGCATGATTTACACTGAACACGGACAAATATAAACCCAATCAGAGTAACGTTAACCTATTTTACTCACCATGGCCACAGCCATATCACCCTGCAGCCCAAGACCGGTTACTCACTGAAGCTAAGCAGGGCTGAGCCTGGTTAGTACCTGGATGGGAGACCACATGGAAAAACTAGGTTGCTGTTGGAAGTGGTGTTAAAGAGGCCAGCAGGGGGCGCTCAACCTCTGGTCTGCGTGAGTCCTAATGCCCCAGTAAAAGTGAAGGGGACACTACACTGTCAGTGGGCGTCGTCTTTCGGATGAGACGTTAAACTGAAATCCTGACTCTCTGTGGTCATTAAAAACCCATGGCACTTCTCGTAAAGAGTAGCGGTGTAACCCTGGGGTCCTGGCCAAAGTCCCTCAATCGGCACTTACCCATCATGGCCTCCTAATAATCCCCATCTACTGAATTGGCTCTGACACTGTCTCTTCAATCCACCTATAGCTGGTGTGTGGTGAGCACACTGGCGCCGTTGTCCTGTGGCTGCCATCGCATCATCCAAGTGGATGCTACACACTGGTGGTGGTGTGGAAAGACTCCCCTCATGATTGTGAAGCGCTTTGGGTGTATGGCCATACACAATAAATGCGCTATATAAATACACATTACATTACATTACATTACATTACACCAGATATGCTGTAGATAAAAGCAAAATCATAATTAAACTTGACAAAAGAGAGTGATAGAGATGTATGGTGTTGTATTTTGAAGCTATACTCAAAGAAAACACAACCAGGAATCAATTGGTTGTTTTCAATCATGTGGTTCTAGTGATACGTGAAATTCAGATGGAGGACTGGAAGTGAAAAACTGAATGGGATACATACAGGAAAGTCTTTATTTTTGTGATTTATACCATATTTAAAAGGAGTTATAAATAGAAAAAAAACACATATGTTGGGCATCATCCTTATATCATGAAGAGGGCAGAGTTTTCTACTGAACTAAAATATATTTGCTTGTCATCAAGGTGGTAGATACTGAAAAAATAAATACTGTACACTCTCAAAAATAAAGGTACGCGAGCTGTCACTGGGGTGGTACCTTTTCAGAAGCTACATGTTTGTACTTAAAGGGTACATATTGGTACCTCAAATGTATATATTAGTACCTAAAAATGTTGTACTTTTAAGGTACTATTATGTACCCTTGGGTATTAATATGGACCTTTTAGGTACAAATGTGTACCTTTTGAAAAGGTACCACCCCAGTGACAGCTTGTGTACCTTTATTTCTGAGAGAGTAGGGATTGGAAGCATACTTTAAATAATTACTTGAGTTAAACTTGTAGTAATTATATTGTTGCTGTGGCATGACAAAATTGCAGTAATAAACAAATTATCCAATAGGCTTCAGTTCTTAACACTATAATTATACACCATCATAATGCACAGTTTACACATTACAGTATTTATTACAGTATAATGGTTTACTATGCTACAGTATTAACAAAGAGTTGTACACATTGTACACTTTACACTTTGTAGTTCAAAAACATGTTTATTATAAATTACTATAGTTTTTCCCCATGCGGATATCTTCCAGATATCACGAAATAACAGATGAAAGCATACAAAAGTGTTGACCATCTGAGTCTGGCGCGTCATCAATGGTATCATGTGAAAACAACCTATTTCAACCTCTGCATGAACATATGACAATTGAGCTGAGTGATTTGACATGATATGCAGTCTACACGTGTTTGTTGAAGCATGCGCATCAAATTTCACAATAAACATGATAAATTAACAAAACATGTAACTAAACATACCTTGTGCCTCTTTGGAGTGGAGATAAATAAATGTAAAATCTTTACATCTTGCATTTTGCATCCTGAGGCCAGTTTGAACGTGCCTCTTGCTATTGTTGCCCAGTAACACGCAGTAAACAAATTGGCGGTCATGTTTACAGAAAAAAAAAAAAAAAATATCCCACATACATAGTAAGTGAAGTTTATGCTTAAAATAACAAAGGGGGGAAAATTATTGTTGTCTCACTAGAAAACATTGTTGCTTATCAAACGCAGCATGATGCGTGCATATTAATGATCTCAGAGCTTTTTTTAATGATCTCAGAGCTTGATGACATGACTGCTCGGCAGGTACGGAAAAACGACCCAAATTAGGTATGCATGCAAATGCGGAGGGCATGGCCCATGAGTCTCATCACAGTTTGTTTTGTCTTTTGATTGAAGGATTGGAATTTACATGAGAACGAGGAAACAGTGGTGCCTGAGGCTCACAGTATGCCCATTTCCATATACTGATCTTTTATTATTCTGTTATGCCTTGGTATATGCAGATTTTCTTTATAGGGCAACTTTAAATAAGTAGTTTGAACATCAGCAAACATCATTTTTGAGTGAATGAAGATCAGCAAATCCTTTTTAGTGTTAGGGTTTTTAATTATTGATAGAGGGCCGCTGTTCTTTTAGTTCCAACCCCAATTAAACACGCCTGAACCAGCTAATCAAGGTCTTTCTAGGTATACTAGGAACTTCCAAGAAGGTGTGTTGAAGGAAGTTGTAGCTAAACTATGCAGGACACTGGCCCTCCAGGACCGAGTTTGGAAACCCCTGGTCTACAGTTGCTTTTTATGTATATTTACACTATGAAGGACACAGTCAGTTTTTTCCCCTAGTAAATACTGAAGCTGTGTTTTATTGTCTAACTCAGTGAATTGTGGGTAAATGCTCTGTAGTTTGGGGTAGAATGTTTCTCTGATGTGCTGATAGTTTGTGCAGCGGGTGAGGAAGTGTTCCTTCGTCTCCAACTTTGCCTGGGCAGTCAGACTGTGAGCACTCAGCCTGTATTTGGTCATTGTTGTTCTTAATTTACTGTCTTTTACTGCGCTCAGATATGTTGCTGTGGTATAATCTCTATTTAGGTCTAAATAACATTGAAGTTTACTTTGTTTTGCTGCTGCTTCATTCCAGTAAGTCAGATACTCTTCTTTTCGTGCATTTATTATTTGATTGGGCTTAATTCTGTGGATGAGCATGTCCGTGTCCTAATGCTGCCTGCTGTTAGTCATATTCGTTGTGTTGGTTTGTGTTTGCAGCTTCAGGACCATCTGAATCAGGGGGCTTTTTTTCAATGTGTCTTTCTTGGTTTTTAAGAGCTTATAATGATAAGAGTTGGGTCACTCATTTTTATGTGTTTCCAAAATGTGACGGCTCGTTTCTCAATGCGCATGAGTAGAGGATACTGGCCTAATTTTGCCCTGCATGCATTGCTGGGTGTGTTCCTTTGTACCCTAAGGATGCTCCTACAGAACTCTGCATGTAGGCTTTCAATTGGATTCTTATCCCACTTATCAAACTCATGACTGAGGAGAGGAAACCTCACTCCCATATAGCACTATAGGTTCAATCACTGACTGGGAAATTTTGACCCAGATTCGAACTGGAATTTCTATTTGTGTTGATTTTTTAATCTCGTAAAAGGCCCTTCTCGCTTTCTCTTTCAGTTCATTCACAGCCAAATTTAGTTTTCCATTAGCACTTATTTTCAACCTCAGGTGTGTGTAATTTGTGGCAGGTTCAATTTTTGTCATGCCAAGGGTGAAACTGATATCTGGGTTTTTTCTGGAATATTAGGGTTTAATTTTCTTTGGGTTAACGGTCAGGGCCCAGGTCTGACAGAAGCTGTGCAGGATATCCAACTGCTGCTGTAGACCCTCTTCTGTTGGTGACAGCAGCACCAGATCATCTGCAAACAGCAGGAACTTTACACTGGAGTCGTATAGTGTGAGAACCGCATATCTGCTTGCTCTAGGAGCATTGCCAATTGATTGATGTAAATATTGAAGAGGGTCGGTGACAGTGGACAGCCCTGTCTCACACCTCGCTGCTGAGTGAAGAATTCTGTTCGCTTATTGCCTATTTTAATTGCGCACTGATTGTTTGAATACATTGTATTTATAATGTTGTATGTTTTACCGCCGATACCTGAGTCTAGAAGTTTAGGCACCAGACCTTCATGCCAAATTGAATCAAATGCTTTCTGAAAATCTACAAAGCAAGCAAATATTTTGTTTTTGTTTTGATGGGCGTATTTGTCAATCAGAGTCTGAAGGGTGAAGATATGGTCTGATGTTCTGTAATTTGGCAGAAACCCAAACCGACTTTTGCTGAGGACATTGTGCTCTGTAAGGAAACCTATGAGTCTGGTGTTGATGATGCTGCAGAACAGCTTCCCCAGATTACTGCTCACACAGATGCCTCTGTAATTATTAGGGTCTGATTTGTCTCCACTTTTAAATATGGGTGTTATTAATCCTTTATTCCATATGTCAGGGAAATGACCAACATTTAGAACTAAATTGAACAGTTTCATTATAGCTAATTGGAATTTGTGATTTATGTTTTTAATCATTTCATTAAGGATACCGTCTAGACCACTTGCCTTTTTTGTTGGTAGGACTTGTATTTTATCTATTAACTCTATTTCTGTGATTGAGTGGTCTAACGGATTTTGGTATTTGCCAAATATTTGTTCTGCATAGATTAATTTATTATATATAAGCAATTGTTCTGTACTCATGTTTATTTTACTAAACAGATTTTCAAAGTGGTTTTTCCAGGTGTCTCTATTTTGTATTGTTAGCTGTTCAGGTTTCTTTTTGTTAAGAAGGTTCCACTTGGCCCAGAAATTGTTTGAATCAACAGATTCTTCAATAGTTTTGAGCTGTTTTTGGATGTACTCTTCTTTCTTTTTTCTGATTGTGTTTTTATATTTTTTAAGCTCCTTGCAGTACTGAAGACGTACATCTGTATTCTCTGGTTGTCTGTGTTTTAGATTTGCTAGTTGTCTTAAGTTTTTCCTTTTCAAAGTCAAACCATTTTTCATTCTCTTGTTTTTGTTTAAAAGTTTTCTTAGTAGTTTTAATATTAGATATTGTTGCCAAATAATCAAATATGTAATTTATGATTTCTATGTTTCCCTCTCTCCCTCTCTCCCTCTCTCTCTCTCTCTCTCTCTCTCTCTCTCTCTCTCTCTCTCTCTCTCTCTCTCATCTCTCTCTCTCTCTCTCTCTCTCTCTCTCTCTCTCTCTCTCTCTCTCTTCTCTCTCTCTCTCTCTCTCTCTCTCCCTCTCTTCTCTCTCTCTCTCTCTCCTCTCTCTCTCTCTCTCTCTCTCTCTCTCTCTCTCTCTCTCTCTCTCTCTCTCTCTCTGTATTTGTGCGTGTGTTAGATGACAAGCAATTTGAGAACATCTTGGTTATCCGCATTAGTGTCTTATGTTTGCAGGTAGAATTTGGGTTGACATTTTGCATCTAATTCAGTAACATTTTAGATCTCTTTAAATCAAACCTCCGAACACATTTTAGGACCACTATTTATATCCTTTATATTATCAATCTAAGATGATGTGTTATTAAATGCAACACCTCTCAATGTCTCTTGTTTCTGACCTGGACACACACATATAGATGCACCAGGGTGCCTGACTCAATTAGCTGGCGTTATGTGATCCAGCGAAGCTCTGATTAATCAGCATGAGGAATGTGCTCACATCTGTGTGTGTCTGTGTCGTCCACACCTCTCACCAGTGGGCCGGGGTGCAGGGGGTTTGGGTTCAGAGGGAACAGGCTGTCAGCTGTGAGAAATATGTCATGCTTGTTGCGTCGCATACAGCACATCTGGTGCTCATTGTCAGGATGCTGGAAAGAGCATCGGCCCCACAGCCAGGTGGATCTGCCAATTCTCAACCCGCGTGTGTCACTGTGAGGGTCTCCCTCAGTCATACCTGTACACTTTTTCCACTATCCCAAGATGCTTTATGTGTATTATAGGAGTAACTTTCTTTAACGTCTGTTTGAAATCAAAATTTACGCTATTTATTGTGCTAGCTCACATTGTTTTTCAGTTACCATTTGCTTCCATGTTTGGAGTAGTGGTCCTTCTGTTCACGTCAACCTGAGGGCTTCCATAGTAACTGTATATTAATACATTTTCTTACTGTTAGTTTGCTTTGAGAGACTGATGCGCAAAAGAAAGCCCCGTCCTATAGTCATTACATCATACTTCCGGTTCACACAGACCTTAAACTATAAACAAACAGTAGCCGAGTTTCTTTCCCAATGCAAAGTAAATATTTTCAAAGTTTGCAAACATAAAAAAAGCAAAACTCCCAGTTGATAATTGTTTCAATAAAGTAGTTAGAGCTGCTGACTATAGTATTGGTAACTAGTAACCAACAGTAAGCAGGGCACGCATAATAAAGACACATTAACCCTTTTCAAAATCCCTTTAAGGTAAGTAATTTCACTTGGAGGCCATGTTTGAAACATCTCTCAGGCAGTTAATAATAATAATTTCATATTAGCAGTCACCAATAAAATGAAACGATAAACCATCTCCTTAGTTTCATTTCTAAACAATCCAATCACACAAAATCTGCAGAAATTTATGTCTGGTTTGAGCCCCTCCGATAGAGAATTGTCTGTCTATAGCAGAGATGCCCAAACAAGGGCCCGTTGGCTAAAGTTGGCCCATGGTAACCATTGATTTGGCCCTCCATGCCATCTGAAAAGAGAGGGAGAATGATGGGGATGGTTTAGAGATTGTCATTTCATTTTTTATGTAACCTTTTATTGGTTTGTTTTATTGTTAAGCTACAAAAAAGCTAACTGAAATTAAATGTTTCAATTTAAACGATTTAAATTAATCATATATTTAGTTTATATTGTACATATGATGGAAAGAGGATAATGCAAAGGCAGATTCTTGACTAGTGTATTCAGCACTGAACTACGCTGTTATAAATGTGTTTGTTTTTATTGCAATACATTATAATTAAAGGTATACTGCATTAGTTAATATGATTTAAAATAATGCTTTCTATTTATTCATAAATATTATGAAACTAATTAGAAAATTACACAACTTTAATGTAATATAGTTCAACTCTGGTCTATAGCAATCTATGATTGGCTCCTCTACGAGAAGACAGGGCTTTATTCGCAATAATGACCATTACAATTGTTCCTATTCAAAACTATACGAGGGACATGTCTTGTGTAATCTAAAGTCTTTTCCCTTTTTCCCACAAGTCCAAAATACCTCAAGAGAGCAGCAAAATTTAAATTATAAAAAATTTGTCATTTCTCATGCGATACTTCAAAAAGAATTAACACAGAATGATGGAAACTCAGCTAGTGAAGTGTTTTTAAAAAATGGGTACAGTGAGATGTTATTATTCTCATCACAGTTCATCCATTCTGAAAGGCAATTTGTTAGACATATCAAATTACTTTCAGCACTTTGATTTGATTTATTTATTTCGAACAGAAAAATCATACACAAAACAATTCTTTAAACCAGATACATTTCATCATGGTCAAAATGGAGCGGGATGAAGCGGAAGATTATTATTTTCCCCACCCCATTACCACACACATCATTCGTTTATTACTTCAACTTATTTCTTCTTTTACTTATCTCTTCTTTTTACATGAGACATATGAGCATGAGACATATTTTATCCTTTTGGCATCTTTGACATATGTGTTTGATTCCATTTGTACATTTACATTTTATAACAAAGACCAAAAAAATACATAGTATTGCAAACAGCCATTAATTGGAATTGCATCATACCTTTCTCATTTTGTTCTTTTTTCAATCACCTCTATTCATCATTATATTCCTTTAATAATATATATTAATGCAACTTTTTAAATTGATTAATATCCTGACATTGTTTGACTGTTCCATAATTTCACACCACATACAGACATTTTTTTTTAAAAATGTTCTTGTTTCTGTTTTAATCAACTTTATAAGTGTTGGTAAATTATCCCCAGAACAAAATATACTTGTATCATCTGGTACTTTAATTACTTGGTAATCAGTTCTAATAAAATATTAACCATGAGACTTTTTGCCTCAATTAAATCCTCATTTGCTACTTATTAATAATTGTTTTTGAGCTAGTACTGTAGTTAGGTTTAGGTTTTAGATAGGGATGCGGAATAAGATCATACAGAATATGTGCTTTATAAATACTAATGAACAGCTAGTAACTTAATAATCTAATAATAGTGAGAATTTGTACTTAAACTAAAGTGTTACCCCCTATATTATGAGGTTGATCAAGAATTTAACAAAGAATATTTTTAGAAATCCTATGAAGCTATGTGACACTAAATAAATACTAAATTCAATTACAGAAAATACTAAAAAGTATTTGACAAGTTAAACTGAGTAGAAAAGTTTTGTTATATTCAGCCAGGAAATGAAAACACATTTTCATTATGACATCAGAATTGAGCCTGATTATATTAAATTAATTATACTGTGCTTGGTGTTAAAATGTTTTAATAGTCAATAAAATTATATATACTTCATTAAATATATTATATGCATGTAAGTGTCATTTCAAATTAAGTGAAGTTTAAGTACAATAAAAAATAAACAAAATATAAAAATAAAATACTGTCTATGAATTTTAATTTATTTACTACTTTTTGTTATTTATTTATTATTTACTACTTATCAATTCATTTACTACTTTACTTTTTTTATTGTTATGTTGTTAGTCTTTTTTCATCTGTGGAATTTTCATAGCAAGCCAGGATATCAGTTCCACCTGAGTTATCAGACGTTATTATTTCAGCACACTGTGTTCGAACACTTGATTTATTGTAAATCTTTTACATAACGTGGCCAATTGGTAATGTTAATCTTACTCACTGGACGGAGGAAATGCAAGCCTGAAAACGTTGACCTAATAACATCAGATAAACATTAGATAAACGGAGAGCTGGAAGAAGCCAAACAAAACAGAGGGAGCAGAAAGCGTCCTGTCAGTCTCGGGTTTCTGATAGTAAGTGTTATTTAAAAAGCAGCTGATGTGGGTTATGTTGTCTCACTCAAAGCCATCTGTTTTCTTGCCTCACACAGGCTGCTCTGAGTGCCTTGAAACAGCTGTCAGAACAAGGACTGGACCCGGTGGACGGACCAATCAAGGTAGAAAATGGATCATGTGACATGTATGTACATACGGAGTAGTAAGTACACCAAACACAACATATATATGATCACATTTATACTACTGGTTAAAAGTTTGGTATCAGTAGGCTATGGCATGCAGGGACTGGATAGCCTGCAGAATGAAGAAATGTTGCATGTTGATTCGCAATATGTCCAAAAGCATATGCACAATATGTTCATTTAAAATTTGCTGCAACGGCTGTGTTGTGTTTGACTGGCAATAGCTATTAGATTGTTATATGTTAAAGGCAAAATTGTTAGCTGTTGCGCATATAATAAGTGCAGTGTAGAAAAATATGCAACCCCCAATTCTGTAGTTATCTCTCTCTTTAAAAAATATATTATTCAATTTAAGTCATCTTTATTTGTATAGCACTTTTACAATCTGGATTGTGTCAAAGCAGCTTCACATAGAAGATTATAGTGAATTGAAACAGTGTCAGTTCCGTTTTCAGAGTTTAAGTTCAGTTCAGGTCAGTGTGGTTTAATATTCACTGCTGAGATTCCAAACACTGAAGAGCAAATCCATCGATGCGCAGCTCTACAAGTCCCGAACCATGCAAGCCAGTGGCAACAGCGGCAAGAAAAAAACTTCACCAATCGGCGAAAGTGAAGGATAAGAAACTCAAGAGAAACCAGGCTCAGCTGGGCATTCTATCTCCTATGGCCAAACGTCTTGTGCAGAGCTGTAGTCTAGGCGCCGGAGGCTGGAGAACGCTGGACGTCAGCGAAGACTCTGCTGTCCCTGGAGGTCACAGGAATCAGTTTCAGGCTCTCTACTCCTGCATGACCAGTGGCACTGCATAATCTCTGGAGGCCTCGGGATGAGTATCCCCAGGTGGAAATAGAGAATAGAGAGAATAATTAGCGTTGGTGCTGTTCATAGGGTATATAAACGAGATGCATGAATCATACCGCTGTGATGCATTGAGTGTATGCTTTACTAAAAAGATAGGTCTTTAATCTAGTTTTGAACTGCGAGAGTGTGTCTGAGCCTCGGACATTATCAGAAAGGTTATTCCAGAGTTTAAAAGCCATAAATGAGAAGGCTCGACCTCCTTTACTCGATATTGCTATTCTAGGTACTACCAGAAGCCCTGAGTTTTGAGATCTTAAAGAGCGGGTTGGATTGTACCGAGACAGAAGGTTGGTTAGATAAACAGGAGCTAGATTATTTACAGCTTTGTAGGTAAGAAGTAATATTTTGAAATCAATATAAAACTTAACAGGCAGCCAGTGTAAGGAGGATAAAATTGGGGTAATATTTTCATATTTTCTAGACCTGGTAGGAACTCTGGCAGCTGCATTTTGTACTAGCTGAAGTTTGTTAATAGAGGATGCTGGGCAACCAGCGAACAGAGCATTACAGTAATCCAGCCTAGAAGTCATAAAAGCCTGACCTAGCTTTTCTGCATCTGATATGGATAGCATACTTCATAACTTAGTGATATTTCTCAGATGAAAGAAAGCAGTTTTTGTGTAATGGGATATATGATTTTCAAAAGTTAAATTGCTGTCTAATATACAGTAACACCCAGATATTTTATAGTAGAACTAATGCTAACTTTGTATCCTTCTAATTATAGGTTGAGTTGTGAGATCCGCTGTGTACAGGATTTGGGCAAAATAAGTAATAGTTCTGTTTTGTCTGAATTTAAGAGAAGAAAGACAGACGTCTTTAGACAGAAAGACAGACAGTTCAGACGTATCATCAGGTTTAGCTGAAATATATAATTGCGTATCATCTGCATATTATCTTATAGCCTACTCTTTCTCTGTTACGGGACTGTAGACGTAGGCCTAATAATTTTTATATTGAACAAATTCCCATCACAGAAAAAAATATATATCTAAAACCACAGTTTAAAATGTTTAATCACTTTGGTTTATGGAGATAACTGGCAGTTAATTTTAGTACCCAGCTACACGTGTCATAAATATCTGCATACCGGTATAACCTTAAATCTGGCAAATTAAAAAAGGAAAATTCAAGATCATTTGAAAAAAAATTATATTGCCTATATTTATTTATTAAAACCGATGCGATTCTCCCCAGTTCTTGGCTTTGGTGATGCGGAATATATTGGAACAGCTGTGATCACCCCAATTTAAAATCCTGAATATCAAACATGTTTGATACTATCGGGAGGCTCCGATTTGTGTTCTAGAAGATCGTAAGGTGCGATATTCTATCTTTAAACAGCTAGAAATGGAAACCGATCGAGGTCCTCGAGAGGATTTCATCTCCGATTTTAGGGAGGTCATAATCGGGCATATATCGGGCTAAAACTCCTTGGCTTGAGCTTGGCTTAATAAGTGTATTCTGTTCTCCAAGGCTGCTTTTTAAAAGATCAAAAAAAACTAAAAATTGATTACAATTTGCAAATTTACAAAATGTATGGTCTTTTATTGAAAATAGCTTAAAATGTACTATATTCCATGTGACTTGCCGTCATTACTCCAGTCTTCAAGGTAGTGTTGTCAAAAGGCCGGCTGCTTCGATACAAGCTGCTACTAAAATAAATAAAATAAAACAAAACATTAACTGATTTTCTTAATTCCCATTAGTACTGAAGTACCAGTAAGCCTAGTTCTAGATGCAATAAGCAAAAGAAGTTGTGTTCTTTTTTGATGTCACCACTGAGACATAATAAACCAGTGGGCCTACTGATGCGGTGCCTATGAATCCACTTTGTTGATAAGGAGGAAAGCCACAATATGACAAATAATTACCACCACAAATAGTGTTCCTGTGTTTAATTGCTGTTCTGTTCTGCACTTAAGTGCACAGCAATTAAGCACATGAATGCAAACTCAAAGATTGCACTGACACAAACATTCAGATACAGAAATAGCTTAAGCTAAATGTTAAATATTGCCTAAAATTCATATTGTATAGGTAAAAATCTAAAATATAAAATATAGGTAATATAGGTATATAGGTAAAAATCTAAAATATTTAAAATATAGCGGCATAAACCGCAGAACATTCAGATTAGTTTTGTTATCACATTTAACGCTTTGTGAGCTGTGTGAAAAAAAAATAGGTTGGCTACAGTACAGAGTACAGTGAGTACAGTCTGTTTGCTTTAATTTATTATTTATTGCTTTAATTTAGTCATACTGTTT
The DNA here is from genome assembly GCA_903798195.1 of Danio kyathit. Classification (NCBI taxonomy): domain Eukaryota; kingdom Metazoa; phylum Chordata; class Actinopteri; order Cypriniformes; family Danionidae; genus Danio; species Danio kyathit. The sequence goes on from LR812542.1 coordinate 15,730,113, forward strand.
TTTGTCATTGTGCATCTATACACATAAAAATAATCCCATAATTTATAATTATAACTCTGACCCGTACGGCCCCAAAAAAAAAAAACACTGCTGTTTGACTGAATCTGTGGTTGACCTGAAACACGCTCACGATACAAAAATTTATCAGTTAAGTTTGCTAACTGAATATCGCAGCTGGTTTATGAACAGAAAAATGCAGTCAAACATGCACTGTAGAAGTTACAACTCAAATGCTCAGATGTAGGCTACTCTGCACTGACAATTTTTTTGCAATGGGATCATTTACTTGAAATACTTGTGAAGCACAGAGCCTTTGTTTTCATGATAAATATTGGAAATGAAAAAAATAATAATTTAATTAAATTTGTCTTAGCTTATAAGAACACAGAAACAAAATCCATGTGTTTTAGGCACATTTACAAAAATAAATACGTTTCATGATATAAAATTTTTTTAATATTAAATGTTGATCAACTTTGTTATTAAAAATAATGCGTGAGTTTTGCTTTACCTAAATTGGTATCAAAAATCATGTATTTTCACTGGTTTGATACCGAATACTATTTTTGTGCAATAATAACTATTTCATCATCACATGATCCTTCAGAAGTCATTAAAATATGATAATCTGCTGCTAAAGAAACATTTACTATCATCAGTTTTGAAAACGTCATGTTTTTGTGGAAGCTCTGATAGAGTAACATCTAAAATGAACAATAAAATGTATTCATCAGGCACACGTTGTGAATTTAAACACATTTAAATGAAACATTTAAATAAATGCTGTTATTCTGAACTTTCTTTTCATCAAATAATCCTGAAAAATGTAATGTAATTTTTTAATGTTGATGATTATAAGCATTATTAATAAGTGAGTACCATAATAGAAGAGTAAATCATTATATTATAATGATTTCTGAAGGATCATTTGACACTGAAGACTGGAGAATAAATGAAAATTCACAGAAATAAATTCAGATATTTTAGACCATATTCAATAAGAAAACAGTTATTTTACGTTGTAATACTATTTCACGATTTTACAGAATTTGCTGTATTTTTGATCAAACAAACGATTGAACAAAATAGGCTTTTTAAAACATTTAAAAAATCATACTGATCTCAGATCAGTAGTGTAAATTTAACTCATGTCTGAATAATGTAATATATAAAAGTCACCATTCGCATTTTAAATAAACTATTAGAAGATTCATCAAAATTATTTAATAAAACTGACATGATTTATACATTTGTTCCTCTAAATGTTTACAGAATATCATGTTAGTGGCTTTCACGTGTTGTTCCAAGCACACTTAATTTAATTTAAGCCAATATATTGGCCAAATTCTTTTATAAGCCATAATTAATAGCTGTCCTAACTTCATAATGTAAGAACAGTTTCTTACGCAAGTGAATAACAATTTCTTTAAAAAAAAAAAAAAAAACAACTGCCACAAAGCCCAAACTAGTCATCGTTCAGAACTTGATATCATTTTGTTAAATTGAAGCTGGGATGTGTATCATATTTTCAGAAAGTGTAACTCTAATGGGTGAAAACTGCATTATAGAGAGAAAACAAGTGGAATAGGTCACATTTAATATTATTCATATACATTCAGAATCATGTGAAAAAAGACACTGATAAATTAACAGAAGGTTTGGCATATTTAAGAGGTTTTAGTTGTTTTTTTTTATTGAATTGGTCATTACAATACCAATAATAGAAATGAAGCATCTACGAAATTGTCATTACCCTCTAGTAATTATAGAATAGAGCAGTCATGAGCAGATTTACAGTAGGTGATTTTGCTTACTGAAAACAAGCAATTTCACTGTCAATGGAACACAATCATGTTCTTCCCAACATTCAAATACAAATCTAGCTTTATGGGATACAATTAAAATAAGCTCACTATTTATTCACCATTTACTTGCTTCAAACCTCTGTGAGTTCCGTTGAACACAAAAGATAATATTTTGAAGAAAGCCGAAAACTTGTAACTATTGACTTCCATGGCACACTGTAAAAAAAGTTAATTAACAGGTTCTGTATATTGTGCTTCACATGTTTTTTTTTTTTTTTTTCATTTATTTATGGTTATAAATGACATTATGCAACATTGATCTCTGCTCTATCGACTTTTGCTGTTGATCATTCAACATTGAGGTTTAAAAAAATTACCTTAATTGACATTTTAGTAGTTTAAAACAATATATTGTTTTAGAAATGATAAAAATAAATAAAACAGAAGTTTTTGCAGTTTATTACCAGGTTTTTAAATCGTAATTTACAACACCAATTCAAACTGTTCTTTTAATCCAATTATAAAAATGCAATCAATAAAGAAATATCAATGTAATAGTCTAAAACTACAAGTGTTAACATACTCCAAGTCACAGCATTTTGCAGATTATTAAAAAAAAGATTTTACATACTTAAGGGAAGACACTATGTGTTTGTTCAGGCTATTGTTTTTTTTAATTGTCGTTTAATGTATTGAGCTACAGAATTTTTTATTTTGTGTTGCTGCCAATTTAAATGAAACTTTTATTATCCCTCTAATAAATGTGGAGGGAGGTCCTAGGTTACAGTAGCTATGTTTCCATCCACCTTTTTTTTTGTGCATTTTGGATATACACAAAAAAACGGTTGATAGAAATGCCAAGATGCGCATACAGTACGTTTTGAAAATGTGCGTAAAAAATGTATGCACATAACTGATTAATAATAATAATAATAATTCCTTTTAACAAATTCCAGAATGCGCATTAAAAAAAGTCATGTGATTTTGTTATAAGAGATCATGTGATGATAAAATGTGTGTGAATGGACGAACCAGCTAGCTGAGCACGTTGTAAAACATCTGAAATGTTGTTTTAGTCATTCTAAAATGCCTTCTTAGTATTAGTGTTATTATAGAATCAAGAACGTCAGTGCTTCGCGTTTAGCGTCTTCAAACACCACCACACGTTCATTGCATGTTGGCATTGTCTGGTGAGGCGCAAGTCATTTATTAAATGAAGAAAAGATTGACGCAGCTTCTCTACCGCAGTAAATTCGGTTTTTACTGTTGATATTTTGGTGCCAGGTAATCAGGAAGTGACGAAGTGATTTTGTTCTCTTTGATTCCCTGGATGGAAACGTTTCTTTATTTGCACATTTTTTATGCGATAATCCAGTTTTGCGCATAAATCTTTGGATGTAAACATAGCTAGTGGCTGTTTTTTTTTTTTTTACCTGAAGACGCAAATAATGTAATTTAAAAAAAATAACAATTCAAATAGAAAAACTTGATTCATGACTTATAATGTACTTGAGGGCGTGTCCAGATATATGACCAATTACTTGCTTTAGAAGAAAAAAATCCCTTCCACTGGATCTGATTAACAAATATTCATTCATTCATTTTCCTTTGGCTTATAGTCGCTTATTTATCAGGGGTCGCCACAGCGGAATGAACCCCCAACTATTCCGTAATATTTTTTATGCAGTGGATACCCTTTCAGCCACAACCCAATACTGGGAAACACCCATACACTCTCACATTCATACACACTCATACACTACGGCCAATTTAGTTAATCCAACTCACCTGTACCGCATGTCTTTGGACTGGGGGAAATCGGAGCAACCGGAGGAAACCTACGCCAACACGGGGAGATCATGCAAACTCCACACAGAAATGCCAACAGGCCCAGCTGGGACTCGAACCAGTGACCTTCTTGCTGTGAGGCGACAGTGCTAACCACTGAGCCATCGTGCCACCCCGATTAACAAAAAAAACTTTTGCTGTTAATAAATATATGCTGCGAGTATGAACTCCTTCAGACGTTTCCCAACTTCCTGTTTCAATAAGAAATCTCAATCCACAATAGAAGATTATTTATCAAATTTGATGTGGTGTTTAGTAAGGACTAAATACCATAATACCTCTCTCTCTCTCTCTCTCTCTCTCTCTCTCTCTCTCTCTCTCTCAATAGTAAAGATCAGTGGCAGGTGGAGCTGACTTTTTTTATTCTGAGCTGCACAGACAGACAAGATTTGTCCTTTAAATGTCACCGTCTGAAACCTGTCAGCTCATTTCACTTAATCACTAAAAGGATTATAGAAGCACACACACATACACGCATGAACTGGCAGAGCTTATCACTTTCACAGAGGGCTTGAAGTATGTTTTTCCTTTTGTGGTGTTGCCCACTTCCTCAATCTGTCCGCCCGCACTGAAAAAGCATCACGCCACCAAGCTCCTATGTCTTTGCATGTTCTCTATCCTCTGTAATCAGAAAAGGCAAAAATGAACCTCTTGTCATATCCGCGATGAACAGGAGAACGAAAACTGAGAGTGGAAATGATGGACACACCAGAGCGGAAATCACTCCAACCCATTCAAGAATATTTTGATAGTAGGTGTGCCGGAGGAAAAGGTTAAAGAACTGTTTATTTGCAGTGGCTTCAGCTTCTCAGTGCAGTCATGAGCTTGAAATGAACAAAGAGAAAATACCCAGTTTCAGCCAAACGAGCTGATGGGAGAGGTGAAATCATTGTTCTGTTTCATTACTTTATGTTATTTACATATACGCTGACATTCAGAAGAGTGATGATTTTGGTAATAATTTTGACATTGTATAAGAAGCAAATGAATAGTTTGTTGCATGTCATTGCACGTCACACTGTGTATGACTGTGTATGTGACAAATACAATTTTGAATTTGAATAGTAACAAATGATTAAGCAACACATGAATAGTAAGAGTTTTTTCAAGTAAATCAATTACAAGATGATGTTCATTAAAATATTGCGGTCAGTATAATATTCCAGAATTGTGGATATATTTCAATAATTTTTACATTTGCATTGCTGTTCAAAGGAGTGATTTTTTTGTAATAATTTTGACATTGTTTGAGCAGCAAAGGAATGAGCAACATATGAGGACTTTTTTTTTTTTGTTTTGTTTTTTTTAAAGGTTAAAAAACACTTGGGTCCCACTTTATATTAGGTGTCCTTAACTACTAGGTACTTGCATCAAAAAAATAAATACAATGTACCAACTGTATTCATTATGTATTGCAGACCACTTCTGGTGCTCTTGACGTGGGATACGGGTAGGATTAGAGACAGGTTTAGTGGTATGGGTAGATTTAAGAGCACCAGATGGTCAACAGTGTAATTACCAATGTAATTAAAGAAATTAATTACAGATGTAATTACGTGCAGGTATTTAATCAATCATAAGTACAATGTAAAAGCATGCATTTACACAATAAGTACATTGTAACAAATGATTAATTTCAGTTTAAGTACTTATTAGTTAAGGCCACCTAATATAAAGTGGGACCAAAACTTCAATTAAAATAAAATGGAAGATGTTATTAGACATTTTTTTTAAGTTGGTGTCAGTAGAATATTCCAGAATTGGGGATACATTTTAAGCATTTTTCATTCATTTCCCTTAAACTGCAATGATATACAACATATAAAATTGACAGTAAACTGAAGCCATCAAAATGTAACTGGGAACACTTAATTATGTTACTGATTATTGTTAAACTTTCTTAAGCCACTAACAGAATTGGCAGTAACAGAGTTTACCTTTTCCACCATTTTGTGCTTTAGCTCAAGATGCTGAGCACAAACAAAGTAGCACATGGCATGTCTTTAACAAAAAATATATATATTTACTTTCATCATTAAAAAAGTGAACAGTAAATTAAAAAATGAATGCGATATTCAATTAAATATATCTGTTTATAACTGTGCATTCACACCGAAGTCAGCGAGTGCGTCAAAGTTCGATCTGGCCGCCCTGGTGACAACGCTGTCTGCTTTCACAGCTCTGGCGGCAAGAGCTTCTAAATTCACTACACTGATCTTTAATTGTATTCGTATTGTATTTAAAGGAGCCGTTGCAACATATCAGCAAATCTTACTTTCCTGCATAAAAACATGCTTTCTAGTGTGAAAATGTTGCACACTTTTTATCAAATCCATTTAACTACAGAAGATCAAGTTGTTGCGTGTGGTGTGGTTTATCCACTTATCAAATGTGTCCATATGTCTGAAATATTCTGAAGCAGCAATACTGTTTTGTATTGTCGTTATATTTAGCATAAGATTCCCTCTTTTTTATTTAAGAAAAAAAAATATGTATAACATTAATGCACATCAGTAGCTCGCCAGTAACATTTTTTAATGTATGTTCCTGTAAGAAAACATTGTAAATAATTGGAAATCTGGCGACCACAATAATCAAACACTTGGGAACAACTGTGGTCGGAAACAAAGCTCACAGTGACTGTGTTCTTTGGAATCCTTTCAAGCGGTGGACTTCTACATTCCCATTGTTTGCCGCCGAACCTTGTCATAGCTTATTACCATAAAGTTCACGTGGTTTCAACTGTCCTTGACACCCACACTGGCAAAGACACGCCGCGCCGCTCCTTGGCAATTATCGGCAATTATAGCCACTTATTACCACTGGCTTCTATTGAAAATGAATGACTTCCGGCTACTTTGACGCGCTCACCGTTTTCTGTGTGAATGCACAGTTATAGATTTAACTATGATTGTTTTTTAATTATTAGTTTAAACATATTTAAACTAATTCATCATTTGCGCCTGTTTGTCTTGCAGACAAGCGAAGCGTCTGGCCGAGAGAACGGAGAGCAAACCGACTAACTCAGGCACCACTGCTCAGGACTGCAAGGATTCAAAGGCTGTCGTCTAGGAGCTGAACCCACCCTTATACCCCGTCCCACCCTGAAAGCCCCCACGACCGCCGCTGCATCCTTCTACACGTGTCAACATGCAATATGGTGGATGTGTCTCATGAAAAAAAAACAAAATGAAAAAAAAAAAAAATGCATTCTTTGAGTCTATGTGAAGACAACACTATCTTAACACAACATTTATTTACTCTAGAATTAACTCAAAAAAAAAAAGCAATCAAACTTTAAAAAAAAAAAAGATAAAAATGTAATGCATGGTAATGTTTGAAAATTGAGGGAAATTTCCCCATTTGATAGATGTTTGAGTATTATTTTCACCTTGCCTCCAAGTGGATTTAAACAGGCTTATGTCATGCCATTAGTATAAAGGAAAACATTATTGGGGGAAACCAAGTTGTGTATCTTATTTAGGGGGGTTCTATTATTTTCCTTTTCTCTTTAATCTATGAATAATATTGCTTGAGTATTTAAGGATTAACCGATGCCAGTGCTGTGAAGTTGTAGTTGTTGTCTTCATATATAGTCACCCGGCTTACCGTGTATGCTGACATAAAGCATTCATCTATCTTTATGGATGTATATGACTTGTAGAGTATCTTATGCAGAGGAAAAGAAAAACCTATAATACGAGTGTAAACCAATGGATAAAACTGACGCTAGAGGTCAACAGCACAGGATCACTAGTGATGCGACTGTTGTCCGCTCTTGCCTTCTCGAAAAGCTCCTACGATTCTTGTCAGAGGCCCTGCGTAGTGATCGGTGCCTCTATAGCGCAGTCCTGTTTGACGATTGTTTTCTTCTTCCTTCAGTTTTGTCCAGCACATCTACACCTATGTTGTGTGTTGTATTGACTTGATACATCAACTGAGTGCTTTTAAGGACTGCATTCTGGAGAAAACAAACGCTGGGATCAATATACCTGTTGTCTTTTCAGAAATGATCAAGTTGAAGTACCGTTAACTCGTAGGAAGCGCGTTTTTCTCTCCCTGATGAAATACAGTCTAATAACAGACATGTCAGTTAGTTCAAATGCAGTAAAATCACATCAGTTATGTTCAAGACACTGGCGTCTCTTGTCTTTTTTTTGCTGTATTTTACTAAATCTTAAAAGTTTCTCAGTCTGGTTTGAAAGACTGACTTTGATTCATTGATTAGACTAGATTATATTTTTGTGACAGATTATTTCTTTATTCAACAAGGAAAGTCCCTTCTTCCAAGGTTCACTGTTTAAGACGGGCAGCTGAAAACACAACTACTAAATGTGAATTTAATGTAAATCAAATTCATCTATTAAAACATTTACATATCCATATAAGCAGACTTTATAATAGTTTTAACAAAGTATTGCTATAGATTTCCAAATGCGTAGATTCCATATCCATTATACACTGAAGCTAATTCCACACACAAGGACGATAACTGGAAAGAACTGGGGCCTCATGTATCATTGCTGCGTACACACAAAAACTTTGCGTGTGCAACGATGAAATTAATATGGGAATGTGCGTTGGTCCACGCCAACTTCATGTTTGGTGTACGTGCATTTCTTGTGTGTGTTTGTTTTATTTCTATTGGCGACTCCTAGGGGCAATTATGTTAAATTAAACACTACAATGGGCAACCCAGTGGCGCAGTAGGTAGTGCTGTTGCCTCACAGCAAGAACGTCGCTGGGTCGCAGGTTCGAACCTCGGCTGGGCTGGGTCAGTTGGCGTTTCTGTGTGGAGTTTGCATGTTCTCCCTGGGTTCGCGTGGGTTTCCTCTGGGTGCTCCGGTTTCCCCCACAGTCCAAAGACATGCAGTACAGGTGAATTGGGTAAGCTAAATTGTCCATAGTGTATGAGTGTGAATGTGTGTGTGGAAGTTCCCAGAGATGGGTTGCGGCTGGAAGGGCATCCGCTGCGTAAAATTGTGCTGGATAAGTTGGCGGTTCATTCAGCTGTGGCGACCCCGCAAGGGACAAAGCCGACAAGAAAATGAATGAATGAATGAAACACTACAATGTATCTTTGAGCCGTGCAATGGCAGCTGTATGGGACGGGATCATCCGCATGTCTAGCAGGTATATAAGGTTTCCATACCATGCAGTTGACCAGCCAAACATTAAAGCGCAATTTGCGGCGATCAACGGTTTTCCCAATGCAATCGGAGCGATCGACTGCACGCACATTGCTATAAAGGCGCCATCTGAAGACGAATTTGCATACGTGAATAGGAAACATTTCCATTCAATAAATCTGCAAATAATATATGATGCTCAAATGCGCTTAACAAATATTGTAGAAAGGTGGCCTTGGTCAACCCATGATTAATTCATCCTCACAAACAGCATGGTTGGGATGAGGCTCCAAGGTAGCAGGCTGAAATGCCGGTGGCGCTGCCTTTATAAGAGCGGAGGGGTGCTGCTATATCGCCCTAACAAAGTGTTCCTCTACATCTGTGTCTCCCACAGACACGGATACTACTCCAGACAGTAAAGTGTCGCCCACAATTGAGGCAACTCTGTCCTCAAAGGGGTGACGGTGCGCTACTGTTCTCCTCTTAACCTGCACCTTTACATCGGAGCATTTCTTTTTTAATTCACTCACAGTGCAATGTTCAGACCCCACTGCGTTAACTGCGTCAGCTAAACTCCCCCACTCAATTTTTTTTCTTTTGTTATTAATTACGGAGGACAAACTTGCAAATAACACAGTTTTTCTCCGGTCTACCTCCGATAGGACCACCTCCAATTCACATTCTGTGAAGTTTCTCTTTTTGCTTGCTTTTTGCCATTGCTTTTTTGTTTGGTTTTGCCAAAGTAGAGTCATTAAAATATTTATTAGGGGAAGGAGGCAGGGAGGGGTTTTGTGCTTGTGCATGTGCGCTCAGTTTTACGTTAATTCGGATGTACAAAGAGAATATGTGTGGGATTCCGCGTATGCAGTGTTTCATACATCTGATTTTTTTACTGCGTACGCACATTTACAGCTTTGTCCGTACGCAATGTTTTAGTATGAATTCAACGCAAGTCTTTGAAACGAACAAGATGTGCTTTAACTGCAGACTGTCAGCTTTAATTTGAGGGTATTTACATCCAAATCAGGTGAACGCTGTAGGAATTACAACAGTTTGCATATGTGTCTCCCACTTGTTAAGGGTCCAAAATTAATTGTACAACTGGCTTCTCAGCTGTTGCATGGCCAGGTCTGTGTTATTCCCTTATTATCCCAATTACAATAAGCAGATAAAAGGTCCAGAGTTTATTTCAAGTGTGCTATTTGCATTTGGTGTCTGTTACTGTCAACTCTCTAGATGAGATCCAAAGAGCTGTCACTATTAGTCAATCAAGCCATCATTAGGCTGAAAAAACAAAACAAACCCATCAGAGAGATAGAAAAAACATTAGACTGGCCAAAACAACTGTTTGGAATATTCTTTAAAAAAAGAAAGCACCAGTGAGCTCAACAACACCAAAAGACCATGAAAACAACTGTGTTGGACGACCAAAGAATTCTTTTCCTGGTGAAGAAAAACACCCTTTACAACAGTTGGCCAGATCAAGAACACTCTTCAGGAGGTAGGTGTATGTGTGTCAAAGTCAACAATCAAGAAAAGACCAGAGTGAATACAGAGGGTTCTCCACAAAATGTAAACCATTGGTGAGCCTTAAAAACAGGAGGGCCAGATTAGAGTTCTAAAAAGCCTTCACAGTGCTGGAACAACATCCTATGGACAGATGAGACCAAGATCAACTAGTACCAGAATGATGGGAAGAGAAGACTATGGATAAGGAAAGGAACTGCTTATGATCCTAAGCAGTGAAGCATGGTGGTAGTAGTGTCATGGTGTGGGCATGTACGATGGTCAATGGAACTGGTTCTCTTGTATTTATTGATGATGTGACTGCTGACAAAAGTAGCAGGATGAATTCTGAAGTGTTTCAGGCAATATGTTTTGCTCATATTAAGCCAAATACTTCAGAACTCATTAGATGGTGCTTCAATGGTACTGCAAAAGCAACCAAAGAGTTTTTGAAGGGAAAGAAGTGGAATGTTATACAATGGCCTAGTCAATTACCTGACCTGAATCCAAATGAGCTTGCATTTCACTTGCTGAAGACAAAACTGAAGGGAAAATGCCCCAAGAACAAGCAGGAACTGAAAACAGTTGCTGTAGAGGCCTGGCAGAGCACCACCAGGGATGAAACCCAGGGTCTGGTGATGTCTATGCACTCCAGACTTCAGGCTGTAATTGACAGCAAAAGATTTGCAACAAAGTATTATTAAGTGGAAGTTTGATTTATGGTTATTATTCTGTCCAATTACTTTTGGACCCTTAACAAGTGGGAGGCACAAATGCAAACTGTTGTAATTCCTACAGTGTCCACCTGATTTGGATGTAAATACCCTCAAATTAAAGCTGACAGTATGCAGTTAAAGAACACTGTTTCATTTCAAATTGATTGTGTATAGAGCCAAAAATGTTAGAATTGTCGATGTTCAAATATTTATGAACCTAACTGTATTAGGTCAAAAGGAACTGAAATTTAAAAAATGTCCATTTCCCTCTAAGGTTTGAACGCTGTTTAGCGCGTGCTTAAACACAACAAATTTTGCGTTGTGTTCACGTGGTCAACAAAAATGTGATTGGATGTGACGGTCATCAGTTAACCATTCTTCACCGCTGTTCACCAAGTGCAAATGGAGATACACGGACACTGGAGTGTTTTTACTTGTGTTTGCACTCGGTGAAGAATGGTGACTGTCACGGCCAATCACAGTCATTTGTCATCACAGTCACAAAATTTCAGTACCAACCTCGATACTTTTGACAACTCTAAAAAAAATAAATATATATATATATATATATATATATATATATATATATATATATATATATATATATATATATATATATATATATATATATAGGTTGTTTTCAATCACGTGGTTCTGGTGACGCGCAAAATTCAGATGGAGCGGAGGAAGTAAAAAACTGAATGGAAGAACTGAATTTATACCATATTATAAAGGAGATATAAATAGAAAATAACCACATATGTTGGGTATGATCCTTATATCATGAAGAGGACAAAGATTTCTACTGAACTCAAATATATTTTCCTGTCATTGAGGCGGTAAATACTGTATAAGCGATTACAACACAAAAAAAATACTATAGTACATTCTATAGTGTTTGAAAGCATACTATAGATAATTATTTGAATTAATCTGTCATAGTAATTATATAGTTGCTGTGGTACGACACAACTGTAGTAATAAACAAATTATTCAATAGGCTTCAGTTTTCTATGCTATAATTATACACCATCACAATGCATTATAGTTACAATATTTATTACAGTTTATCAGTTTACTATGCTACAGTATTCTGTTGTACACGTTATACACTTTACTATGTATTTGAAAACATGTTTATTATAAATTACTATTAGTTTTTTCCCTATGTGGATTCAATTCAATTCAATTCATCTTTATTTGTATAGCGCTTATACAATGTAGATTGTGTCAAAGCAGCTTCACATGGAAGATTATAGTGAATTGAAACAAAGTCAGTTCAGTTTTCAGAGATTAAGTTCAGTTCAGTTTAGCTCAGTTCAGTGTGGGTTAATAATCACTACTGAGAGTCCAAACACTGAAGAGCAAATCCATCGATGCGCAGCTCTACAGATCCCGAAGCATGCGAGCCAGTGGCGACAGCGGCGAGGAAAAAACTTCACCAATTGGCGAAAGCGAAGATTTAAAAAACCTCGAGAGAAACCTGGCTCAGTTGGGCATGACCATTTCCCCTATGGCCAAACGTCTTATCTTCTAGACGTCACGAAATAGCAGATAAAGCATACAAAAGCATGGATGCATAAGTCTACATTATTATTTATTAATTTTTGTAAGGGGGGATAAGTGCTCCACAATAATAACCGTCTTGTTATATATATATTTATATATACTGTATATACACACACACACACACGTCAGAAAGCTGGCTCTGGGACATCGGGAGGAAGTTCAGTCCTGGTGAGCCACAGTCCGTCAGAATTCTGTTTCTACACAACTGAACAATCTAATCAAGGTCTGAGTGTTACTAGACAGCTACAGCCAGGTTAGTTTTCATTAAGGCAAGATCAACCCTCACAATAAAAACCTGCAGTAAAACTGCAGTATAACTGCAGTACAACAACAGTATATAGAAGTATAACTGCAGTAAAATAAAGTACAGCTGCAGTAAAAACAAGTAAACTCCGTCTTTACTGCACTTGTGCTGCTGTAGTCTACACTGCACTTTACTGCACTTGTGTTACACGGGGTTTGTTCTTCAACGTCTTCCAAAAATATTTTGTACTTTTTCAGGGATGTTTTTTGGATTCAAGTAATCTTCTGATTAGAATTTTAAGAGTTTTTTTGTAAAAACGAATAATAAAAAATAACTGCAGTAAACTGAACAGTACAACAGCAACTATAGTGCAATAAAGTTCAACAGCAGTAAAATCTGCAGTACAGCTGAAGTAACATTAAATAAACTGAGGGCCCTTACAAAAATTAATGCAGTTTAAAAAATAAATAAATAAATAAATAAACACTGCAGTTTTAGTTAACTTCTTAACATTGCAGTAGCAGTACTGCATTATAGTAGTAATATCACTTCAGTACCATTACAGTAGCAGTACTGCATTATAGTAGTATCACTTCAGTACCATTGCAGTAGCAGTACTGCATTATAGTAGTATCACTTCAGTACCATTGCAGTAGCAGTACTACATTATAGTAGTAGTATCACTTCAGTACCGTTACAGTAGTTGTACTGCATTATATTAGTAGTATCACTTCAGCACCATTGCAGTAGCAGTACTGCATTATAGTAGTAGTATCACTTTAGTACTATTGCAGTAGTTGTACTGCATTTGTACTGTAGTAGTACTTCAGTTGAATTGCAGCAGATGTACTGCAGTAAGTTGTATTGTAGTACTTCAGTTGTATTGCAGTAATACGGCAATATACTTAAATAATGCAGTTTTTTGTGTCCAAAAAACATGCACTTTCCAGAAGTTAACTAAAACTGCAGTATTGCTTTTAAAAAAAACTGCAATCATTTTTTGTAAGGGAACACTGCAGGATCGTGGCTCTCTGGCCCATACACACAGATAAACAATTCCTATTACGGAAGAGAGGCAGATTCACTGCATATGCAGTGCTGGTGTGCACAGAGGCAGCAGAGCACTAAATCTGCAGCTCTGCAGTGAGACGAGACCATCAGAATTCTGGCTCAGAGACCAGTGGTTGGTCCACCACACTGGATGGCATGTATTGTGTGCCTTGGGATTATCTTTGTCGTTCTGGGAGTGACTGAGATGATGAAAAGCTATGGTGTGGCTTCAGTCATGCTCTGGTTGTCAAGCCAAGATGGCTGAGGGGCAGGACAAGACTCAGGATAGGCAGCCATGACAGGATGAAACTCGGGAACGGCAGCCATGACAGGACAAGACTCGGGAATGAGAGTACTGAGTATGTTTACATGCACACTAATACTCTGATTTTAATTTGATTAAGACAAGTCTCTAATTAAGAGTCTACCATGTAAACAGTGATTTCTCATTACCTTAAAAAATCATAAACTGAACAGAAATCAAATTAAAACATGTGAAGTATTCCTATTTTAGTCACAAATTAAGTGCAGTACAGACATGTAAGCACTAATTGTAACATTCATTTCTTGTAGTACTTACTACAATATTAATTGTACTTTTACCACATTTTGTGACAGGACGCACACACGGCAGTTGTCAGGCCTTTGACGACAAACAAATGAGAATGACTTCAAGCAAGAGAGCACATTTTTGGTGTGAGCAGAAAATGATGACCATGCTCTTATTCGGTGCCATCAAGTTTGTCACAGGGTCATGACTGAAAGGTTAGTAAATGACAAGGCAGAATTTGTATCCGCTGTCATCTGTTTGTACACACAGTGTGGAATATTAACTGCAGTTGAACTTGTTGCAAAAATGAAAACAAAATGCCGAAAATCATAGGGTGCCATGGCAAACATCAACTGTTAGTGCATGAAACACTGAAGCAAACTTGTGTTGTATGCTGACGTCATGATGTTAATGAAATATGTGCTATAACATGTAAAACAGGATCATGAAAGGAACGTTCAAAAAGCAACTCATGTAAACACCTTATTCATATGATTGTCTTATTCAGATTAAGGCAAATTATCAGATTAATAATGTCCATGTAAATGAAGTTACTGTTAGTAAGAAACTCGGGAAAGCCAGCCATGACAGGACAAAATTCAGGAATAGCAGCCATGACAGGACAAAACTTGGTATGTCAGTAAGAGACTCAGGATCAATTCATTTGAATGCAGAGTCTAAGACGTAATGCAGTGACTCATCACTTATTAAAACTCAATACTTATTTTTAGTAAATCTTTTAGTCAAAAGAAATCAATTAGTGCAAAATCCAGGAAATTGAAAAATAGGTCCCAGAAGTCTTTAAGGTGTGGTCCTCACGAGAGCATGCACCCTTTTAAAGACGGTTGTGCTTGTCCGCTAAAGTTATTTTGGTCAGTCGTTTTGTTATAATGGAATGAGAAAAGAGGTGGATTCCATTTATATTTATTGAAAAGCACAAATAAGTACAGGGTAACATGATCAAAAAGAACAGAAGCAGGAATATCTAACAATTAATGAAGGAGAAAACCTGAAAGAGGAGTGTATATATGCTCACTGGCTTTATTAGGTACAACTGCGTGTAAACACAAATTTCTAATTAGCCAATCACATGGCAGCAACCCAATGCATTTAGGCATGTAGACATGGTCAAGACGATCTGCTGCAGTTCAAACTGAGCATCAGAATGGAGAAGAAAGTTGATTTGAGTGACTTTGGAGGCATGGTTGTTGGTGCCAGATGTGCTGGTCTGAGTATTTCAGAAACTGCTGATCTACAACCATCTCTAGGGTTTACAGAGAATGGTCAGAAAAAGAGAAAATATCCAATGACGGCAGTGCCTTGTTGATGCCAGAGGTCAGAGGAGAATGGTCAGACTGGTTCGAGTTGATAGAAAGGCAACAGTAACTCAAATAACTACTCCGTACTCCGAGGTATGCAGAAGAGCATCTCTGAACACACAACACTACAGACCTTGAGGTAGATGGGCTACAGCAGCAGAAGACCACACCGAGTGCCGCTCCTGTCAGCTAAGAACAGGAAACTGAGGCTACAAATCACAAGGCTCACCAAAATTGGACAATAAAAGATTGGAAAAGCAATGCCTGGTCTGATGAGTCTCAATTTCTGCTGCTACATTCGGTTGGTAGGGTCAGAATTTAGCATCAACAACATAACAGCATGGATCTATCCTGCCTTTATCAACGGTTCAGGCTGCTGCTGGTGGTGTAACACCTGGTGTAATGGCACACCTTGGGTCCATTAGTATCAGTTGAGCATTGTGTCAACGCCACAGCCTACCTGAGTATTGTATGTCCATTCCAGAGACCACAGTGTACCCATGTTCTGATGGCTACTTCCAGCAGGATAACGCGTCATGTCATAAAGCGTGAATCATCTCAGACTGCTTTTTTGAACATGATAATGAGTTCACTTTACTCAAATGCCCTCCACAGTCACCAGAACTCAATCCAATAGAGCACCTTTGGGATGTGGCGAAACAAGAGATTCTTATCATGGATGTGCAGCCGACAAATCTGCAGCAACTGCATGATGCTATCATGGCAATATAGACCAAAATCTCTGAGGAATATTCCCAGCACCTTGTTGAATCTATGCCATGAAGGATTAAGGCAGTTCTGAAGGCAAAAGGGGGTCCAACCCGGTACTAGAAAGGTGTACCTAATAAAGTGGCTGGTGAGTGTATACACATACTAACAAGAGTACAGAATAAAACACATAACCCAGTCAGTAAACGTTATAGCTAAATACCATCATAAAGTTATTGCATGATTATTTGAGCGCATCAAAATCATATATTTAGTTTCATTATTATTATTGTTGTTATTATTAAGACTAATTTTAACTAATCAAGAAATATCTGGATTAAAACGTAATCTTTAAGCAAATGATGAAATGCATTGCATGCTGAGTTCATATATATGAATGTCAAATAGAATTGGCCCCAGAATTGATCATGGAGGAACATCAGTTTTTATTAATTGCTGAGTGGAAATATAATTATAAACAGACAAGTTTGCACTGATATGCCATTTTGACACACATTCTTGTTGTGTTATATAGACAACCAACCTTTCACACTCCATGTTGCTTTATGAATAGTAATGTGTGAGATATAGCTGAGAGGGTGAAACTATCGACTTACTATAGAAATGAGCATAAACAAACCTCAAGGACAAATTATAGACAGGAAAACTGTTGCCAGAGCTTCACAAATATTTCCCTGTATAAGCCTAGTCCCATATAGGGCATCTTGAGGCAACATAGATGCATACAGGTTGTTGATAAAAATGAACAATTAGTTGTCATAATTTAAAATGCAGTACATGGATAAACATTTCTTTGTCTTCCAATGACCTCTTGTTCTGAAAACTGCTGTCCTATGGTGTGACTGCCTTAAGCATAGTTCAATAAATTACCACACTTATAAATTCAAATAATTAAATCATTCATAAACACCTCAAGACTAAATTAACAAGTGCCTATTTTAGCAAATGACAATCATTTTTTTAATCTCTATATTTCTAAAAACATAGGATTTGCTATATTTTGTCACTAAAAACCATGTCCTCTGGTGTGACACTACAGTATATACTCATTTTAAATCGGACAATTCCATGGAAAACTTGAATTAATTGAAGAACCACATTCAAGATCACGTGACTGAATCCCACGACGTGCACCTGTTGAGTTTTTAAGTGCGTTCGACTTCATGCAGCGCTGCGCAGACTGATCGAAATCTGTCTTAAAGCGGTGCATGCCGCTAAGAATTTTTGGCCGGATTGATGCTGCGCCGACGCCATGTGACTGTCCAGCCTGATCTCATGAGAAAACGTAAGTATTTTACGTTTTGTCAGTTTAGTGGCTAATTCGTACGAATTCGTACGAGTTCAGTCGTACGAAAATGTACGATTTTAAAAAGGAGGCGTGGCACCTAACCCCAACCGTCATTGGGTGATGAGCAAATCGTACTAATTTGTACGAATTAGATCATACGAATTAGCCACTAAATCAAAAAGGTACGAATTGCCGTGAGATTGCGTTGGACTGTCACATGTGGCATCAAAGTACCGCGACAGCGCTCCGAGATCAGACGATTGAGTCAGCCCGCGCAGCACCTGAAGAGCGACTGCTGGAACTGTGATGAATACACTGATGTTACACGATTGGCCGAGTTCACAGCATGACAACAACCACGTGTGTTTCGGGTTTATTACTGGACAAATTCCGATTCACAAATTTCAAAACAAACAATTAACTGTTCATACCCTCTCTATCTTGTACACGTCATGCTTATTAAAAGACTACAAATATTTTACTGCAATATCATCTTTTGTTAAATAATTTGTTCATAATGTCTAGATTGTTTGAACAGGTTTATTCTGCCTTTTTTTATACAGACTACTGTATTATACATTTTAGTGAATGACCAAATATTAACTCAAATAAGTCTTACAGACTTATAATAAAATAATTATCATCATTGATCCTGACACCCCTATAAAGATTTCTTAACAAATTAGGTAAAAAATATTTTATTAAATATAAAATACATGATTATAAAATATTTTATTTCCTGTTAAGCCATTTGTGCAGAAATGTTAAAAATGACATTGATGTAGCTGCTCTTTCTGGGTATTTTCTATTTAGTGTAGCTCATTTATGGTCCTTTTGTTCAATCTCTATGGATTAAAGTGCTTTTTAAAAAATGTTTTTATTATCCAAAATAATCATTGTTTAAGACTTAATCAAAACACCTTGTTTTGGTTTACACTTATATATATTGGAAAGTTTTATATCTATAAATGTAAATAAATGTAAACCCTTACAAGCACTGGAACAGTATTGACATCCCGTTCAACATCTAGTAGCCCAAAGACTGATGTTTAAACTCCAAGAATTTGTGCTTATTGTTGTGTTTAATAGGCCTATTTGTAGATATTTATTTTCTTTTTATGTGCTCTCTCGTTTTCCCCATATTTATCATGCGTTTGTTACATAAGCTACTTAAATTTAATTCATAATTCCCTTGTTTAAAAATGAACTATAGTTTGTAGGGACTGTATTCTGTTTTGTGTGTACTGTAATTTTTTGTTGTTATTGCAATAAATAAACAAATAAATAAATGATCCCGCCATGTGATCAGTCATCATGACAGCAGCAACTTCGAGCCCCGAAGTGTCCGGCTTGATGGCTCCATTTTCAACTCCGCCCCCGCCTGCTCACGGCTAATCTCGTTGATCACCGGCTGCAGCTGTGCCTCATGTTGAACGCACCTTTTGTCTCATATGTCTGAAAAGTCATGAAGAAAATTTTTTTAATATAAAATAAATATGCAATATAAAGATAAGTGTCCAACAATGAAGATAAATCACTCTCATAGCATGTTCATATTAGTTGTTGTTTTTAATTTCTGCTACGTAATACCAGTATATATTTAAGGTAGTCTATATCAGTAAAGTATATATAAAAGTATAGTCAGTAAAAATATAAATAAAAAATAACTGTGGAAGAACTGATAGTGATCCCTTATATTTTATATTTTCTTAAACATCAGACCTCAAACTACATGGATATAACACTTTTTCTTTTTTTAAATGGTGTTTTACAAAAAAAAATATTTTTTACTGTCTATTACTGTTACATTTTTATTTCAATTTGTCATTTTTATGAATCACTACATCAAACAAATTATGCCAAAATTGGGCTGCTATTGTAAAGACTGAACCTGTCATTATGAAGCCCAATGTATAACCCCAAATAAAAAAGTTAGGACAGTATGTAAAATGCAAATAAAAAAGGAAAGTAGTGATTTCTAAATTTACTTTGACTTGTATTTCATTGCAGACAATGAAATAATTTTTATTCTTTTTTTTCTTTTTCTTTTTTAAATTAACACAATAGTATGCCAATATTGTTTCTTGCAACACATTTCAAAAAAAGTTTGGACAGGAGCAGTTTAGGGCTAGTAATCAGTTAAAATGGTTAAATAATGTGATTTGAAACAGGTGATGTCAACAAGTGATTGTAATTATGATTTGGTACAAAAGCAGCAACCAAAAAAAGTCTAGTCCTTTAGGAGCAAAGATGGGCCGAGGATCGCCAGTTTGCCAACAAATACATGAGAAAATTATTGAAATGTTTAAAAACAATGTACCTCAAAGAAAGATAGGAAGACATTTGGATATTTCCTCTTCAACAGTGCAGAACATCATTAAAAGATTCAAGGAATCTGGAGGAATTTCAGTGTGTAAGGGACAAGCCAAAGATGTACAACCATGATCTCCGATCCCTCAGGCGGCACTGCATCAAGAATCATCATTCATCTATAGACGAAATACTGTGCTAAAATGAAGCCCTATGTTAACAGTGTTTAGAAGTGCCGCCGACTCTGGGCTCGAAGGCATTTTGGATGGACCATTCTACAGTGGAAACGTGTACTGTGGTCAGATGAATCAGTATTTCGGTCGGAAAGAAAAGGATCATCCAGACTGTTACCAGCAACAAGTCTAAAAATCAGGTCAGGACAGGTTGGCACAGGTAACTTGCACTTCTGTGATGGCACCATTAATACTAAAAAGTACATAGAGATTTTGGAGCACAATATGTTACTTTCTTCACCAGAGATGCCAAACATAATTCTACAAGACAATGCAAAGCCATGTTCTGCACACCTTGCACACAGGTACTTGACTGGCCTGCATGCAGTCCCGACCTGTCTCCTAAATAGAATGTGTGGCACATTTTGAAATGCAAAGTGTGACAACGAAGACCCTGTACTGTTGCCCACCAAGACTTGTTTGCAGGAAGAATGGGACAAAATTGGACCTGGAACACTTCATCAGTTGGTGTCTTCAGTTCCTAAATGTCGTTTAAGTGTTGTGAAAAGGAATGGCAAAATTACAAAGTGGTAAATGCTTTACTGTTCCTACTGTTTTTTTAAATGTGTTGTAAGAACCAAAAGTGGAGTATGTATTTATTTTTTAAAATATAAAACTATAAAAATCACGAGGAACAGATTAAATAATGTTTATTGTATTGTCTGCAATGAAATACAAGTCAAAGTACGTTTACAAATCCCTTCTTCCTTTTTTTTATTTGCGTTTTCCATACTGAAGCGGGTGATTTGGGGTTGTAAATAAACGCTGAAATTTTTTGTGTCCACCAAATCATCTTAAATTCAGAATTGCACTTACTTTGTGGATACACATCCACTTTCATATTTTCCTGCCAACACATGGGTGTGAATTAAAAACCGCAGGCGATTTGCTCAAGCATATGGCGTAGTGCTGTGTCATACCTAAAGGGACTTTATGCTCAGTAACACATGAGCGGTCATCCTTGGATTTCTTTTGCATGTCTAAAAATAGATCCATACTATGAGTCTGTTCGGTATCACCAAGGAAACAGTCATTCATTCATTAGAAGGTTCATTCTCTCTTTCTGCTATGTAAGTCTAAACTCATCTTCTTCAGCAGAATGTAAAACAAGTCTGTTACCAAACAAGCAGTTACATTAGCGAAGTTTTGTGGGCAACAAAAGCTTCATTGTCTGCCAAAAGTGTTTGTGTGAAGAACTGCTCACTTAAAAGTCACTTTCAAACCAAGAGTCTTTTTTTGAACAAATCCATGAGACCAAATTGAAGATGTTGCAAAATCCAGAATCTCTTGGGGAAAAAAAGAGAAGTCAATCAGTGTTGCTGCAGGGTCAAATTTTCCCACACACTTGTATTCTTTTGAAAATGCAGTTGTGGGAAAGAATATATAAAGTTGTGAGTTGTGTTTGTTTTGGGCTACTTTTGTAATGTTGGCACTACCACCAAAATGATTCTTTCTCACAAATACAACATAAAACTAAAACTAAATTGTTTCTTAATGGACATTGATACTAGAACACATACCTGGCAACCCAAATACGCATATAAAATGATTGTCAGTTATGCACATCTGAGAAAGGTAGAAGTGTTGGCGGGTGTGCGGAAAGTCAGTCAGTACTTTAGCATCCATACAGTATCTACAAGTATTTGTATCACAAAATATAGGAGAAGAATGGTAAACATTTCTCTCTGTGAGAATCCAGCAATTGACTAATTGAGCAAGGAAGAAAAGGCTACTTTACATTAATTTCGGGTGGGTTTTGAGTTGTCAATGGGCTGGAAATTTTACTTGGACCTGGCAACCGTTACAAAGTGACTCCAGGTTAATGCAAATATTACTCTGGCTCGGCTTGTACTTGTTTTAACTATAGACTGTAAAAATATATGGACGTAGTATCTGTGATGTCACCCATAGTTTTTTGAAGAGCACAAATGAAGCTACAAGTTGGCATAACAAATGGAGAAATGGAGGCCATTTGAATGGTTTGTGAGCACAATTAAGTGCACAGCATGCCATATTATCTGATGATTGTAGGAAATTATTCCAAAAGGCAAATGACTGTATGAAATTGTAATTATTTATATCAATTGACAACATAAAACAAAACATAAATATGATGTATGCTGTATGCTGAGTTCAGAGGCTAATCAGCCGGAATCAGCTGGTGAAGGCAAGCAGCGAGACCTAGCTGTCACTCATGTGGCCACGCCCCTAATTATGCAGACTTAATATAACTCAATATAAATGAAGTGGATGAGTTATAAAATAATTCAACCCCCTCACAGTTGTCATGAAGTGTAATATTAGCTATATACACCAAAATCATTTTTTGTACCAGGCTGTAAACACATTTTTTTCTGCTGTAAAGTTGGCCATTTTTACAGTGGGGTCAATAGAAATGTGCTCTATTATCTAGCCAGGCCTAGTGGAATTTCGATGAATTGCAGTTTCAGTTACTTCCATATTAGCTTCACGAGGGAGAGCGGGATGTTGCTGTTTGGTTTTAACTAAAAACACTGAATATCATAGTGTAATATGTAACACTTCATCAGGTTTATAGCAACAAAATAAAATAAAAAAAGTTTTTTGCATACATATTTATATGCATAAATATATGGTCACACACCACTCAGAACCTTAGAAAACTGAATACTTTAGCAAAAGCAATAGTAAAAGACAAAAAAATAAAAAGATTTGTAATAATCAATATGCTAAAAAAATAACACTTTAGAACAACTTTAACAAAT
Source organism: Danio kyathit (assembly GCA_903798195.1). Taxonomy (NCBI): domain Eukaryota; kingdom Metazoa; phylum Chordata; class Actinopteri; order Cypriniformes; family Danionidae; genus Danio; species Danio kyathit. The sequence goes on from LR812542.1 coordinate 15,753,153, forward strand.
ATACTGTAAATGTTCACTTTTTTGAAAGGGATAGTTCCAGAAACATTTTTTCTCATAAGTCTTCTTTGAATCATTATAAGCCATAAGCTAAAACAATCAGCTAAGAGGAAAAACCAAAGTAAATGAAAATTGTGTATATGTAAACCATCACATGACTAAAGTAAACTGGAAACCTGCTCGCATCTTTTCTGCTTGCAAGAATGTATCAGCTAACGTGGCCAATTACTTCTGATAGGGGATAGCAACCTGCTAAAAAACGCAGGTAAAACATGGTAAAACCATTTTGAGAAAATGTTTAGCAACCCTCTAAAAACCACCCAGAACAACTTAGCGATATGTTAAACTACGAACACGTTAGAAAACAACAAGCAGATAAATCACTGACTTATCAGAATATATTAGACTGCATGTAATGTGTATTTATATAGTGCATTTATCATGTATGGCCATACACCCAAAGCACTTCACAATCACGAGGGGGTCTCTCCACACCACCACCAGTGTGTAGCATCCACTTGGATAATGCGACGGCAGCCAGAGGACAATGGCGCCAGTGCACTCACTACACAACAGCTATTGGTGGAGTGGAGAGATAGAGAGCCAATTCAGTGGATGGGGATGATTGGGAGGCCATAGTGGGCAAAGGCCAAGAGGGAATTTGGCCAGGACACCAGGGTTACACCCCTACTCTTTATGAGAAGTGCCATGGGGTTTTTAATGATCACAGAGTGTCAGGACCTTGGTTTAATGTCTCATCCGAAGGAAGGTGCTCACTGACAGTATAGTGTCCCCTTCAATTTACTAAGGCATTAGAACTCACACAGACCATAGGTTGAGCACCCCATGCTGGCCTCACTAACACCACTTCCAACAGCAACCTAGTTTTCCCATGTGGTCTCCCATCCAGGTACTGACCAGGCTCAGCCCTGCTTAGCTTCAGTGAGTAACCAGTCTTGGACTACAGGGTTATATGGCTGTGTGTGCAATGCATGTATTGCAAAGTGCTAAAATACTCGGATAACAAGTTTAGAAATTTATTCAACAGCCCGTAATATGATTACTAAAATCATCCTCTGAATGCCCTAGTGAATGTTTAGCAACCCCTAAAACACACAGAGTACTTTACAAACATGTCAAACTTGGAACACTGAAAAAAGCAGTGTGATAAAAATAAAAGCTAGCAGTGACAATGTGCTAAAATCTCAAGCCATCCTTTCAAAACAACAGAAGGCTATTTGTTAAAAACATTTAGAACATCCTAGCAAATGTATAGCAAAGTACTAAGACATTTAATAAATGTAACCTTCAGCTAGTCTTTAAACAGCACCTAACAATTACATAAGCAGCTATAGTAAATGTTAGAAACCCTCTAAAGATGACAATGAATGTGCTAAAAACAAATGCTAGCAGGGTGTGCTAAAATTACTCAGACCACCTTATGAAAACCACTCATGTGCTTACATTAGCAAATGTAGAGAAATGTGCTAAAATCACACTTGGTGCACTTAGTACACATAATCCACTTAGAGTGTCTTAGCAAAATAGAGAGGTGCTAAATCACCTTAGCAAGGTTAGCTATAACATATCAAACGTGTAGCAAATTCATGCTAAAAACACCCTAACAAAAGTAAGCAACCGTCTAAAACCACAGAAAACCCTGTAGGGATAAACTTGGAAAACTTTAGAAAACGAATAGCAATGTGCTAAAAATAAATACACTATAGCAATAACAAAGTGCTAAAATCACACAGATCATTTTAACAAAACAATAGCAGTGTCAGTCAGAACACTGTAGCAAATACAATACCCCTAGTGCTGTGGTGGTTTTGCAAAAGCAAGCCTTCTGAATTACTTTACAACATGTAAATCTAGTTTAGTTTATTGTGTGATTCCTGATTATTTCTGTAATGAAGAAACCAATCAGTCTAATTGTCTAACACATTAGAGGCTTTCGTAATTATTGATATCAATTAATGCATTACTGTAGAAGCAAATCTTTAAAAAACCTCATTCACTTTGAGCAAAATGGCTGATGGATTAATGATATATTTCTCATTGAATGACCTCTTTCCTCTATTTATCTACCTCTATTCACTTTTACTGATTTAACATGTTGCGTGTAGTTTTAACCCTAACCCTGCCTCATATGCAGCAAGGTCATTTCTTTTTACCGTAAATGAATTGAATTTGTCCATGACATTAAGTATATAAGTGTTACGCTGTGGAAAGCTTCTAGAATCATCCGTTAGAATGGCTGTGTCCTATTTGACCCACATAAGTCTTTTTTTTTGCTACGGGGAAACAAAGTTGATTGATTTTTCCAGCAGTATTAAGTGTTATTGACTTTTTTACGGTTAAATTAGTGGTTATATTACTCCGCTGAGTGAAAGGAAGATGAAATCCGTCTCCATGTGCAAGAAGCATTTCATCTAGTGTTTTCAAAGCTCTGAATTTCTGGCACTGTGGAGTTTAATTATTTTCTTGGTGTGGAGCTGCTTCAGTGGACTGATCCTATCTGACAGTTTCCGCAGCTGCGGGAGGTTTGATGTGTCAATATTTCTCTGTCTGTATTAACACTCCTCTCTGTACAGACATTAGTCAGGCCAATTAAACAGGCTCAAGCACGGCTGATGTCTGGACCTTAAGGGAAAGTTCACTGTATGGAAATTTGCTGTTTATTTACACAGTGACGCAGTTCCTAGAGAAACGGAATATTAAATGAGAAAGTAGTGGGTGTGGCTTGTTTTTCCACTGCGAGCTGATTGGATGTAGTAAAGTAGGCATTTCATTCAGAAAGATTGAGAAAAGGGTTTGGGGAGTTATTACAACCTAACAGACAACTCCTGCCCACCATTTCTGTTTGTTGTCATAGCGCTGTCATAATTGACAGTTGGAGGGGCGTGGTTAAGTATGTTAGCCACACCCAATACCACAGACAGATGTAATCTGAGAGTTTAACTAAAAACGAACAGGTAGTGCATTTTGAAATTTCAATTTTAGATTACAAGGGCACATTTGTTATCTTAATGACATGCACTGATTTATTGTTCAGCACAAAACTAGCAATGTGAGCTAACAAAATCAATATGTTTAGTTTGATTTCATCTCTATTGTAAAGAATATTTTAAGTTGAATCCGTTGTCCTTCATGATTTATATAACACAAGTCAAGAGCCGGGTTTTATCCTAACATGAAGTGAATCTTTTCAAAGTGTGTTTTTCTCCGATTGTTATGTGTGACGTCACGCGAAGCGGCTACCAGGTCCAAGAGCTATATCAAACTGTATGGGGAGACTAAACAAATGGTAATAATAAACGTTTACAAATCGATGTAATACTTTTGAAAATCACGAAAGCAATGTATATATCCACGCTTAACATCCGATGTCCAGAAAAGGGATACATTTTTTTTAACTGTTAAAATATTGGTGTTTGCGATGCAGCAAGTCCAGAGACTGTTATGTACATCATGATTTTATATAAAATTCACTTTAATGTGTGACTAAAGAGTGGTCATTTTCTCTGTTCAAATCAGTAATGCCTTGGACCTGGAAACAGTATACCATACATCACGACTTAACAAGCGGATTAAGTTGTTAGAGTGGCTAAGTGTAGTATTGGTAGCCTAGTAACTAACAGTAAACAAGACAAGCAAAACACTTTGTTACGAGTTTATTTGGCAAATGCGCTTCCATCCCCCATTATTCACATAAACCCTTTTTCACATTAAAATTTTTGGTCCCACTTTATATTGTCGCTTATACCTGTGAACTTACATGGTAATTAGATGTGTAAGTAGTATGTAACTACAGTGTATGTACACACGTTTACATAGTTTTTACTTTTGTATTACTGGTGTAACTACACTCATGTAACAACCAACTAAATAGTATGTGTAAGTACAAAGGTGTAACAGGACATTGGTAACAACAGTAGGAAAGTACACATCTGTAACAAGAATTATGTAAGTGCATTGTGTAACAACAATATGTACTTGCAGATGTTTTCCCACTTCCACACCTGTTTGCAGATCATGTACTTGTGAACACTGTATGGCAGAACTAATGCTGCATTAGAAGGTTTCAACTTGTGATACCAGTGTACTTACATGGTAACTCATCAGGAACTGTCCACTTAATATAAAGTGTAAAATGGTCACAAATTACTGTGTAACTTGTAGAAATATCTTCTATGCAACACTTTAATAACAGTGTAGTTACATGGTAACTCATCAGGAACTGTCCACTTAATATAAAGTGTAAAATGGTCACAAATTACTGTGTAACTTGTAGAAATATCTTCTATGCAACACTTTAATAACAGTGTAGTTACATGGTAACTCTGCAGGAATGGTCCACAATATAAAGTTTAAAATAAAATTCAATTTCGTTTCAGCCTAGTCCCTTTATTTATCCGGGGTTGCCACAGCGGAATGAACCGCCAACTTATCCAGCATATGTTTTACACAGTGAATGCCCTTCCAGCTGCAACCCATCTAAGCCGGAAAGAAAATGAATGAATGTATGAACAGTAATTTGTGACCATTTTACACTTTATATTGAGTGGATCCTGTGGATTTACCATGCAAGTACACTCGTATCATAAGTTGAAACCTTCTAATGCAGCCATACAGTGTTCACAAGTACATGATCTGCAAACAGGTGTGGAAGTGGGAAAACATCTGCAAGTACATATTGTTGTTACACAATGCACTTACATAATTCTTGTTACAGATGTGTACTTTCCTAGTGTTGTTACCAATGTCCTGTTACACATTTGTACTTACACATACTATTCAGTTGGTTGTTACATGAGTGTAGTTACACCAGTATACACAAGTAAATACTCTGTACCAGTGTGTACATACACTGTAGTTACATACTACTTACACATTTAATTACCATGTAAGTTCACAGGTATAAGCGACAATATAAAGTGGGACCAATTTTTTTTTTTGTGAATTAAGGAATTTTTATTTGAAATTTGTTATTTCCATCACATTTCTCATGCGATACTTCAAAATGTGCATTAACTTGTAATGTGCATTATAACTGGGGTTGAAAACCCAGCTATAAAATACATTTGGAATTAAAAACAAAAATAATATGATCCATCAAAGTCTCTCGAAGTGAAACAATCAGTAACAGAAAACTAAAAAATCTAGGATTCACATAAAACATTTACCACATTTTACTTTTAATGCACAGCCTTGACAAATTTACTGAACATGTTCACAATGATCTGGAGTGTGACAATTTTCTGACATTTATATTTTAAAGTTATTAAAAGGGATACTTTGATTGTTTCAGCTGTTAATTATAAATGTTAGTTAGACTGTTCAGTACCTTTCCACTGAAGTATGAAATGATTTATTAGAAATAAATAATGGAAAACCCACATAAATCACAAATTATAGGCAACTGTTATGTTAATTCTGTTATTTGGGATTTACCCTGTTAATTAACACAGTTATTTTCAGCCTGATCTCACTGGAAAGTGGGATCATTTTATGTATTTTCACAGTGTAAAAAAATTCTTGCTGCAAGTCATTTTAGTTGAATCAAATTGAATTTTTGAATCCTGATCAACTGATCAGAATTTGTTCAAGAGCTTAGCTGATGAATAATAATAAAGCATGTGAGAGCCCTGAGCTCAGCAGATCCTTCCTTATGAGAGAGGGGAGTCTGAGCTGAGGTAGGTCTCGAGAACTCCTCTAAATTTGTTCTCTCAGCCTATTCCTTGATTATTAGGGGTTGCCATGGCAGAATGAACTGCCAACTATACCAGCATATGGTTATGCGGTGAATGCCCAGTACTAAAACACATATTCTCTGCCACAGACATATCACCCTGCAGCCCAAGACTGGTTACTCACTGAAACTAAGCAGGGCTGAGCCTGGTCAGTACCTGGATGGGAGACCACATGGGAAAACTAGGTGGCTGTTGGAAGTGGTGTTAGAGAGGCCAGCAGGGGGCGCTCAACCTGTGGTCTGTGTGAGTCCTAATGCCCCAGTAAAAGTGAAGGGGACACTACACTGTCAGTGGGCGCCGTCTTTCTGATGAGACGTTAAACCGAGGTCCTGACTCTCTGTGGTCATTAAAAAACCCCATGGCACTTCTCGTAAAGAGTAGGGGTGTAACCCCGGTGTCCTGGCCAAAGTCCCTCAATCGGCACTTACCCATCATGGCCTCCTAATCATCCCCATCCACCGAATTGGCTCTATCACTGTCTCTTCACTCCACCTATAGCTGGTGTGTGGTGAGCGTACTGGCGCCGTTGTCCTGTGGCTGCCGTCGCATCATCCAAGTGGATGCTACACACTGGTGGTGGTGTGGAGAGACCCCCCTCATGATTGTGAAGCGCTTTGGGTGTATGGCCATACACAATAAATGTGCTATATAAATACACATTACGTTACATATATACTGTGTCAATTTGGTTTATTCAATTCACTTATACCGCATGTCTTTGGACTGTGGGAGGAAACCGGAGTACCTGGAGGAAACACACGTGAACACGAGGAAAACATGCAAACTCCACACAGAAATGCCAAGTGGCCAGCAACCTTCTTGCTGTGAGGTGACAGTACTAACCACTGAGCCGCCGTGCTGCCATGTCCTGGATTAATCTAGCAAAGAGGGGGGAGGAGTAGGGGTGGATGGGGGATTCTTTGAGGCAAAGATGACTTAGGTAAGAAAATCTGGTTATTTTTGTGCGTTTGGATTCGTCTGCTTGGTAAATCGTATGATAGCTAGTGCGGGACCAGCCATGGTCAATCATCACTTGGTCCTCTCAAAATTAGTTTATAAATAAATTTCACTTAAAGGAACATACAAACATTTGTTGTCAACTTTTTTAATGTCAAAAGAGGGTGTAAAAATAGTAAGTTTGGCCTCATGGTGTTCATAATGCCATTCTCCACATATAGTAAATACACTTCTATAGTAAACGCACACACACACACACACACACACACACACACACACACACACACACACACACACACACACACACACACACACACACACACACACAAACACACACACACACACACACACACACACACACACACACACACACACACACACACACACACACACACACACACACACACACACACACACACACACACACACACACACACACACATATTTGCCTTCAGAATTGTCTTAATCCTTTGTGTCATTGATTTAACAAGGTACTGGGAATATTCCTCAGAGATTTTGGTCCATATTGACATGATAGCATCATGCAGTTGCTGCAGATTTGTCGGCTGCACATCCATGATGCGAATCTCCCATTCCACCACATCCCAAAGTTGCTCTATTGGATTGAGTTCTGGTGACTGTGGAGGCCATTTGAGTACAGTGAACTCATTGTCAAGTTCAAGAAACCAGTCTGAGATGATTCACGCTTTATGATATGGCGCGTTATCCTGCTGAAAGTAGAAATCAGAAGATGGGTACACTGTGGTCATAAAGGGATAGACATGGTCAGCAACAATACTCAGGCTGTGGCGTTGACACGATGCTCAATTGGTATTAATGGACCCAAAGAAAATATCCCCCCACCATTAAACCACCATCACCAGCCTGAAACATTGATACAAGGCAGGGTGGATCCATGCTGTCATGTTGTTGATGCTAAATTCTGACTCTACCATCCGAATGTAGCAGCAGAAATCGAGACTCATCAGACCAGGCAACATTTTTCCAATGTTCTATTGTCCAATTTTGGTGAGCCTGTGTGAATTGTAGCCTCAGTTTCCTGTTATTATCTGACACCCTGTGTGGTCTTCTGCTGCTGTAGCCTATCCGCCTCAAAGTTCAACATGTTGTGCATTCTAAGATGCTCTTCTGCATACCTCGGTTGTAACAAGTGGTTATTTGAGTTACTGTTGCCTTCTATCAGCTCCAAGCAGTCTGGCTATTCTCCTCTGACCTCTGGCATCAACAAGGCATTTGAACGCCCAGAACTGCCACTCACTGGATATTTTCAGACCATTCTCTGTAAACCCTAGAGATGGTTGTGCACGATAATCCCAGCAGATCAACAGTTTCTGAAATACTCAGACCAGCGCGTCTGGCACCAACAACCATGCCACGTTCAAAGTCACTTAAATCACCTTTCTTCCCCATTCTAATGCTCGGTTTGAACTGCAGCAGATCATCTTGACCATGTCTACATGTCTAAATGCATTGAGTTGCTGCCATGTGATTGGCTGATTAGAAATGTGCGTTAACAAGCAGTTGGACAGGTGTACCTAATAAAGTGGTACCCAATAAAGTATATATACTGTAATAAATTACTTTTAAATAATCTGTTGTGTCAGTTCTATAGTTGCTGTGGTAATACAACAACTATAGTAAAGTAAAATTTCCCAATACTGTACGGTCTTATATACTGTATATATTATACTATACGCCAGTTAACTGTAGTAAAAACTGTAGTATTCTACAGTATTTATTAGTTTATCAGTTCACGATTGATAATACTACAATATCTTGTAGCATTCATTAACAAAGAATACTATACTTTACCACTACTATAGTAGTACCATACTACTAAAAATACTATATAGTTCACTTTACTATAGTGTTTCAAATACACAACACTATTTAACTAAGTTACTATAGTATTTTTAACATGGAACGTTTTTATTTATTTTTTAATTTTGTCTGTTTTCTGAATTGTTTTTTGTTCACCGCTCTCCCTCATCATTAGTCATATTTTACAAATAACTCGTTATATTCAATTCACTCTTCTGATGATGTTATCAACTTTCCCTTATAAAAACAGTAGGCTAGTCAAACTCATAGTATGGGACATAGTCATTCACAAGCTTCTCTTCTTGTGATGCATTTCCCCATGATGCAAACTCACCTCACACATAAGGATATCATGGATTTTGGCTTGAATGGAACATCTGAGTCAAACAGCCCGCCACCCCCCCACCAAAAAAAACAACCTCACTCAATATGACAGACAACAATTCTGCAGTTTTCAAGTACAGTAATGATTAGTTCCTTTCTGTGAGCTTTGAGTTCCAGTATGTCGAGTCACACTCTCCAGTTAATATAGACATGTACTCAGGAATTTATTCACTAGAACTATGTTCAAAACTAAAACCCAAACTTTCTCAAGAATTTCTGGCATTTTTTTGTTGCAGCGATCATAAAAAGACATTGAGGTAATAAGTAATACACAAACACCAACTCATAATCTAAATCATTTTATTAATTTAAGTTAGGTAGAGACACTAAACATTGGAACCATGTTGTGCGCTCGTCTATAGAGCACACTTTAGGAAAGTTACAAAAAGAGTATTCATGTCATACTGTTAACAAATGGCAAAAAAATGAAGAGGTAGAGATTTTAGGCTCATCACAGTCGGTGAAGAGAGGAAGCCTATTGGAATGTAGTTTAAAATTATGCGTTTTGTCCTTTGCTTGCCTAAATGTAAAAAATGTGTGTGAAAAACTCATTTCAATGGTTCAGGTTTGCATACAGAAATAATGAGTGTACATTAAAAATGCATTATATTCAGATTATGACAACATCCTCATGTTATTGACTGTAACTGGCAATTTAAAAAGGATTTATAAACGGTATGATGATTCCATAATCGAACAACCAAAAGTATTTTCAGTTGCTGCGCAAGTTTAAAATTGGCCACTTAATACTAAATATAATAATCAATGACATTAGGAAAACAGCAGGCCATCTGTTCAGATTGACCATCTCTCTGGTATATTAACTTATACAAAATACCATACGACTCTGTAGATTATAGAGTAAAAAAAATAAACACTCCCTTCCCAACGGCAGCTGAAAAAATAAAAAGACCAGCGGTTTACCCACTTACACTTCTCATGACGTCAACAAAGAGAAATGTGTGTGTGTGTGTGTGGGGGGGGGGGGGGGGGGGGGGGGTAATGCAAAATATTTCATCTACTGTATAACATCACATGGTGCAGAACTGGGCTTTTTCAGACACATGATCTCCTGGCTTTAAATGGATCAGGGTTGTGCCACATTGAACTGTGTAGATAATGTCGGCAGTGTAGAGGAAAGTAAATACAGTGCATGTCTACACACAAACAAAACAAAACAAAACCAAAAAAAAGTGACAAGAATTTACTGTTTGTACAGTAACATACTGTATAGTTTCACAAAGACGCTAGATAATGCTGGTGACTACATTACGTAAATAGTTAATTACTGAATAGCTCATGTATGATTTCAAAACTATTGACACAGTATATAGATGGATGGTTTCATTAAACAAACCTTAAAAAAAGACACAGAACATAAAAATCAACAAATAAATCCTTAGTGTAGTACACAGCTTTCTTTGTTCCAGAGGAACAATATGGTAAACCTTTGCATCTGCCAAATGCAAGTGCACCAGTCTAAAAAAAACTCAGTCTTTTGTCTTCCTTCAGCCCTCTCAGTGGTCTTATCCTCATGCGGGTTAGAAAAATACCCTTGTGGGTTAAAAAATGGCACCCTCTAGATCCCGTTCTTGGCCTCGTTGTTGTTCATTGCCTCTTTTCTTTGAGCAAGGAAGGGGTACATACACTTGTCAGCGCCAAGGAACCGATACATGCACACGATTGCTTCAAATGGCAAAATGCTGGAAAACAAAAATGGACGCAATTCAGTTTTGACAGTTCTTGACGATGCAAAAAGTCATGTTTTTAGGACCACCAATATGGAGCTAGATTAGTCTCAATAATAATTCACCTAAAAAAAACTAAATGTTCACATGGGTAGACAAATTCACATGGATAAAACTATGGCTGCATCTAAAAATCGCATACTTCCATACTATATAGTACGTTAAAAACAGTATCCGAGCTGAGTAGTATGTTCAAATTAATACAATTTGAAAAACAGTATGAAAGAAGTACCTGGATGTCTTACTACCTCCTGCGAGATTCTGAAGTGCGCATCTGATGGATGCTATGTTATCTTGACCGAATTCATGAATGTGAGTAAAGTAACGCAACTGACACGGGTAGGTCACATGATTGTGACAAAATGGCGGATGTAGTTCCATGCATACTACTTACATTCATACTGTATAGAGCGTATTTTTCAAGTAGTGAATTTGAATTCAAATGCAGTACCTACTGAGTAGTAGGCAATTTTGAAATGCTGCCCAAATATACGTTATGAATATATATTCGCAAAAACAATTCACATGTACAAAATAAAAAAACATATTCATACAATACATTTCACAAAGGCAAAACACCATTTTACAAATGTATAAAGGTTTGCAAAAATTGACTTTGAATCGCATTGGATTTCTGTGTGTGTTTTTTGAGGCTTTTCTGGCAGCGCTCTTTTCTCACATGTCACTCGTACCCTTTAGCCAATCAGATGCAAGCTCACTGTTTAACTAATCATACCCCGCCAAGAATGCTGCAATCGAGGTGCTTCACTATGCACACCTTTTACGCAATCTGACTTACTTAGAATGGAAATGAAGCATTTAATCATCGATCCAAAATGGAGAATGGAGTAAAAGATGTCGTTTACATATCATGTCAAGTGTGTTATTTCAAATGGAAACTATAATACATCGCTCTCGGTGGCTTATGACTGGTTGAACAGTGAGCTTAAAATCCAGGGTGATTTGCACATCCGCAGTCACAGTGAACTCGAAATTTTAAACATTTGAAACATTTTGCGCATCTTTATACATTAGTAAATGGTGTTTTGTGAAATGTATTTTATGAATATGTATTTTTATTATGTGAACATGAATTGTTTGTGTGAATCTGTATCAGTGTCTCCAGGATTTCTGGAAATAAATCTGTTTATTTGCGACTAAAACGCTTGATTATGTGGTGAGTTTTTGCTAAATTTTATTATTTTGCTGTGAAAATATAAACAAATCTACTGCTATTATTAGATCTACACTCTTTCTAGATGTACAGGTCTTTTTGACCTCGAGAATCATTGTTGATTTCTGTGATTTATAGAAAGTAAACACTGACTATGTTTACATAATCGGATGATTTCCCTTAATAATATGATTAAGGTGTTTACATGAGTTGCATTTTGAATATTCCTTTCATGATCCCGTTTAACATGTTATAGCTCATAATTCGATTAACGTCATTGCGTCACCACACTATTCACCTTTTGGGTGTTAAAAATAGAATTGGGATTGGGCCAGAGAGAAGCTAGACTTTACCCCTTAAGCTGCTGTATCATATTTGAAAAAAATGAAACCGACTGTTTGAAAATAATGCATGCCTGTGGTTTGATGGCTATTTGAATACGTTGGTGGACATGATGCAGAGCATGAATGCTTACAGTATGGGTGTGTGTCTATGTGTGTGAAAGAGAGAGAGAGAGATGACAACAAGATGCATATATACAATATGTAGAGCGAGTGATACAACTCATGTGGAAATGTTCAAACAAGTTTTGAATGGGCGTTGCGATAATGTCACATGACACGGATCACACACACAGATGAGAAGTGTGTATTAACAACGTTAGGTTTTGCACACTGGGCAGGAATATTCTATTTCTGAATACTGTTTTTAAATGTAAAACTATGCAGATGGCGATCTGTGGCACGGCTGGAAGTTTCCTGACTGTCCAAAATATGCGAGAAATCTGTGGCAATTTTTAAAAAATGTGAACTCCACAAAATTGTGTAACATTTGCATTAAATTTAGCAATCGCAGTATCACAAAATCTTGGAGGGTTTATTATGTGAATATTTTGTGCATGTGAATTTGGTTTTATGCATGTGTTCATCGTATTTTTGGTGTGAATTGTTCTTGAGACTAATCTAGCACCATACACCCATACGTACCTTTTCATAAAGTTGACCATGTATACGATGCGAGGTGTGCAGATCATGGGCTGGTCTGTCAGGATGGCCCTCATAGCCTGTTTCACACAGAACTCTGGTCTCAGCGGAGGGAGAAACGGCTCGATCTCTTTCCTGACCCGCCCAGGCGAAAGAAAGGAAGGAGAAAACACGATGATTAAGAGTGGTCTTTGTTGAAAAAAAAAAGAGAAAAAAGTGCTGCGCCAGTCAGAGCGAGTCATTATTGAGTGGAAACAGATCCAGCATGCAGCGTATTCAAGTGGAAGGCGCTATTGTGCGCGTGAAAACCCAAGCTGACAGTGACATGAGAGGCCACAAGCAAAGCTACCCTGACTGTTGTTAAGCAATGTCTACTCGAACTAGATACTCATTGTGTCCTTCGCTCCTTTAGTGGCCGTCTGAAACCCAATCGTGACATTTGGACGGCTGCTTTCTTTTACCTTATTCTGCATCCTCTGAACATGCCCGTGTCCACCAGGTAAGGACACACCAGCGTCATCTTGATACCGTCCTTCTCCGAAGCCTGGATTTCGTGGCTCAGGGACTCGTGGAAGCCGATGGCACCAAACTTGCTAGCGCAGTAATCCTAAAACCCCAAGGAAAAACAGAATTTCGTGAGCCCTTCCTGTGGCACTTTTCCTGTATAACTTCATGGGAGCACCAGGGGCCTTATTTATAAAATGTTGCACAGAAACCATTCTAAATTGTTTTTAAAGTGTGATTCAGAGAAAACCTCTGCATATGCCACTCTTGCAGATGAGTGACATTTATAAATAGCAAATGATCTTGAAATTGTGTGCTATCACATCTCCATCTTGTAACTAATATATAAAACGAGTTATTGTAGTTAACATAAAAAAGAAGCACGAGCTAGTATCTGAATTTCAATTTCAAAGAAAATAAAAGCTTCTTATCAAAAGAGAGCTATCCTACTTTAAAGAATCACTTGCTATGACGACTAATAAAAAGTTTAGTCTTACAAAATTCTTGCAAAACTTAAAAATAAAATACATTATAGAATACATTATATACGCCGCTTTACAGAGCAGATGGACAATGACCCAAGGCATACTGCAAAAGCAACCATTTTTGAAGGGAAATAAGTGAAATGTTATGCAATGGCCAAGTCAATCCCCTAACCTGAAACCAATTGAGCATGCAAGGGAAAACTGATGGTAAAATTCCCCAAGAACAAGCAGGAACTGAAGACAGTTTCAGTAGAGGCCTGGCAGAGCATCACCATGGAAAAAACCCAGCGTCTGGTGATGTCTATGTGTTACAGACTTCAGGCTGTAATTGACTCCAAAGGATTTGCAACCAAGTATTAAAAAGTGAAAGTTTGATTTATGATTATTATTCTGTCCCATTACTTTTGGTCCCTTAACTAGTAGGAGGCACAAATGCAAACTGTTGTAATTCCTACAGAAATGTTGAAATTCCTTGTTCACCTGTATATATTTATTTATCGACCAGACTGTAATGTGTATATATATATATATATATATATATATATATATATATATATATATATATATATATATATATATATATATATATATATATATATATTAAATGGCACATTTTAAAAAAACATTAGTAATCTGTAAATATAAAGATTTTTTTAGACTTGGTGTAGAAATATAACTGACAAAAATGTTGAAATGCTGAGGTCTCTTTATTTTCACAGAAGCAGCAGATGTTTATTTAATTTTGATTTATTTGGATTATGATTATTTATTTATTGTAGATTTTACATGTTAAAAAAAAATCAAGATGTCGCAAATTTTCTTGTAAAATAATTTAAAAACAAAACTAATAACAACATGAAATAAATGGCGTACCCAACAGAATGCGAGTAAAGTGCTCTCAACATTAGGCTATTAGAAGTTTAGTTTAATTTCGCAAAAAGATTAATAATCTCTCACACTGCATCTTTATTGTTTATGATGAATTCGACGTGCATACGCCTTTTTTATTAGATATTCAAATAGCTGCAGTACTATGACTTTGCCACAAGAGCATATGTCTGCTTAGACATTGTGGTTTAAGATGAGTCTTTTGTGTTTCCAGAATGTGTCTGTAAAGTTTCAGCTCAAAACACTCATCAGATTATTTATTATACCTTTCAGAAAATTGGATTTTTTTCTCTGAACACAATGTACTGTAGCTGTTTTTGTTGCTAGTTCTCCCCCCACCATTCCCTGTCAGATTGTGTCTCCGTCTCCTGGTGCATCAGATAAACAGCACAGTGACAGACATGAAAGCAACAGATTTCACGTCACGTAAAGAAATACTACAGTAAGAACTTTCCCAATGATTATTTGATGTATTTGTTGTAGAGTTAATTCAAGCATTTCCGCACTGATGAGTCACACCCAATGTCGTTACAAAGCTCATGCACACACAGACACACACAGCACGAACGTTTAATTTTGCACTGTTTTTGCATGGCAAATGTGACACGATACATGTTAATATCCACTGCTGTAAGGATATCCATTATGTTAATGTACAAAATAAACCTGATTTAACGTCCACAACCTGGGATTGAAGCGTCTTGTTTTATAATTGTACTGACATGCAGCTGTGGTGATGAATTACACCGATTTTATCGTCTTTACTTTATTACAAACATGCACTGTTTTAAAAACTTTTTAAAGTAGTAAAACTAATTCTTGATCACATTTGATGATGACTGATGATCACAGCGAGCCGAACAGATCTTTCAATCCCAGTTGCTTTGCGCACGTCCTGTCATGTTGATATGATTATACGCGTTACTACGGAGACATGTTAATATGTGCCTGTCAATCAATTCGCAGGGCAGGGAAACCGCACTCCTACATCACGTTGGAGTGGGCCTCGAAATAGTAGGGATTTGGATACTATTTTAATGTCAGGAAATAAAAAAAATAAAAAAAAAGGAAAAGAGCCTTATTGTCTTTATATCACCCCAATATGACTTTGGAGAAACTATACCTACACACATTTCTGTCCAAACAGGTTACAAAAGATGATTTTCATCATAGGTGCCCTTTAAATCTGAGTTGATGCACATTTTATAAATGGGGCCCCTGGATCTATGGTTTCATTAGCATTCTTCTACTGTATGTCCTGTATGAACTACAGGTAGAGCGGCGGTGAAGGGTTTTGATGTGGTTGACGGTGGACGGGATCTTCCGTATGGAGTGGGCAAACACAGATGCGTTTAGATAAACACTCTAGAATAAAGAGGCTCGCAACGGCTTGAGTCACTCCAATAATACAAACCATAAAACATCGTATTCAAGGAAACATAATAGGTCAGACAGTGTGACTGGGCTTCTGGAAGCCTTTTGAAGTGAGAGTAAAGATGAGGGCTTGTAAAACAGAAGTGCACGTACAGCTAACAAAACAAAAAAGGTAACGTTTCCCCCAAAAGGGCTGCTGGGAAAATGACACCACTTTGGCCGGCGGTGAAAGAAGAGGACTGTACTTGTGTTTTATTCAAAACTCTGAGAGATCCCGCATATATGTGGGCTTTTTAGCAGTGATGGATTGGAAGTTTTTTTAAGTATCAGTATTTTAATTGAAGAGTACTTATTGTAGTAAAACTTTAGTTACACTTTATTTAAAAGTACAATTTTCGCTATTATTGAACCTTTTATTATGAATTTTGCCTTAATAAACTCTTAAAGGAATAGCTCTAAAAGTCATCATTTACTCACTCTTTACATTTATGTTCCAAACCTTTATTCGTTTCTTTCTGTTGAACACAAAATATCATATTTTGAATAAATAAAGTTAAACAATAAAGGAAATAAAAGAAACATTTAATAGTATAGAAGTCAATGGTTACAGGTTTTCAGCTTCTCCAAAATATTGTATTTTATGTTCAACAGAAGAAACTCTAAAAGGTTTGGAACCACATGATAGTAAGCAAATTAGTTTTTTTTTTTTGATGAACTATCTCTTTAATTTGCTGCTTGTTAATAGTTATTAAGGTAGTAGTTAGGTATTAGGTAGGATTAGGCATGTAGAATAAGATAATTTAGAATATGTACAAATAAACAGCCAATATCGTAATAATAGGCAGGCATTGAGCCACTAATTAATAGTGAGAATTGGTACTTAAACTAAAGTGTTACCGAAACCTTGACTTCACTACACTCTAAAACAGAATGTTGTACTTTTTACTCACCCTTCATTTCTTCAAAACCTACAGTATTTAAGTTTCTTTATTCTATTGAACACAAATGATGATATTTTGAAAAATGCAGGTATCTGACACCCATAGTAATTTATGTTCCTACAATGGAAGTTGATAGGTGCCAGTAAACAGTTTTTAAAATGTATATTTATTTTGTTCAACAGACAAAAGAAACTCCAAGGTTTAAAACCACATGGAGAAGAATAAATAATGAGGTAACTTTCCTTTTTGGGTTAACTGTCTATTTAAGATCTTGAATGCATGCAGCTCATGGCACAAAATGTACATTTCTAATGCCACATTATAGGATTTATTATTGTAAGTAAAAAATTACATTTAGCCAGATATATGCTGTAGCACATAATAGATAGTATGACTACATAGTTCATTATGAAATCTTATCACATTATATGTTATTTCATTATTACATTGTGTGTTTGTATTTGTCAACACACAATTACACAAATATTGTTTTTATTATTTTTTATTTTCTATGTTAGATGGTATATTTAGTTATTTCCACTTGTTTGGATACTTGATTTATTATGAATTACTATTATGGTTATTAGTGTATGACAAGTTTTGGTAATAAAATGACTTTTTTTCTTGAAAATCAAGTGGAAATCAAGTACATTGAAAAAATTGTTTTGGGACAACATGAAGGAATTAAGTAACACATTTAAGTGGATTGAACATAAAATAATTAAGTTGTCCCACAAAAAAACTTAAGAATAGTGTTGTTTCAGCTCATTTTTAATAAGTGGTTTGAACAAACAGCAAACACATTTTTTGAGTGTACTTTTGTACATTAAAAGGGATAGTTCACCCCAAAATTTATATTTGGTCATCATTTACTCACCCTTGTTACAAACCTGTTAACATTTTTCTTCTGTTGAACACAAAAGATGATATTTTGAAGATAGCTGTAACCATTGACTTCCATAGAGTTTGTTTTTCCAACTATGGAGGTCAATGATTACAGGTTTACACCATTTTCAAACTATTAAATTTAAGTTCAACAGAAAAAAGAAATTCATAAAAGTTTGGCACCACTTAAGGGTCAGTAAATTGTGATGTTACACTTTTTGGTAAACTATTCTGTTAACCCAAGCAAAAAAAAAAAAAAAGGATTTTGTACCCATATTTTTTGTGTATCTGTGCTTTTACAAGTTATTTTTAATAAAATAATTGATCTGTGTATAGTGCTTCCCACACATAAACTTTACTTGGGCGGGCTGCCCAGGTATATTAACGTCTGCCCAAAGTATATTTAGTGACACATTTATTTTTACTTTTATTAACCTCCTTTTACACTTTTTGTATCTGCCCAATATAAACAAACATCCGCGATCAATTAAGCAGAGGAAAATCTCTCATTTACCCATTTCGTACTGTGTGCGTGAGACCTGTCAACACTCCCAAAGACAGTCTCACGTGCTCTGCAGACCCAGAGATGCGCCATTTTGGGACTTAAAAAATTCTTCCGGCATGGGTGTTTTTAAATCTCCTAATATATCCAAAAGATTCAACTTTTGCTTTTGCTTTCTAAAGCCCTTATAAGTTTTTACCTTTTTACTTAAGCCTATTTTCGCTTGGCTTCGCAGCTGCACGCAGTTGTGAGAGCGAGAGAAACATTAAATAGTTCATTTTTTAATCTAAACGACTCAAAAACTTTACTATATACTCGAAGAGGATGAAATGACGGGTCTAAACTGGCTGCAAAATATGTGTATACCATTAGTAATGGTTAATCAACAAGTTTGCCTTATTTAAATAATCTGCACGTTTTAATCTTTTAATTGTGATCCTTTTTAGAGATACTGTCTGTTGTTATTGCTTTTTCTGTTATTTATTTCTCATTTTCTGATTATTTTATTAATTTGATGATGTTAATATTTTACATAGGCTATTTTATATACATATCTAAAATGCTTTGGCATTCAAGTTTGCTTTGAACTTAAAAGAGAGAAGCAGATTTTACCTGTCAGTGGGTGTACATGGCTCCTGAATAGCATTTCTTTTTTATTTCAACAGTCTTTTTTTTACTTTAACCCATTGAAAATAAACAGTGTATAACAGTGTCATAATAAATACAATTATTGTTAAAAATTTGATTGTTTTGTTTGTTGCATATAGTTAACTATTTATGTAATGAGTAAATCGTGTGTTTCAATCCGGCTACCACCGCAAGTATATTTTAAACCTGTGGGTAGCATGGTACCTCATCCACCGCTGCTTTTTAGGCTGCTCAAGCACAAAACAGGTTTAATTATAAAAAGAGTCTCTGCAGCAGGTAGACCCAAAGAAACCTCAGAGCAACTGTCGATGTTAGCGTGCTCCTTAATTGGCATGAAGCACTCTATGTGCTCTGTGCGGTGCTGAATTTCCATGCCACGGCGAGCCAATGTGCTAAGACTCTCCAAGCATGCTCTCTTTTTTATTTCAGACTGCCAACAGATTTATGCGATGGATGCAATGTACTAACCTCCACACCAGCTGTGCTGAAAAGACCCAGTGAACTGGCAACTGTCACAATATGGCCATGGTTCATCTCTAGCATCTTGGGAAGAAATGCCTTGGTGGTCTGGAAAAGGAAGAGAGAGAGAAAGAAGAGAGGGGGGGGAAACAAAGACAGTTATTTTGCTGTTGCTGTTCATCTCTGCCAAAGTCCTTTGATCCGTTCTTTTTTTTTTCCTCCTCCTCCCCGACTAATAATTCACTGAGACTAAACACTCATCCTGCTGGGGGAGTTTAGAAACACAATTCCATTACAGTCTTAAAGGCCATTTACTGGGAGCTTGCGTTCCCCGTGCACTTAAGAGATTAATTTATGTACGCCTCGATTTGTTTTGGTAGTACTAGTTTTAACAGAGTTTTCATTTCTGTCATGGAGGTTTAACTTGGACAGGAAAGCGAACTACTTTAATGGGTGAATTATCGCACCAAACCTCGGGGTGGTTTCATATTAGTCTGAAATGGCTTATTAAAGTGGTGAAAAGACCACTTGCGAGTTAACAACAAGTGGTTTGTCTGTGGTTTCCTCTTTTCCCACAATGAGTTGGTCCCAAGAGTGGAATCTCAGTATCAAGAGCACAAAGCCGGAGCGGCGTACTCACTCACCACTGTCACCACAATATGGCTCATGACCACAACAACACCGCACTGGGTCAACAAAGACTGGAAACAAACACCACCTTTTTAGCCTGGATCATGCATTAGCATTGGAATGATTAAAGTAACAGATCACCCAAAATTCATTTACCAAATTAATAAATCGTAAAAAAAAAACAAAACAATTGCAAGTACACAGTGCTCAGCATATATAAAAGTACACCCCTTCCTCACAAAGCTATCTTTTAAAATCATATTTTTAATAGGAAGCTATACACTATTATATTTGTGTCTATACATTAGATTAGTCAGTACTGAAGCCAAATCTGGAGCTTATCTAACAAAATAACTTACGATAACGGTCGAAAAACTAGCACACCCAAATTTATGTTATAGAAATATTTAAAAAGAGGAAAAATCAAGAGAAGCAAAACAATTGAAAAATTTATAGGTTGTTTTTTTCTTTTTTGCATGAATTTAATTGTATTATCTTTCAATTTCTAAATATGTTTGGTGACTAAAATATTATGTTTATTAAAATTATATTTTAGTCACCAAATATATCTGTTAAATCAATCTGTTTTGTTTAAATGCACTAAAATACATAGCCTATATTCACTGAGAAATGGATAAAAATATTCATTTTCAAAATGGGGTGTACTCAATTGTGCTGAGCACTGTATAGTCACAGTGAAAGATCCTACTAAAAAATCATACTAGTCTGCAATTTGAGTCCAAATAAATGAACTATGGTTTAAGCTTGGTTAGTATGTTTACAAACCAATGGTTGTGCTAAAAATGGAAAAGCTAAAGACAACTTAAAATTGCCATAATATGCATGCCAGGCCAGTAGTGTGCTATATATGATTTTGTAAAGATCTCCCTTTTTTTTTTTTTTTTTGTTAGTAACATGTGCATGAAAAACAAAATGTGTTTTGATCATGGACATCATAATGATGTCATTTAAAAAACTTGCTTTATGAATATAATATAGTACCATGTCAGTATGTAGCATGTGTTCATGAGCAGTGTTCACTGATATGTATACCCCGGAAGCCCAAACATGACTTGATCTGTTTGAAACTAAGCAGAAAGCACACATAAATTATGTGGCATGTATAATGAGCACAGCACTGTGAATGTGCACACTATACTGACACTGAGGAGAAGAAACTGTAATAAAGTTATTTTTGTTTTATGCATGCTCAAATGTACAGTAGTCTAATAGTTTGATAATTTTCTAAATTGAATCACCAAAGGCATATGGTCTGATTTGAGGATTTGTTTTGCAATTTTCTGGAGTTTTTGGGACCATTGCTGCCTTTGGAAGATGAGGAGGACTGTGTTTCAAAGATGAATGAAGGTCTCACATTGGAACGACATGAGGGTGAGTAATACGTAACATCATTTTCATTTTTGGGTGAACTAACCCTTTAAAACATAGATAATGAATCCATTTACTAGGCTTATACTAACTGAAGGCTCATGGACTACATTTGTTAATTTTATTCTTCTGCTTTGACATCCTGCCTGCCTGTTATTGACTTTTTTCATGCAATGAATCAGTGTCATCTTCCACTTTTGCCTGATCCTAGCTGGACAAAAGACAAAAAGAAAAGAAAAAACACCCTTCACACAAGTAAGCTTCATCTTCTATTCTCTTCAGACCCAGGGGAAGTGAGGGGGTGGACACAATAATGATGAAAAACATGACCGGTGTCACACATTTACTGCTCTCTAAGAGAAGGCTTGCCGCACAGAACAGCCTGTAGCTTTATAGTCAATCCTCAATGAAACACGAAACATGCTATGAAAAAGAAAAAACATGTTAGAGCCAAGATCAACAGAGCCCCTTCCAGAGGCCTTCCAATGATATCACCATTTATAAACATGCCCAGTAAAAATGGACCATGGCCATGCTTGAGAATGGTACCATCTTGTACGGTACTGTACACATTTCGCATTTCTGCCAACTTTCTTAACACACCATTTTGACATGTTAAAGTATTGCACTGGAATCTCTCAAATTCACGATCACTGACTTCAGTCTCATGAGGGAGGCCAGTCGTGCATTTGAGTGCTGAAGTCCACATGCTACGCATTTAATCCCTGATGTTAAGAGTAAACTGTGTATTTTTCCAGGGCATTAAGTGTAAAATTGCTCTTAATATTCTCCTCATTGTTTTGGGGGTTCCTTCAAGGGAGAAGACTTGGACGGGTTTAAAGCTGTACTCGTGCCTTGCATGCCAAACTCATGGTAAGTATGCGTGCAAATGAAGCATTAGGATGGATTGGGCCTGTAGTAAACGTATGCCAACATCTTCCCAATACTGCAATCTACAATATAAAAAAATAGATTTTGAGATTTGGGCTATTTGCTGCTGTCAATGAGATGGATAAGACTAGCATCATACTAGACTAAAAAGTCACGATTTAGGCAATCAAAAGTCTGCCATTGTATTGAAGCCATTGAACCGGACTGAACTGGTGTAGCCTTTCGCATGGTTGCATTACCCTTCACTGTACCCTTACAGAGACCCTGACGCACAACTCTTAAAATAATTAGCTACATGTCGTGGCAACCCATACCTTAAGATCTTTGGTTGGTCAGCTTGGTAGTAATGATGAGTGTGGGCAGGGCTGAGTGACGTTTGAGTATTTCATTCAGAGCTCTGAATGGATACTTTTGTTTTTGGTTTACTTTATGATTAAACTTGTTAAGTGTTTGCTGGGTCACACCTCTTTCTTCCTTATAAGTGTGAGTTTTAGCTACTTCTGCAGTTAGCATTGTGCACATTTTCTGCATAAACACCAGCAAAGAACCTAGACAAAGTGGAACATACATACCCTACTGTCTACTAGCAATTTCGGAACTGTCTGAAGTATAAATGCTCACAACCGTGTCAGGTACAAGCAAGGTACAGTATGCACCATGGGTTACGGCAATCACTCAATGTATAAATCATGCTTAATCAGAGCCATTAATAAAGAGAAATAAAAGACAGACATTCGTTACAATTAGAAAATGACACCATATAAGTTATAACATACATTTACTTTGAATTAGTAAGTACTAGGGCTGGACAATATGACAAAGATGTGATCTAAATAATTTTCTCCATATTGAACGATAACAATATATATTTCGATAGAAGTTGTTAATGCTTCTAGATTTAAAAGGTTACCCTAACAATCACTGAAGCCACAAAATTAGAGAGTCCATTAAAAGGCATAACATATTTTCAGCCGATAAATTTTCGGTGGCCGAAAATTTGATACATCTCTAATAGGATGATGACCCTTTATTTGGCACAATACTGTTACATGCACCCCTTCGACCATACACAATCATCACATATTTCAGGGGAATACAGCTCAGTAGAGATGTAGCATAGAAAAATAGGAAATAAGATACACTGGGGGAAAAAAGGAGGCAAAAAGTCCCTCCCAGACTGTCCTTAAAGTAGGGCAATGTCAACACACTTTTAGATTCCCATTGTTGCACATTTCTGCTGTGTGATTGGCTCTTAGATCAATATAGAGTAAAAAAATCTGGAGCTTATAATTGTTATTGACATAAATTTTATCATGATTTGATATAATATTGTTTATCTGCCCAACCCTAGAAAGTACTTTATTAAAACTTACTGGGCACAGACCAACCTTAAATCCCATCAGCTTTGCAGTTCAATGGTTCAACTACCAAACAATGAACATTTAGGGTTGGGCCGATAGACGATGCTATCGTCCATCGCCGATTGCCGATAGACATCACGATGCTGAGCCGGCAGTGCGATCCATCGCCCCGCCCCCGTCGCAAACCCGCTTGTGAAAAATACACACTCAGGCCCCGTTTACACTAAAACAGCTTACTTTTAAAATGGCTACTCATGCCAGAGTCCCGCCGAAAAAAGTGATTGACTTTTAATTTGTTATGAATTATTTAATTATTCATAAATAATTTATTCACCTCCGCCTATGAAGATGATGTCATCGTCCATCGCAATATTTCACATTAGACATCGTACGATGCTAAATTGGTCAACATCGCCCAACCCTAGGATCATTACATCCTCAATTTCATTGATAAAACGCAATGTTATTGGACTTGCAATGTTGGTTTATGTTAAAGTAATTGGTCATCAACCAAATGTAACAAAACTATACATGAGCAGACAGACTACTAACAGTGATTACCTATTTGCCAAAATCAACCCCAATATCACCAATTAAACATAACCTATCAAGTCCAGCTACTTTCCTACTGTTGAGTTTGACTGGTCAAGCTCCTAAGCTGGTAATGTCGGGCTTGATTTTGGTCAAGTAGCAGGGCTTTACCAAAATCAAACCCAACATAACCAGCTCAGGCCATTGACTATTAGTCTATAACCCCTAATAACCTCTGAACTTCCACAAACGAGTAGAAATGGCTAAGAATCTTTGTAAAAGCCCAATCCGCTTCGGAATGAGGGGGCTGCCACTGATGTGGGCATGCCCTTGCTGACCTCTCAGACACAAAATGTGTGAAACCGAACAGAAGTTCATGTCTTAATTCATAGCTTCCGTAATTGCTTCTCAGCGCCTGAGTTTACGCTAAATTAACTTCCAACAGCAGAAAGCTTCCTTGGCCCTTGCAGTGGTTCTATGCCTGTTGTGCTCTCTAATTGATACAAGCTCAAGTGCATCGCTCCTCACAAAGCTCTTCACAGCTGCCGTGTCAGCCTGGATTAGTGCTAATGTTTGACCAATAGGAATATGCACAAATATTGTTGCACAGAAAAGCCCAGATGGTCGTTAATTAGAAGAAAATGGACCGACCCGAGAAATGTAGCAAAGCATTGGCCAGATTGATGTACAGCCCTCAGACTCTAAAGCTCGGAGAAAATGTAGCGAGGGCTAATTGATACACTGTTACTGTAATGCCAATGTCTCATTAAAATGTGGCACGAGATCTGCGGAATCACTCCGAGAGCCACGGTCAAAATGAACCCTTCGACCTTACTCAAATCAAGCCATAGTGGGAGCTCTGCAAAATATGAGCAGCCCCAAGGCAAATAATGGCTACAGGTGCATTGGCCTTCATCGAGACCATCTAAAACTACTCAAGTAAGACCCTTCTGCCTGGCTGCTTCCTTTCTCCTGGTCTAGCAGGAATGCAGGCTGGAGAACTTGGCTCATGTCATTTGGCATCTTGTCAAGCTGATCCCTAGACAAGAAAGCAATTGTCACATAAGTGGGTCAGGCAGCAGCTCCCCATTACCAGCAAGCTTGTGTACAAGACTCTCTTTCCCTTGATGCTTTTCTCTTGGGACAGGCCTGAGTCTTTCGCTTCAGCCACGCTCACTTAGCAACTAGGAGGCTTTCACAGACACCACTGTGCCCAGGTGTGGAATGCACCTCTCACGTATCGCCTATTATGGGGTCAACATCAGAGAGAAAGGAAGAAGCTTATTCTGTTCGGCTCTCTTAAATCTGACGAGGCATTAAATCTGGTCATTTGCATTACTTAAACTTCTACCTCGCCAAGTACCAGTCAGTCCTCCACAGTGCCGCTACAACCAGCTATTTTAAAAAGCGTCTGATAGGGCTCAGTGGTGAACTTATTGGTCCTGGGACTCAAACGCAGCTGTAAAAGTGGAGCACAGACAGCCTGGAAGAGAACCGCTCTGAGATAATGGCCTCACTTCCTATTGGCTCCTCCACTTTTGTTACATTCCCACCATGCTTTCCAACAAAATAAAGATGATGTCCATCTGGAGTTTGCCCTTTCTCGCCTTAAGAGTTTCGAAACACGGCAGAGCGTTGAAATGAAGGCGCTGAACCGGCTGCCAGGTCATGTTTGAGACTCTTTAAGAGGATGACATCGACCTGTTGTGAAGACAGGCTTAAGAAACTTCACTGTGGCCAAAGGAATGAGATCAAGATTTGAAAGGAGGCAGCTTAAATTCTCATACCGTTAATAGATCAGAAATGCATTAAAGCAAAAATGCAGAACAGCTTTTGTGATTTATATTCTGTCAAGCTAGGAGTAAGAAATTTACACAAGCGAATGTCATATTTATACACATTATAGACAGCTTAAAGAAGGCTTGAAGAGCTTTCTCATCTTTGTTGCAGCATATCATACCAAAAATTGTATTTCTCTTATTATTCACTCTCGACTCTCCACTGTTGGAAACTGGTAGAAATTGACTTCAATAATATTTTAATTTGTCCTATTTAAGTCAATTGGTACTGGTTACCAACATTCTTTAAAATATCTTCCTATGTGTTCAACAGAAAAAAAGAAACCCATAATGTTTTGGAACCACGCATTTGGGTTGTGAGTTCACCCAAAAATTTCAATTCTGCCAGCATTCACTCACCCTCCAGTAGTCCGAACACACAATATAAAATTTTGAACAATGTTGGAAACTGGTAACCATTAACATCCATATTAAGAAAAACAAACACTAAGGAAGTCAATGGCTACCAGTTTCCAACATTTTTCAAAAGACTAAAAACTTTTTTTTCAAAAAGCTAAATAATGACAGAAATTTCATTTTTGAGTGAAACTTTTGTGAGGAACAAAAAAATCTATTCTATAGTGCATTACAATAAGCCGTTTTTATAACAAAACCTGATGTAATATAAAAAAAAATACATTAAATATAATTCTAAAGTTTTAAAAGCCATAAAAAATTACTTCATCTGAATAAATTACTAAATAAAATCTGAAATAATACATATTTTTAAAGTGTGACTAGCTAAACGAAAAGGATTTAATGTAAATAAATGAATGAATAAGTCAACATTTAGACCATTTCAGAGGAAATTTGTTCCAGGATATATAATAATAAACAACTTATTGCCCTAGGGGAAAATGGCCTATAAATTTAAATGACAGTGTTGAGCATCATATTTACTTAAAACAGCATCTTTTTCCGTATAAAGCATGCCAAAACAAAATTACTAGTAATCGAGAACACAAAAGAGAAGGAAAAAAGGGAAGTCTTGCAATGTTACAAACCACATGCAGGCAGCAACCAATTAAGACAACATGTTTGTGTAAGAGAGAAAAAGGAAAAGCGGTGTTGGTGCATTTCTATTCGACTGGCTTGTGGCTTTAATGACCACATCCTCCACTCTGTATTCCTTGCCTGTCCTTAATGATTAAGCTCCGCTTTCATCTTAAACCCCCACAAGAAACCATGCGCAGCATAAAGCTTAAGCAAACACAACCAAAACCTTAATGAGAATCCCAACTCCACCACTAACAAGTGCATCTGCTACGCAGCACCACTACATAACTTATAAGTACAAAAAAAAACAACAACACGCACGCACGCACGCACACACACACACACACACACACACATACACATACACACACATACACACGCACGCACGCACTCACACACACACACACACACAAATTGATAGCAAAGAACATGTTGTTGCACTTAATCTCAAGTCTCCAAGCATTTTCATGCTTCATTAGAAGGACTTCCAGGATTTAGAATGTGCTCATTCACACAGATGCCAATATATACACACACACACACACACACACACACACACACGCGCACACACACGCACATATAAAAATAGTATTGTAATGTAATTTCTTGACACCCCAAGGCTATCAAAAAGCATTTAGTCAAAATAAAAAGAACATTAATATATTTATGTTCCAGATGGTCTAGATTGATGTCAACTCACACCTCTCCAAAAACATTAAATATCCTGTCGTTCTAGTCATTACAATACTATGACATCCAACAGAGACACACACACAATTAAAACAATCCACCTCAATGTGACTTAAAACAAACAGCCCCAGCTCACGCCACAAGGTGGTCTCAGTAAGACAATGCAAACTACAGACAGGCACTTTTACGCATTTACTGGCAAGAGGTTAATTAGTGAGGCCAAGTGAGAATAGACTCGTCCAAATGGTACTTCCCCAGGCAGGATGTGCTCTTCAATGGGCTTTAAATTAACAAACCAAGCCAGAGCAGATTGTTCCTGGTGATCTTTTTAAAACCCCCTGCTGGAGTTGTCTTACTCAAAGCTTGTTTTTATTCACAGATTGAAGAGCTTTGGAGAGGACTCTGTTGAAACGACAGGGGGCATGTTAATAAATCCTCTCTGAGTGGACGTATGGTTTTAAAATCTGTTCTGATGTTATACATCGAAACCGATAGTCAGAAAGGGTAATCTGATCCTAGATCAGCTCCTGTACGCAGACATCTTTACAGAACACACACCAGATTCTCATAATCTCACAGCCTGTGGATGTCTACTTTAGCAGTACATCCAGACTGAGCCATAAATATTAATACAGGCCGCCGCAAACTAAGGAAAAAATGAGAACAAATGGATGTCACTGACTTCTTAAAGTGACAGTTCATCCAAAAATGAACATTTACTCACTATTTAATCATCTTCAGGTGGTTCCAACCCTTTATATGTTTCTTTATTCTGTTGAACAATAAACAAATACTACGGAAGTCAGTGGTTTTCAGCTTTCTTCAAAATATCTTCTTTTGTGTTTAACATAAGAAAGAAACTCAGTTTAGAACAAGTAAAGGGTGAGTAAATATTGACAGATTTAGAATTTTTGGGTGAACTGTCCCTTTAAAAAAGACCAGACAGTTAAGACGTGCGTGATTACATGAGGAATATGCAACACTTTTTCTGAGTGTTTTAAGGGAGGAAAAGGAGGGAGGGGGGGGGACGTGTCCCATCTCAGACGACAGACACATTTGTTTGCACTCAACGACACCAGACGGATTTAACGGCTGGACTTCTAAGTGGTTGATGTAATTGAATTCGAAAGAATAAACAGTGGTTTTTAACATACCATGAGTCCACATTTCAAACTTCACTCTGGATTATTATTATGAACATGCATGGAGGAAAAGACGATTGCTTTCCAACTTGGCTCAAGCACAAATACCAGAGCAGAGAAATGAGTATGTGCTGAACAGATGGGTGCATGGATAGTGGCATCATGCACTAAAAGAGAGCATTCCACTGAGTTTTCCCAGCTGTACCCTGCCTTTATGATGCACGTTAGCTTTCCATGACGAATGGATCAGCTTTTAGTAGTGATAAAGTGAAATGAGACTCACCCAGAAGTGCGCGTGGCAGTTCACCACCATGGTCCTCTCGATCAGCTCATCAGGACACTCCAGCAGATGGTGGCCGGACACAACACCAGCATTGTTGATCAACAAGTCCACTTCACCAACCTCCCTGCGCACTTTCTCTGCTGTTGAGTACACGCTCTCCCTCTTTCCCACATCAACCGCGTATGTGTACACCTGCGGCTGAAACGGAGGAACCTCTTCCACACCCCCAACAGCTCCTTTGGGGAAAAAAAAGAAGTTAAAACTCACCAAATGTTCTTGTGCACCTCAAGCTCGATTCAGTTTACTTTACATCGTGTAAACATCTGCAGAGAAGCAAATCAATTTAGCAAAAATGCTTACATAACCTAATTAATTCCAAAAGAGGGTAAGACTATAGCCTGATAACTGGTAGTTTAATATTTTTTACCAATAGATGGCACTAAATGGTGGGTCTCCAATGAATATCACTTAATACAAGTGTGTTTAACAAAAAAGTGTCCTAAGTACAGTAACTAATTTGATTTAAATGTTTTACAACAATAAATTGTCAAGTAAATAACAGCGTTTCGAGATTTAAAAGTTTTTTTTTTTTTTGCAACTAGGGTATTACAACTTAATGACAATCATGATAATAATAAACAATTATTAACAACAACAAAAAAAACATCACAATATGCAAAAAAAAGTGTATACTGAAATTGTTAATATGTAATTATATTATTATTTTATATATTATCTACAATAGGAAATGAATACGAATTTAATTTGATTTGATTAAAAAAATTATTAATAATATATTTTACAAATGAATATACACATTTGTGCATATTAAATAGTTCATTTTTTTATTTTGCTTCAGTTATAGGATTGTTAAACTTTTGTGTCAAATAAGAGAAAATGACCTATAAAGAGAACATAAATAGAGAATAAACATAAATTCGTGTACAAAAAAGTAATTTCCCCTAATTTAGGTCAAATAAGAAATGTACCCTCTTTTGACATCGGGTTGTCCTGCTCTCTGTAGATCTGTCGCACCATCTCCGCAGTCTCCTCATTGCTGTGGCTGTTGATGTCCCACAGCACCAGTGTAGCCCGGCGCCGGGCGAACTCCTTGGCGAAGAGCCGCCCGAGCCCGCCGCCCGCCCCGGTGATCACGCACACCTGTCCCGCTACGCTCTTCTCCTTCGGCCGTATCAGCCACTTGAATCCGGCCATCACGATGGCCCAGAGAACTTTGAGCATGACCAAGAAAAACTCCACGAAGATGTTCATCACCATGTTTAATGCCGTGCCGTGACTCGTTTTAAATAAAGATCTTAAAATGTCCAGTTACACCTAAATGACTAAACAACCTGAGTTCTGCTGATGTTCCTCTACCATAAGCGTGTAATTTATTATTTATCTATCCGTCAATGTTTTGGGGTGAACATACAAGTAACCCCAACTGTCATACGACTACTAATACACAAAAAACCGCATAAACATGTCAACAAGATAACACATTAAACTTTTAGAATACAAGCATCACAAATAAAACTGTAAGTGGCTCTAAATAAAGCCGCGTCTCCCCGCCTGCGAATGCCCGTATGAAAGCTGTGGTGTCCCGGCACGGATGCGCGCGAGAACTGCCGGTGCGCCGCTGTTCTATGAGAGGCTGATCTCTTCACAGCCGCTGCTGCCGCTCGCGCTCTATTTAAACCAGCCCCTCTCCACAGGACCCCACAGAGTGATTGGCCCAGATGCCTGATTGAAATTTACATCTACTTACGTAGGTCAGCAGTGGACGTTTGAGGAAACAGAATAGATGTGTGGTGACACTGACAAATAAATAGTTGCGTTTGTATCTTCAGTGCTTTTGGGTCTGATTATCCAGGGAATCATATGCGTATTAGAAGATATTGCTTTTGGGACTGATTATCCAGGGAATCATATGCGTATTAGAAGATATTGTGTTGTGTTTTGCTTGGAGTTTTGCATAGCAAGTAACTTTTCAAATCTGTACCAGCAGCCGTGACTAAGAAGTGTGATGTTATACGAGCCCACTGCAGAAGAAATGATCTTAAAAGAAGTTTGGCTATGTTAAAGAAAATCATGAGACAATACAGGTGTAGCCTACACTTTTAAAAGTACAGGTGTATGAAGGGTGCCAGGAGGTAGCCTATAGCCTACCAAACAAAACGTTTTGGTTTCCCAAAGAACCTGTGCATTGTGCAATGTTATTTTCTAAAGAACAATTTCAGCTTCAGAGCTTCTACTGTGAAAAAATCGGATACTTTGACTAGGTAGGCATTTTCTGATGTTAAAGCTACTACATGTATACACACCGATGCCAAACTGCCCATAAAGAACCTTCATATTTAAAAGTGTAAAGGTTCCAGAACAGAGAAGCTGTAAGTTCTTCTCAAAAGAACCTTTTTGTTTTTCTTTTTTTGTTTTTGGTGTGAACATTTATATTTATTCCTTGAGCTGACACTTGAAGGCTACCAGAGGACATTGAAAGTTTTTACTTCTTATTTGAGTATAAAGTTAAAATGCAACAAAGATATGTTTAAATGACATTAAAATATAAGGATCAATTAAATAATCAATTTATCTCTTTTAATTTTTTTTTCTGCAAGATGCAGTTAAAGGGATTAAAAATTTACCCTCTCACCCTCAAGTGGATGTCAATGGTTACAGGTTTTCTGCATTTTCTAAATATCTTCTTCAGTGTTCAACTGAAAAAATCAAACAGGTTTGTGACAAGTGTAGAGTGCTGACAGAATTTTTGTTTGTTTTCTCTTGAATATTTTTAGAGATTCAGCATTGTGAATGGGATTAGAAAGATAATTTCACCAGCATCAGTAAATGAGGTTATTTTTCCCCTGATGATTTAAAAAAAAAAGTTATAGTTGTTTTCCAACTATAAAGAACCTTTTGTGCTATCAGAAAAGTTCCAAAGAGATTTTCACAGTGATGCATTAAAAGAATATGATTTTGTGTTCCCCAAAAACCCTTTAGTTAAAATGTCTATAAAGAACCATCGTTCATAGTGTTAAGAACTTTTTCTTAAGAATAATTTTCCACTGTAAATAACTATTTGTGGAATGAAATATGTCCATGGATAATAAAGAAATTTCATAGAACAATCAATATATTTTTTATAATGTGTAAAAATTGTAAATTCAGTCTAATTTTTAAGCTAATATGAATATGAAAATGAGCCAATCTGAAAAATGAGTCAACAGACTGTTATTTATGTTTGCATTTTAATTATTTTATTCAGAAAGAAATGTGAAGAGCACAAAGCATTTTTCTAATATAAATATCAAGGTTATCTGGAAACCAATTCAAATATGAACAAAGTGAACCATAAAACATACAGTGAAAGTTTTGCATATCTGTATGCAATGCAAATGAAGTTTATTCTGAAACTTTATTTGGCAAAACACTATTCCCAGATGTTGGGAGAAAACACTCACTGTTGGCTGGGTTCTTTAAGAATGGACCTGGGCTTTTAAAGACATCCTTCTCAATACATGCCTGATAGCTCAGAAATGAACTGCACTGTCTTCACTGCCCTCTGCAGTTCATTCTGTTCAGACAGAGGATATTCCAGCAGCCAGTAATGCTTTCAGTGGCACATGCACACTTATAGAGTTTTGACTAAATCAGTAGTTCTTCTGTAGTTTAATGCAATTTATAGGCTACAGTATAAAGACGGAAAACAGTTTTAAAACTTTCTGCTGCTAACTGTCTCATTAGCAGATCAATAGATGTGAATGGCTGTGTAATCACTGTGCTCTTGTTAACGTTCAAGAAGAATTTATTGTCTTGGCACCTGACTGCTAATGTTCATGTCCAACCTCCCTACAGAAAAACATTTAATTCACAATCCACATTCTCTAGTGCAGATCAAATGCATGTGTTGCTGTGGTGAAAACACTAATTCCTCTGGCAGTCTAGAACAGAATCACTGCACTGAAAATATAGGAAGGCTACATGTGGGCTGTTGGGGCACTATAACCTTATTGTGACTAATAAATGATGCCCCAAACAGCCCATATGCACTATAAAATGTATCTGAACTTATTATTTCAGTAA
This sequence comes from Danio kyathit, assembly GCA_903798195.1. Classification (NCBI taxonomy): domain Eukaryota; kingdom Metazoa; phylum Chordata; class Actinopteri; order Cypriniformes; family Danionidae; genus Danio; species Danio kyathit. The sequence continues at coordinate 15,786,511 of LR812542.1, forward strand.
CTAATCAATGAATTAATTCGATTTTTTAAGCTGAATCAAATAAACTTTATGAGTCCATTAAACTTATATTATGTTAAACTGAATCAAAACAGTGTGTGTAACTTATAAAATTAAGGTAGAACATGATTAACTTAGTTTAGTAAGTTTCAATTAACTATAAACATTTGCTGTCATGACTAACTGATCATATAATCTTTTACAGTGTATGCTCAAAAATATATTGCTGCTTGTTCAAACTACTTATGTAAAATGAGCTTAAACACAATTCTTAAGATTTTTTTGCGGACAATGTAATTATTTATTGTTCAATACACTTAAATTTGTTAAATTAACCTGAATGAAGGTGACACAGTGGCGCAGTGGTTAGCACTACTAGTCCTGGCTGGGTCAGTTGGCATTTCTGTGTGGAGTTTGCATGCTCTCCTTATGTTCGCGTGGGTTTCCTCCGGGTGTTCTAATTTCTTCCACAGTCCAAAAGACATGTGCTATAGGTGAATTGGGTAAGTTAAATTGGCCATAGTGTACAGTATGTGTGTGAATGAGTGTGTACTGTATTTGTGTTATACCCAATACTGGCTTGCAGCTGGAAGGGCATCCACTGTGTAAAACATATGCTGGACAAGTTAATGGTTCATTCCGCTGTGGTGAGCCCTGATGAATAAAGGGACTAAGCCTAAGGAAAATGAATAAATGAACCTGAATGAATTGTGTGGAACCCTGCATTTTTTTCACATGGTATGTTTTTGTATGTAGGTAGGCTACATCTTAATTTTGATCTAATGGAATTTAGTCCTGTTACAGATTTAGTTTTTTTATTTGCTCATGATCAGGGGCGGAATTAACTAATAAACAAGGTAAGCGGCTGCTGCTTAGGGCCCCAGGACATCTGGGGGCCCCTAATAAATATCTAAAAGTGTAAACTAAACTATATTGTTTTCCATCATATTTTGTATAGTGAGAGTCAAACAAATGCAATTTGTATATCATTAAATATTATTTAATATACAATAAAACATGATATTATTATGATAATGTTATATTATGTAATTATAATACTATAAATTATCTACCACCCCCAATCATGGAGCAGTCCAGCAGTCAAATTTATAAGAACGTATATATATAATTGTTTTTAGTTGTAAATTCATTTTAAGAAAACTAATCATTTACAATGTAGAGCTTGCATTAAGATAAAAATGTAGAAAAGAAGATTGAGTGACATAAAAAAATCATCAAAATAAATAAAAATGATAAATATATTTTTAAAATAAAATTCGAAAGGGTGCATTTCAGGACTTGGGCCCCATGGCTGGAGTTGCTTAGGGTCCCCAAATTAATAAATCCGCCACTGCTCATGATTTTAATTGGCCTTCTGTTGTTGTGTTCAGCTGTTACATTAAACTACAGTATAAACAAACCAAACAGTTGTAGAGAAAATGCCTTTACAAAGTCGCCACCTGTTGGACTGGGAAGGGAAAGGGATCCATAGTCAATGTTTAGTGACGATGGGGCTGTCTAATTATTTTCAGCAAATGTTTTTGTTTTATATTATTTACTTTTCGTTCGGATCTGTTTTTGTTTATTATCATTATTATTATTATTATCCCATAATGTAATCTGTCATTATTATTATTATTCATTCATTCATTTTCTTTTCGGCTTAGTCCCTTTTATTAATCTGGGGTCGCCACAGCGGAATGAACCGCCAATTTATCCCGCACATGTTTTACGCAGTGGATGCCCTTCCAGCTGCAACCCATCACTGGGAAACACTCATACACACGCATTCACACACAATTTAGCTTACCCAATTCACCTGTACCGCATTGTCTTTGGACTTGTTGGGGAAATCGGAGCACCCGGAGGAAACCCACGTGAACGTGGAGAGAACATGGGGACTCTACACAGTATGCCGAGGCTCGAACCAGCGAACTTCTTGCTGTGAGGCGACAGCACTACTGCGCCAATAATAATAATAATAATAATAATAATAATAATAATAATAATAATAATAGTGTAAAAATAATATAAATATATAATATAATATAGCCTAAATAATAATAATGCCTATTACAAAGTGCACAATGATTCTTCACGTAAAACGACTTGTGCACAAAATAGTAACTTAATTGAAATTAACCGACTCAAACTAACGATTCCATCACAGATGTTGTTGTTTAACAATTAGTGCTTGTTAAATTTGAAAAGTGAAGTAAGTGAAACAAATGCAGCATTAAATAGCCTATTCTAGTCTAAATCGTGCAAGTTTAATTGAGTTTAAACCAACAAACCACGTATGGTTTGAATAACGTTAAGTTAATTGATTTTTTTTAGTAAAACTGAATACAATTTAGCTTTTATCGCATCGCGTTTGTCACGTGGTTTTGGTAGTAGTGGTAACCATGGAAACGTCGACGCCAAGGACTATCAGCTTCCATTATTTACTTTTTTATTTAGCCTTAGCTGAAATGGCCCTAATGACTAGTCTTAACCCACCGAAACTGTATAAAATGACACTATAGTTGGTCTGTCATCTGAATATAGAGAAGATGAAGCCTTATGCCAGCGTCGTTAGACCCAAACTGATGTCACTGCCAACTGAAGCTTCTCTGATGATCCAGGACATTACAGACGCGCGACCCAGTTCAACCTTCAGTCCTCTGGGGTCTAGATATTTCTCCACCGCTGACTCCAGGCTGAACGTTTACTCAGAGAGACAAACGCACAGTGAGTGATTCTTTTAAAGTCAACACCATGCAGTAACATTTCCTCGGTTTTAATCTGGAAAGTATTAAAAGAAAACAATTAAAATTAAAATAGTCATAATAATAAACTTGAAAAAGCTAAATGCTGCAGACTTTAAATTATGTTTTATTAACATGTTTATGTTTAATGTGAAATTGTAGATTCCAGGGATCTAAAGTCTCACAATGTCAGCTCTGTAAAGGATGGGTGAGTGTAATACCATATAATTACATCTGTCATTCATACTGCAATCTATACTACAAGTAAACTTAAATGCAGGGTTGGGGAGATTGCTGTGTGAAGTTATTTCGCTACAGATTACAAAATAGATGCTTTAAAAAGCATTTGTAACATTTAACTGTGTTAAATAAGTAAACATAACAGCATGACCAGTATAATACAGCTGAAGTCAGAATTATTAACCCCCTTTGAATTTATTTTTTTTTCTCTTTTAAATATTTCCCAAATAATGTTTAACAGAGCAAGGACATTTTCAGTATGTGCTATAATATTTTTTCTTCTGGAGAAAGTCTGATTTGTTTTATTTTGTCTAGAATAAAAGCAGTTTTTAATTTTTTAAAAACCATTTTAATTTCAAAATTATTAGCCCCTTTAAGCTATATATATATTTTCGAAAATCTAGAACAAACCATCGTTATACAATAACTTGCCTAATTAACCTAGTTAAGCCTTTAAATGTCACTTTAAGCTGTATAGAAGTGTCTTGAAAAATATCTAGAAAAATATTATTCACTGTCATCATGGCAAAGATAAAATAAATCAGTTATTAGAAATTAGTTAATAAAACTATTAGATTTAGAAATGTGTTGAAAAAAATCTTCTCTCGGTTAAACAGAAGTTACGGGAAAAAATAAACAGGGAGGCTAATAATTTTGACTTTAACTGTATACTAAACACATTGAGTGCTGGACCTGTGTGGTGGAACTTTCTGAAAATATCTCAAGAATTGGGGTGAGCAGGCTACAATTTAACGCAGGGTTAGATGTAACATATGGTTTAACAAATGCTATGAATGCTAGAATAACAAAGCACTGTTTTTACTAGTTGCCATATCAACACGGTAAAGAAATAATGTGCCAAATTTTCTAAATCCTTGAATAAGCAGCAAAATTTCTGAGTGAAGTACATTTTTCATCTCAGCTTTTAGTGTTTATCTAAAACAAGACTTTAATACTTTCTTCAATATTTGAGAACAGAAGACACTGGACCGTTTGAAATTTTACTTGTACAGATAAGGGGAAATAAGGTAATATTTTAAGTTAATATTTTATTAGGGAAATAGTTCAGTTTATACTATGAATTTTATATTATTAAAGCACTATTTAAAAGTACAGAAGTAAAAGATACATGCAAACAAATCATAAAAGACTGAACAAAAAAACAAAGCAATTATAATAAAATAAAGAAAATTTAGAAGCAAATTAAAAAAGCAAAAAAAAAAAAAAAAAAACCACACATGAAGCATACCTTAAAAAGTATAGCCTAAATTTTAAGTGATGATTTAAAAACACTCAGTGATTCTGCATTCTGAACTTTAGATGTAACAGTGTCCACCTGGAGCAAGTTGCAACATTTTAGTTCCCTTAATTTGGGGTAAACAATCAATCATAAATAAAGTATACTTCAGGCTACAGTACATAAGCATGCTGATAGTACATTTACTTTTTCTTCGTTTAAATGTTGGAGTATACCAGTAAAAAAAGACACACTTGAATTATCTTTTTTTTCTAAGAGATAAATATTATTCAACTTTGTCAACTTTTCAGGCCTCTGCTCCCATTTATAGCCAAAGATCGTGCAGCAATCACCAAATGTACCTCACAAAACAACATGCCTGACAGGGATATCTCTGGCCGCCATTTTTTATTTGACAAACGATGGAGAAATGGAACATACATGAAACATGGTATTGAAGGTATTTATCATTTTTCCATTCGTTATTCCATTCTTATTCCATTTTAAATGCTGAAAATATTAGCGAAAGTCTATCTTTATTCATATATGACGAGATGAAAATGTGTATTTTATTTTAGTTGAGTGACCAGGAGATGGCGCATTAATCCACATTAATATTTGTGCAGCCCTTTTGAATTGAGGGATTAACCAACATAAAACAATCTTTTTAGATTGAACTAAATTTGGTCAGCGAATGCTTTTGCAATTATTTGAGAAAAAAAGTGGTTAGATAGCTTTCTGTTCTGAATCTTTGAGGCTTTTATGCATCAAAATGTTTATTTTTCCAAACAGAAGATGTTCTAAAAAACCACAACCCAGGTGTACCTTCTCAGGAGTTTCATGTTTATCACTCTCACAATTTAACCAAATTTGCCCATCGCAAAGAGCTTTTCCCACGCAACCCAAGACCCCATATCTACGAGTGAGTTCTTCTGAATTGCTTACATTTTCTGACTGTTTTTATATCGACAATAACTTACATTCTCTGTATCAGTTCTTCTAGGTCTGATTATCTGGAGTCATTTCCATCAATTCTGTTACCAGCCAGCACTCCCTCTGTTAGTGGACGAGTGTGTCTATCACAAAACTTTAAAAACAGGTAAAAACGGTACATACAATGCTAGCCAAAACTTTGCCATTTTACATATTTTTGTTTTTGTTGAATCAACAGAATTAGCAATATTGTTATACATTGAAAGTTGAATTTCCAGTCTTCAGTGTCACATGATTCTTTAAAGATCATTCAAATATGCTGATTTGCTGCTCAAAACATTTATTTTTATTATTAATGTTATAAATGATTGCAAAAGTGTGACTTTATTTTTATTGTTTAAAAACTTTATAATTAACCGAGCACCTAAAAAAATGATAATAATTGAGCACCTAATCTGACTGAAAATTCCTTACCATCCCAGGAACAAAATATATTAACAAAGAAAACAGCTGTAAAAGACTTTCTTCAAAAGAACTGCAAAATTGGATTTAATTAAAATAAAAATGTAATTATTCCAAAACTTTTGACCTATAATTTAAGTAACTTTATTGTATAAATATTTTACTTTCTAACCCTATATTTTTGTCTTATTCATTGTATTTTGTAGGACAAGGATGAAAAACGGTCTCTTTCCTGTTGATGCTAACAAAAGTGAGCATTATTTTTCATTTTAACCTTGATTAGTATTGTGATTTAGCTAGTAGACTAGATGACCGTAGTAGACTATTAGGGTGGTTATACACCAGGCCAAAAAATCCAAAACAGATGATCTAATCAACACACATGTAAAAGTTCAGATCAAAATTAGAAAAACTTCATGGCACATTTCAGATGACAAATCCACTTAGAGGGCGCTATCTAAATTTTTTGCATATCTGAAATACTTTACTTAGGCTACATTTTGTTGTACATTTCAGATACACACCCTACTTGTATATGTCCATGAAAAGGCAATTCCCTAGTACCAGTGGTGTAAAGTAACTAATTGCAAATACTCAAATGACTGTAATTGAGTAGTTTTTCTCAGGAATTGTAATTTACTGAGTAGTTTTAAAAATGTGTACTTTTACTTTTCCTTGAGTACATTTTTAGTGCTGTATCGGTACTTTTACTCCACTACTTTCTTTTAACCTGCAGTAACTACTTTATTTTTCTTGTCCATGGGGATTAGAAAAATCAGTCCTGAGATTCCTGTCCAATCAAATACCATAGAAGGTAAATCGCATCATAATGAATTACCTCAAGGCGTGTGCACTTTATAATTGCAGCAAACTGTTTGGAAGTATCAAAAGTGTCCATGAAGATGTTTCAAATCTTTATGCGCATTGACCCACAGACTGTTTAGATGCATGTCACTGATGAGAAGGTGACAGATGTTTACTGTATGATGACCGAAATGGCCTTAAACACCCAGCAGGCACAGGACATCAACATGATGTCTGATTGACGTTGAACCCTAAAGTCATGGGGACTTTGCATTTTTTTTGGAAATGAAAATCGGGTTGACAACAGATCTCAACGTCAGGCCAATATCAATATATCCAATGTCCAACCTAAAACCAATCAAACATCAACCTCTAATGATGTTACAGCTTGACATTGTGTGAACGTTACCTCTATGACATCTAACAGATGTTGGATTTTGGTTGCCGTACCTGACGAATAAATGTCAGTATTTGACGTCATATATGACGTTGGTTTAAGATGTTGGCTCGACGCTGGATTTTGGTCACTTTCTAACAACCTAAAATCAACCAAATATCAACATCATTTGACGTCATTATTGGACATCAAAATAACATTGTCCTTAGATGCTGGCTTTACAATTGATTTTTGTCACCTGACATTACAACCTAAATCTGACCTAATATTAATGTCTCATGATGTTGTGTGCCTTCTGGACAATAACTAAATGCACTACAGAATGTTACGTTTACACACACATGCACAAATTACATGTAAACATATCAGCTTTTGACAGCATAATACTCACTACTCACTACTCTTGAGTACTTTTAAAAAATATTTACAACAGATACTTTTACTCTATTTACACTACATTATTAGGCAAGTAATGGTACTTTTACTTGAGTATGATTTTTCAGTACTCTTTCCACCACTGCCTGGTACAGATTACCTAGCGAAACCACCGACCTAAACCCAACTAATAGTGTTTAAAAAAAAAAAAACATTAAAAAAGTGCACAGACACCTTGTAGTTTACCTTGATTTTTCATTGCTTTTACCAGTTTTGTGAAACCGTGCTTTAACAGACTCAAACCTGAGTGCTCTCCATTACAATTACAAAACAGTACACAGTGAGCTACCGAGCAAACTGTCCACACCAGAAAAGTTGTCTGTATGGAGCTAGACAGATGAAACGAATGCTTTCGATTGCAAATTCATGTACCAATAAGTTGTTACCAATAATACACCATTACTTTTAGTATTACACCACTATGACACATTAATACGCCCATGTAAATATCATTAGTGTGAAAAGGAACAAACGTGGCATCATACTGCCTGGTAACATTACCTAACAAATGTTTTTGTCCATTTTATAGTTTTGTAAATATGACTGTAGCACCTGTTTCCAATGAGCCTGTGTTGCTGCATTTTGCTTGTTCTGTTTATCAAGGACCAAGCTTACATATGCTGGTAAACTTAGCACATATTATATGTTGTTAAGTTGTTTGCTTAGTCCTGAACATGTGATATCTCTCACTTTACTCCTATTACAGGCCCTATTTATACCTTGGTTTTAAGATGCATTTTGGTTATTGGATTACAAGTAGAAACGGAGACTGTTTACCCATGATGTTTAATCTGTCTCTTTGGTCCACTTTTGACCACTGTTCTGATTGGGGATGATGCATAGGTTGATAAACACATAAGTCCTTTCTTTCTTTGTTTTAAAACAATGTTAATTCTATTCTATTCTATTCTATTCTATTCTATTCTATTCTATTCTATTCTATTCTATTCTATTCTATTCTATTGTGCTCTGTGTACTACATATTTGAATGAATATGGTTAAAAATACTATTACAACAGCTAGTATGTTACAGTCGATTAATTATATATTTTTACTGAGTAATGAAAGTAAAATACATAAATTATTTATTTTATTAAAATTAGTGACAAAAAGCAGCTTTATATAGCAAAATTGGCATAGAAACCAAACCTAAAACAGTATGCATTTTTCAAAGTTTGTATTAACACAAACTGTACACTCTACATCTGTTTAATGAGCCATGGCATCTTTACACTGAATCCGAACAGACCTGCTTTAGGGCCGCCTTCATACGGTCGACTTCATACCATTTATACAATTTCATAATATATATACATTTTTATTGGCTGACATGGTGGCTTAGTGGTTAGAAATGTCACCTCACAGCAAGAAGGATGCTGGTTCGAGTCCCAGCTGTGCCAGGAGGCATTTCTGTGTGGCGTTTGCATGATCGTGTGGGTTTCTTTCAAGTGCTCCCGCTTCCCTTACAGTCTAAAAGACATGCAGTATAGTTGAATAAGGTAAAACAGTATTATCTATAGTGTATAATAATAATAATAATTTCTTATATTTATATAGTGTTTTTCTAGACACTCAAAGCACTTTACACATTGGGGAAATCTCCTCATCCACCACCAGTGTGCAGCATCCACCTGGATGACGCGACGGCAGCCATATTGCGCCAGCCCGCGCACCACACACCAGCTGATTGGTGGAGAGGAGACAGAATGATGAAGCCAATTTTGATATGGGGATGGTTAGGAGGCCATGATGGACAGAGGCCAGTGGGCAGATTTGGCCAGGATGCCGGGGTTAAACCCCTACTCTTTTTCGAAAGGACATCCTGGGATTTTTAATGACCACAGAGAGTCGGGACATCAGTTTAACGTCTCATCCGAAAGACGGTGCTCACTGAGCAGTATAGAGTCCCCGTCACTATACTGGAGCATTAGGACCCACACAGACCACAGGTTGGGCGCCCCCTACTGGTCTCACTAACACCACTTCCGGCAGCAACCAAGCTTTCCCATGTGGTCTCCCATCCAGATACTGACCAGGCGCAGCCCTGCTTAGCTTCAGTGGGCGACAGTTACAGAGAGCTAGCTGCCAATGAGTGTGTGTGAATGAGTGTATGGGTGTTTTCCAGTGCTGAGGTGTGGATGAAAGGGCATTCACTGCTTAAAACATATGCCAGAGTAATTGGTGGTTCATTCCGCTGTGGTGACCCCTAATAAATAAGGGACTAAGAGTGAGGGCATTTATATTTATTTATATATATATATATATATATATATATATATATATATATATATATATATATATATATATATATATATATAATGAATATTTAATGAAAATTAAATGTATGCATGTTACACTTTAAATGCATTTAATGTATTAAATGCATACATTTAATTTTATTTACAACATTGAAAGTAATTGATTCAGTAATTTGATTCAGTGTCAGTGAATAAAATTATTCATTTTATGTAATGGATAAGCCATTTTCATCACACAAATTAACCGAAAGTTTTAGTCTCTTCTGGCTAGGGCTCTTCAACAACAAATCCCGAAATGTTTAGACATTATGCAGGTGGCAAGCTGTTTTTTATATGGACCTTTCATATAGATTTTGTCAAAAACATTTAAAATTCCATTTACACCTGTATTTATTGTTGTCCACTTGTGGTCGAATCAAACAAATGCATCTTAATACAAGGAGTAAACAAAACCACAGATTCAAAATTCAGGGTGAATTTCACACATGCAATGGTTACAGTTTACAATAAGGTTCCATAAGTTAATGTTTTTAGTAACCTGAACAAATACATACACAAAAATACATTTATTAAAGTATTTTTGTTAATGTTAATTAATGAAATACAGCCGTCCATTGTTATTTTTCTGTTAACTCACAGTTCATTAACTAATGTTAACAGGGTTTATATGAGTGCTGGAAATCCTTGAGAATGCTTGAATTTTGATGTAGTGTTTTCAAGGTTTGACAAGTCCTTAGATTTTGCATAAAGTGCTCAAACCGCTTGAAAATGTAAGTATGTTGCTTTCATAATAATCGATCTTACTACATAAGTAATAATAATTGACTATTTAAATAAAATAAAACAGATAATTTGCTTTTGTATAAAATGAAAACTCTGGAGTCTGTGCATAATATTGTATAATATTGTATTCTAACAAATAGTATCTGATGTAATGAGATGAAATATGTAAATGTGTAATTGCCACACACTTGTAAAGTGCTGGAAATTTGAAAATGCACGTGGAAAGTGCTTAAACTTGACTTTGAATAATTTCTAAGAACCCTGTGTTAACAAGCACATTATTGGATGCGACACAGTCATGCTTATTTCATGAGCTCACAAACATTAATTAACACTCAAGTACATACACACCCCCTGCTAGACACAGCCATTACTGAAATATCAAGTCTTTTATTTGAGGTGAGAAGAGAGTTTTGTCTAACCAGCCTTTGTTTTTCAGCTCAGTCGTACCCTGATCCACACCTCGGAGCCACAGCCTCTTTTGTTCAGAGGCTCTCAGAGATTTCCTCTCTGGAAGTAGAGACAGTCCGGCAGGAGAAAATGAAGAGACTCAGAAAGATCAATAGGCAGGACTCTTAACTGGAGTTCATTAGCCAAAGAAAACCACACCACACCTGAAACCACAACTGTGCCAAGATGGAGAAAATAAGGTCAAGAGGGGAAACCTGAGAGGTAAAAAGTGTTGAATCACAACCACTAAAGTATAAACAGATATTGAATTAAAGTGATTATGATGTATCAAGTTGCCTTAAATGTGTTTTCGCCTGTGTTGGGTGTAACTAGTTACGAAGTAACTATTTATTGTAATTAAATTACTTTTCAGCTGAAAAAGGCATATAAGGGATTACTGGTCATATTTTGGAAATTTAATTGCAGTTACTTATAATGGACCCTTTTTACAAGACCGTTATGTGTTTAACGATAATCAGCATCTTAAATCCCTGAATGTTTTTAATATTTTAATTTTTTTTTAAACTTAGGAACATTTATGTGTATTTACATATGTATTATATCATCTTCGCATCTAATTACATAAAAAAAACAAATTGCTGCTTGTGCGAGGCATTTGTAATGCAGAGTGTATGGGCAGGACAGTAAATTTGACGTTGTTCTCTCCTGGCTGCTGTTATCAGTCTTACACTATTTTTTTTTCTTTTTTTCTGAAAGTTTTGACCATCGTGAAGTTTTCCCTTTTATTATTTCAGCAAATAGGATTGTAAAAAATGATTTGTTGTACTCTCCCATTCACTGTGCTTTAAATTTACCCAACTATGGCGACTTCTGCTGCTGAGAAACACGGAAATGTAAAAAAGGGTCCATACACTTGCCTAAAACACTGTACATGCGTTCAGCAGTTCTGTATGGCTGGGTCATTTGGCGTTTCTGTGTGGAGTTTGCATGTTCTCCCTGCGTTCGTGTGGGTTTCCTCCAGGTGCTCCGGTTTCCCCCACAGTCCAAAGATATGCGGTACAGGTGAATTGGGTAGGCTAAATTGTCTGTAGTGTATGACTGTGAATGAGAGTGTATGGATGTTTCCCAGAGATGGGTTGCAGCTGGAAGGGCATCCACTGCGTAAAAAATGTGCTGGATAAGTTGGTGGTTCATTCCGCTGTGGCGACCCCAGATTTATAAAGAGACTAAGCCAAAAAGAAAATGAATGAATGAATGAATATATGCAACACAGGCTCATTGTGAATACGTATGCCCCCGTGTACACGTAGCCCCCCGTGTACATTTGCATTTCTGGAGAGAGAGACTTATGTAGCCAGAGGTACGTATGGTTGCAATTCATCTTTAAAACAAATGCTACGGGGCAGTACAACGCCGCCGACAGCTTCTGTTCCTTTTAGTGCTACCGGCTAACCGCTTACCTCCATGTGGACGGCTTTTCCGCTGTTACCAGTTTGCCCAGTGGCTCGCTGCATACGTTGGAGGACTTGAGACTCAGAGAGAAGTTGACCGCGATGATGGGGTTCGGGTCTGGAAAAGAACGGTTCCAGAAAGCAGGTAAAACAAAAACAAAAGGTAAAAAATTAAATAAGTAACAGGGTGAGAACGTGGTAAGATCTGAAAACGTGGTAAATATCAGGCGGCTGCAAGGGTGTTTCTTTTTTTCTGGATTGCTTTTGAAAACACTGTCTGTTGGGTTTAGGGTAGAAGATGTACAACAGTCAATCGGTGCTTTTAAAAACACTATCGGTTGGGTTTAGGGAAGGGGGTGGTTGGGCTTATCGGTCGGTCGGTTGGTCAGTCAGTCGGTCGGTCAGTCAGTCAGTCAACATCTGCCACTGGTTTATTTACGCGAGAAGAGCAGGTGCAAATGGTACTCACAAGAGAAATTTGTTTGAGATCTGAAAAAGCATACACAGCAGCCAGATTTGCGAAAAGAAAAACTGCAAAAAAACATACCTCAAGGGACGTATTTGGCGCTCTCCAGAAATGTATACCAGGGTACGTATCTATAATGAGCCTGGGTTGAATATATGAATGTACTCACTGTTGGTCAAGATGATTCGTAGTACTTGGATGAGCCTGTGCTATTAGTTTCAGCAGTTGTTATCCTGGAATAACATACCTTGAAATGTAGTGACTGACCAATCAGAACCAAATATTCCAGAGAGGTGTGTAATAATTGTGTTCAGGGGCAGACTGGGACAGCATTTTTTACCCCGGAAAAGATTTTGAAAGTCAGGCCAAAGTGAGGAGCGGGGGGGCGGGCGGGGTTGCGCTATGTTTATGAAAAGGGGGGAAGCGCGATGTTTATGAAAAGTGTGTGGGGGGGAGTGTTTGTCCTGGATGCTGCCTTGCACTGACCGATCGTTTCGCTTCATAATAGCCCCTTTCACAGAGTGATACTGGTAAATATCCAGAAAATTTCTGGAACGACTTTACCAGTAAATTAAAAAAAAAGCGATGTTCACACAAGCAAGGACTTTTTGGAATTTTTCCAGAAAAGACCATTCACACATCCATTCCAAAATACTGGTAAATTCTGACATCATTAAACAGAGATGGCCTTTAAACGGCTGCACTTGTATGTGTAAACAAGGGGTCGGGCTTTTGTTGATGGTTTCACTTTTATTTAAAGCTTTAGCATTAATGCAGCTGCTTTGTCCCAGAGACATCCAAAGGCAGAAGCGCGAACTGCAGCTAAATGTTTACACATTTGACGACATCATAAATTCTGTGGTTGGTAAATATTGTGAACAACTTTGATGAAAACAAGTGTTCAACTTCGATAAACACTTTTGCATGTCGAGATGTAAATAATATGTGTGGGCTGGTGCTCATCGGGCCACTTCTTCACGTGCACACAACTGAAGCAGAGCATAAAGGTAAACAGTGGTTTATCAAAAGCATTTTATCGATATGGTTTTTTACACAGTTGGCATTAAGAAGGAACATAGAATCGTTATCTGACAAACATCTAGCAGCTGAATGTGTTTGGAAAAATATGGATGTGGATGTGGATGTGAATGCGTCTGAATGTTCTGATTGGCTGGAATAGATGTCTCACGTCAGTGCGTTCTAAACATGAACGTGCTCTTTCTGGCAATTTTCCTTCTGCGTTCACACAGAGGAGCGTTCTGGCAAATTACTGGTAATGTTACCACTTCTGTTTCTGGATAATTGTCAGAACAAATTTATCAATATTTTCAAAAAGGGCCTGTTCACGCATACATATTTTGCCAGTATGTTTTATGACTCTCAAATTGCCAGTAACTATTGACTTACATTTTGAGTCATCAAGTAGCAAGTTTTCCTGTGTAAAAGACATCTGGGTGTATGATAATGTACAGTTTCTTGCACAGACTGTTTTTTTTTTATTCATGAGGTCCCAGTGTATTGTCAGAAGCCACAGGTATTAATTTAGTTTTGCCTGCATGTGTTTTTTTTGATTATCATTATTGGCTGTATCTGAAAGCTTAGATAACTGACTTGTTGCCCTCGCTGCCCTACCATATAAAGGCAGTGTTTGGAAGAGGAAAAGAAAAAAAAAACATTTATCGTGTTTGGATGTTTTAATGTTTAAATTATTATCCGTTAAAGTACGTGAAGGTCATGTGACCCTCAGAAAACATCTAATTTCTCAGTTCTTTCTTCTGAGGTAACTTTGCAAGACCGGTCTCCACAAGAACGCTAGTCTGTTCTCTGCATTTTTGTATTGAGTAACAACCAAAACAACCAATGACACCCAAGTGGTGCTGTTAGATGCCCATTTCTGTTTTTTTTTATTCAACTGTCAGAAATGGAGTGCACAGAATTGTGGCATATCGAAGGCAGTGAAGGGCACATTTATGCTGCCTTTAAAATGTGATGAGAAGAAGGTACCCTAAGAGAATTTGTATTCGGATCTGCCTTGATGCTTTCTTGAAATGGTGGCTTTAAGGCAGCATTTTAATCTTTCAGGACGCAGTCATTGAACACTGACTTGCATTAGTAAAATCAGCACATAACATTGCTTCAGCTAAAAAAATCTAGTAAAGTGCACTTAAATGTGAAAACATTGAAACATGAAGACATGGTTTGACAGATATTAGCTCCTCCCCTTTATAAAAACAGCCAATACAAACAGCCATTTTGCTTTTAGCACAGCTCTGCCAGTGAGAGCAGTTGAGCTCAAGCGCATTAAAAATAAAGCAAATGAGAAGCATCTTGAAGTGGGCGGGACATGTCAGATACTAGAGAGCATTGATTGGTCAGAAGATTGGATGAGAAACTGCAGAATTAAGTTGATGTCAATAAAATCATTGATTCATTTAGGCATCCATTATGACAAACTTCAAGCTCTTGGATGTTTTTATCTTCTAAATGTAAATTTTGTCACTGTTTTGTAGCTTTTAGATATCCCTAAAGGGGACTTGCTATATTTCTTTTTACTTAGACTAAGACTTAAAATAAGTCTCTGATGTCCCTAGGGTGTGTATGTGAAGTTTTAGCTCAAAATTATCTGACAAAAATGTTTTATAACTTTGAAACACCCCTTTTAGGCTTTGATCCTAATTGTGCCATTGTTCAAATGAGATTGTGCTCTAAGTTCTCTTTTTTGTTGCGTATATGGAAAAATGGTCACACTTTAGGGGCCATTCCTGCTATTAACAAACCATTAATAACTTTTAGCTCAATGAAGTAATAACTTGCTGCTTATTAATAGTTAGTAAAGCTGTAGTTAGGTTTAGGTGTTAGGTAGGATTAAAAATGTAGAATAAGATCATGCTTTGTAAGTACCATATAATAAGCAGCCAAAATCATAATAATATGCAGGTAATAAGCCAGTAGTTAATAGTGGAAATTTGTAATTTAAGTGTTACCAGAAAAATATGTTTTTTGTACTGCCTCAAGTGCTTATAAGTACTTAATGTAAATATGTAATGTAATGTAACATAGTGTGTAATGAAACACTTTTTGAATTTTGGGATTAATAGTTTATTAGTCTTATAGTAATCACAAACTGCTGGCTGGTGTATGTTTTAGTTGAAAACGTACTGTACATTACAGTAAACTGATGCAGGTGAGAGGCTGTATCTTTGTGCAGGTTGTTTTAGAGAGCGTGGGAAAGCTTCATTCTGCACCAAAGTGTCTTTTGTCAAAAGGAAAAAAGGCCAGGTTGATTCGGTTCAAGACTAGGTTGGCACATTCTGGGCAGAGAGAAGAGAGATAATGTCTTTTTGGCTTCAAGAGTTCATTTCAGGAACCACCTGCAACGAGAAGGAGATATTAGAATTAGTAGTATTAATCTAAAAGTATTCAATTATTATTAATTATTGAATATATTGAATTTTTTTAACTAAAAATAAAGTTCAGTTATTTTGTTTTATAATTTTTTTTCTATTATAGCATGAATTATTGTTAAAATTAAATAAATATGGGGGTGGCACGGAGGCTCAGTGGTTAGCACTTTCGCCTCACAGCAAGAAGGGTGCTGGTGGTGGAGTTTGCATGTTCTCCCTGTGTTGTTGAATGAATGAATGAATGATAAATGAATATATAAATATTTATTAATTTAAATAGTAAAGATTTCAATTGGATTATCATTATTATTAATAATAATAAATTACAACAACAACAATATTAATAATAATAATAATAATCTATGAATCTATGAATTTGATAAATTTTTAGTTATTCTAGACAGTATATTATTCATTCATTCATTCATTTTCTTTTTGGCTTAGTCCCTTTATCAATCTGGGGTAACCACAGCCGAATGAACCGCCAACTTATCCAGCATATGTTTACGCAGCGGATGCCCTTCCAGCTGCAACCCATCTCTGGGAAACATCCATACACACTCATTCACACTCATACACTCTGGACAATTTAGCTTACCCAATTCACCTGTACTGCATGTCTTTGGGCTTGTGGGGGAAACTGGAGCACCTGGAGGAAACCCACGAGAACACTGGGAGAACATGCAGACTCCACACAGAAAAGCCAACTGACCCAGCCAAGGCTCGAACCAGTGACCTTCTTGCTGTAAGGGCAACAGCACTACCTACTGCGCCACCGCGTCGCCCCCACAGTATATTATTATTATTTCTATTATTATTATTATTATTATTATTATTGAATCAATTAAATGAAATACTACAAATAATAATAATTATCAATACATTCAAATGGGTATTTATTGTCAGGGTCTGGACACGGAAAACCGAACAGACACAGTTGCAGGTCCTTCAAAATTTATTTGCACACTTAGCAAAGGGCAACTCAGGGAAAACTCAGGGAAAAAATAAAGTTCAACAAAAACTCCTCCGAAGAGGAAGAAACTAGTGGACGCTCAGTAGGGGAAAAAATAAATAAATAAAAGGGTAAATAAAAAACTCCAGAGGAAAAATGTCAGCAACAAAAACTCTCCATAGAGGAAACAGTCTTATGAAACTAAAGTTAAACAATAAAATAAAAAAGGGCAAAAGATATAACGAATTAAGTGTTCAAAAATCAAAAAGCCAAGCAACAGAAACTTCTCCGTAGAGGGGATAATCTTCTCAAAAAGGGTGTAATTACGAAAGCACCCGGCAGGGGGCGATACTGCGGAACGGCGTCTCCTGGGCCGCGGCACCCGCGAGGAAGAGTGAGCGCTCCGGGGAGAGGAGAGTAGGAAATGCGGCTCGCTGAAGCGGGGAAGAGAAGCAGGCGAGCAGCAGAACTCAAACTTAAACAGGAACAGGCCTGGTAGCGGGCTGGATGGGCGGGGAAGTGGAAAGTAAACAGAGGGCATGTGGCTGGTGATCAAAACAAAACAAAACGTGCTAGGGAAGGACACCGATAATACAAACACCACAACAAGTGGCCCAGATGATCAAACCGAGGATATGACAGTACCCCCCCCCCTCCCCCTACGGGCACCACTAGGCGTTCCGGGGGGGGGGGGGGGGCTCACCTCGTCGCCGACGGAAGTCCTCGATCAGCCTCCGGTCCAGAATATCCCGGGCCAGAATCAAACTCCTCTCCTGCGGGCCATAGCCCTCCCAGTCCACTAGGTATTGAAATCCACGACCCCTGCGTCTGACGTCTAATAATCTCCTAACCGTATAAACTGGAGAGCCATCCACTAGATGGGGGGAGGGGGGGGGAAGGGGTCGGAACAGAGGGAACAAGAGGGGAGGAAAACACAGGTTTAACCCTAGAGACATGAAAAACTGGGTATACCCGACCAAGCGTAGGAGGAAGCTTAAGCCGAACCGCCACAGGACTCAACACTTTTGTGATCCGGTATGGGCCAATGAACCTGGGAGCCAACTTGCGTGAGGCTACCCTGAGAGGCAGGTCCTTGGTGGAAAGCCATACCCTTTGAACACATACATAGTGGGGAGCCGGAGTCCGATGACGATCAGCCGCTGCTTTGGTCCGTCTACTAGCCCGGGCCAAGGCCTCCTTAGCCCTTCTCCAGGTGCGCCGACACCGCTGGACAAAAGCCAAGGCAGACGGGACCGCAGCGTCGGGTTCCTGTGAGGGAAACAGGGGTGGTTGATAGCCAACAGAACACTGAAATGGCGACATACCTGTAGTGGATACTGGTAGAGTATTAGGGCATACTCTACCCAGGACAGTTGTTGACACCAGGAGCTAGGGTTATGGGATGCCAGGCAGCGGAGAGCACGTTCCAAATCCTGGTTTGCCAGCTCAGACTGCCCATTGGTCTGAGGATGGAATCCTGAAGACAGACTTGTAGAGGCCCCAATCTGTCGGCAGAATTCGCTCCAGAACCGGGAGACAAACTGGGGGCCCCTATCAGAAACCACATCAACCGGAAGACCATGAATCCGGAATATGTGGTCTACCACCACCTGAGCAGTCTCCTTGGCTGAGGGGAGCTTGGGGAGGGAAATGAAATGGGCCGCTTTGGAGAATCGGTCCACCACTGTAAGGATCACAGTGTTACCCCTCGATTCCGGCAGACCAGTGACAAAGTCAAGGGCTAAATGTGACCAAGGGCGGGAAGGAATGGGTAGGGGGCGAAGCAGACCAAGGGGAGGCGAGTTGGAACTCTTGTTCTGGGCGCACACTGAGCAGGCTACCACAAACTGCCTGACATCCCTGGCCATGGATGGCCACCAAAATCGCTGACGGATGGCAGCCAGCGATCTCCGAACTCCTGGGTGACAGACCATTCTGGATGAGTGCCCCCACTGGATAACCTGAGAGCGCAGAGCAGTAGGAACAAATAACTTGCCCGCTGGAATCCCTCTAGGTACTTGGCACTCTCGCAAGGCCTCCTGTACCTGTCTCTCAATATCCCAGGAGAGAGAGGCCACCACCACGACATTGGGCAGGATGGTGTCATTTGAAACCTCCCTCTCCGGGGTCTCGAACAAGCGGGAGAGAGAATCAGGTTTGATGTTTTTAGACCCTGGCCTGTATGAGAGTGCAAAGTTAAACCGGCTAAAGAAGAGGGACCAGCGAGCCTGTCTTGCACTCAGCCTCTTGGCTGAACTTATATACTGCAAGTTCTTGTGGTCTGTCCAGACCAAAAAGGGCTGATCTGCACCCTCTAACCAGTGGCGCCACTCACCCAGAGCCAATCTGACTGCCAACAACTCCCGATTGCCAATGTCATAGTTTCGCTCTGTGGGGCTTAGGCGGTGGGAGAAGAAGGCACAAGGATGTACTTTCCCATCCCGGGGAGACCGTTGTGACAGGACTGCGCCTACTCCGACCTCAGAAGCGTCCACCTCAACTATAAACTGTCGTTTAGGATCTGGAACAGATAAGACAGGAGCAGAGATAAAACGGGACTTTAATTTATCAAAGGCCTCCTGAGCCTTATCCTCCCACCTGAACAGTACCTTTGGAGAGGTGAGCGCAGTTAAGGGTGCAGCAATCTGACCAAAATTCCGATGAATCGCCGATAAAAGTTGGCGAATCCCAGGAACCGCTTGCAATGCCTTACGAGAGTCAGGAATGGGCCACTCGGCAACAGCCCTTACCTTAGAGGGGTCAGCTTTGATCTCACCCGCCGAAATCACAAACCCTAAGAACGACACCAACTTGGCATGGAAGACGCACTTCTCCGCCTTAACGAACAACTGGTTCTCTAGTAGTCGTTCAGCACCTGGCGAACATGCCGAGTGTGTATCTGTAGAGATGGAGAGAATATCAGGATATCATCAAGGTACACAAAGACAAATTGGTTTACCATGTCTCTCAACACGTCATTGACCAGGGCCTGAAAGACAGCCGGGGCATTGGTCAGACCAAACGGAAGGACCCGATATTCAAAGTTTCACGTGGGTGTGTGAAGGCTGTCTTCCACTCATTCCCCCTCCCGAATGCGAATAAGGTGATAGGCCATTACGAAGGTCAAGCTTGGTGAAGACCTTAGCTCCCTGCAAGAGTTCAAAGGCTGAAGACATGAGAGGCAAGGGGTACCTGTTCTTAACAGTGATGTCATTCAGCCCTCGATAGTCAATACAAGGTCGAAGGGAGCCATCTCTCTTCTTAACAAAGAAGAACCCAGCACCAGCAGGAGATGAGGAGGGGCGGATGAGGCCAGCCTTAAGGGATTCATTAATGTACTTGTCCATAGCCTCTCTTTCTGGACTAGAAAGGGAATACAAGCGACCCTTAGGCGGAGAAGTGCCTGGGAGGAGCTCTATGGCACAATCGTAGGGTCGATGAGGCGGCAAGGAGGTGGCCCGGGACTTGCTGAACACCAGAGACAGATCACAGTACTCCGCCGGGACCCCAGTCAGATCACCCGGCTCCACCTGCAACACAGAAGAGACAGAACCAGGAAACGGGGCAGGACCAAGACAAGACTTAAGACAGGAATGACTCCAAGACAAAACAGAGTTTCCGGACCAATCCATGTGAGGGCCATGCTGCACCAACCAGGGATGTCCCAAAACTATGGGAGCACTGGGAGAGTCTAAAAGGTACAATGTGGTGACCTCACGGTGATTGCCGGAGACAATTAGACTTACACTGGGGGAAGTATGGGAGACTGTGGCAATCAGGGTGCCATTTAGGGACCGGGCAGGAATGGGTTTGGGGAGAGGAATGGCAGGGATTCCCCACTGAGCAGCCACAGAGCAGTCCAAAAAATTGCCCTCAGCCCCAGAATCAATGAGGGCTGACCAACAGTTGGAGGAGTCACCATACTGGATCGACACAGGAAGTAGCGTGCGGGAGGAGGGGGAATAAAATAGTGGGATAGTGCTCACCAGGATCCCCCGTTTCACTGGTGAGCCTTGACTTTTGCTGGACAGGCTGCAGCAAAATGTCCAGGTTTGCCACAATAAAGGCATAGGCCCCGAGCCAAGCGTTGTTGCTTCTCCTGAGGTGGAAGGCGAAGGCGCCCCACTTGCATGGGTTCGGAGTCTGACAGAGATGCGGAGGCAGAGAGTGAACTGGGGTCATCCATCCTAACTGAGGAACAGGTCAGCTTACGTTGGTATCAGCGGTGGAGACGGACCTCGATGCGAAGGGCCAGGTTAATGAGGTCATCGAAGTCATGGGCAAGTCGTGGGTTGCCAGTTCATCCTGGATGTCCTCGTCCAGACCAGCACGGAACGTCGCCCGGCAAGCTCCCTCATTCCAGTCGCACGAAGCAGCCAGAGTCTTGAACTGAATAGCATATTCGGTGACTGATAGACTCCCCTGACGAAGTCGTGCTAGCTGGTCTGCAGCCTCTTGTCCCCTGGCAGACCTGTCGAAAAGCCTCATCATCTCCTGCCGGAGCTCCTCGAAGGAGGCACAACATGGAGCTCTGGACTCCCAGACAGAGGTTCCCCAGTCACGGGCTCTGTCCGTGAGAAGGGTTAAAACAAAAGCCACTCTTGTCTCCTCTGCTGCGTACGTGCGTGGTTGAAGGGGCAAACACAACAGAACATTGGGACAGGAAGGCCCGGCATGAGTTGGGGTCCCCGTCATAAGTGGGTGGGTTGTTACAGCGAGGTTCGGGCTCATGACGGGAGACCCGGCCACCCTGTACGGTCTCTAACTGAAGCTCCTGGATACGAGCCGTGAGGTCAGCCACTTGATTTGCCAGAAACTCGACTTCTCTGGTAGTGTTGGAGAGTCTGGCCTCGTGCTGACTGAGCAGGACTCCCTGCTGAGCCACTGCAGATCTGACAGGGTCTGGGCCTGCTGTGTCCATCTTGGTCAGATCGTTCTGTCAGGGTCTGGACACGGAAAACAGAACAGACACAGTTGCAGGTCCTTCAAAATTTATTTGCACACTTAGCAAAGGGCAACTCAGGGAAAACTCAGGGAAAAAATAAAGTTCAACAAAAACTGCTCCGAAGAGGAAGAAACTAGTGGACGCTCAGTAGGGGAAAAAATAAATAAATAAAAGGGTAAATAAAAAACTCCAGAGAAAAATGTCAGCAACAAAAACTCTCCGTAGAGGAAACAGTCTTATGAAACTAAAGTTAAACAAATAAAAATAAAAAGGGCAAAAGATATAACGAATTAAGTGTTCAAAAATCAAAAGCCAAGCAACAGAAACTTCTCCGTAGAGGGGATAATCTTCTCAAAAAGGGTGTAATTACGAAAGCACCGGCAGGGGCGATACTGCGGAATGGCGTCTCCTGGGCCGCGGCACCCGCGAGGAAGAGTGAGCGCTCCGGGGAGAGGAGAGTAGGAAATGCGGCTCGCTGAAGCGGGGAAGAGAAGCAGGCGAGCAGCAGAACTCAAACTTAAACAGGAACAGGCCTGGTAGCGGAGAAAAGCAAAATTAAGGATATTGACTGGGAGTCGGACTCAACAGGAACAAAAAGCAGACTGGACAGGACCGGGAGATCGCTGTGCACACACGAAAGAGAAACAACGATCTGACACGGAACAATGATAAGGGAAGGAATAAATAGAGAGAGAAATCAAAGAGAACAGGTGAGTGACGTTAGCTTAATAGAGTAATAGAACGTAAACGGGAGGATGGGCGGGGAAGTGGAAAGTAAACAGAGGGCATGTGGCTGGTGATCAAAACAAAACAAAACGTGCTAGGGAAGGACACAGATAATACAAACACCACAACAAGTGGCCCAGATGATCAAACCGAGGATATGACAGTAATTGCTATCGCTATTGTAATCATTCTTATTCAGTAAATGAAATTAAAAAGTCAATCATAATAGCAACAACAAAAATAATCAATGGATCCATTTATATGTTTATTTTTTTAGGTATACATAAATGGTACTTTTATTATTATTATTATTATTATTATTATTCAATAGATTAAATTTGCTTTTTAATTGTTTTTAATAATACCAATAATAATTATCAATGATTAAAAAAAAATTGTAATATTTTTAAAAACGTTTTTAAAGAGGTAATTATTATATTATTGTGTTAATGTAATTATTGTTTTTATTAATTTTAACTTGTAAATATTTCTACTGTTATTGTTGTTATCATTTTTGTCATCCAAAGTGTACAGGCCACACAAGCACTCTTTTTAAGAGAGAGCTTTCAACTTTAGTCAATCAATGTGACCTGGAACAAACAATAAACAAAGAGTCTTTTAATCAAAGGCTGCTGTAGCTCTGCCCACAAGAGGTTTATCATTTCAGCACAGCACCTTTAACTCACTCCAAATCAGCCTGACACACAAAACCAACAATTCAGAGCCTTTATCTAAGACAAATTAATGCCTATGCTTAAATACGTGGTTTTAATGACATTTACACTAATGGTTAAAAGTTTGAGACGAGTAAGATTTTTATATGTTTGCTCATCAAGGCAAATTTGTTTGATGAAAAATACAGTAAAAGGCTGTAAAATAGTGAAATAATCATATAAATTTAAAATAATTGTTTGGTCATTGAATATAGTTTAAAATGGGCTTTACTACTATAATTGAAGGCTGATGCATTGTGTGTATGCTTTACGAAAAAGATCGGTCTTTAATCTAATTTTGAACTGAGAGAGTGTGTCTGAGCCTCGGACATTATCAGGAAGGCTATTCCAGAGTTTAGGAGCCATAAATGAAAAGGCTCGACCTCTTTTAGTAGACTTTGCTATTATGAATACTACTAGAAGCGCTGAGTTTTGAGATCTTAAAGAGCGGGTTGGATTGTAGCGAGACAGAAGGTTGGTTAGATAAACAGGAGTTTTATAGGGTAGAAGCAATATATCTATGTCACAGTTTCGCCAGAAATATGAAGCAGCCCAACAGTTTTTTAAAACTGATAATTATAATAAAAAATGTTTCTTGAACAGCAGGTCATCATATTAGAATGATTTCTAAATAATAATGTGACTCTGACGTCTGGAGTAATGGGTCTGAAAATCCTGTTTTAAATTACATAAATATATTTAAGTTTAAACTAAATTCATTAAGAAAATCATTTCTTTTAATTCTAATACAATCTAACAATTTTACTGTACATTTACTGTATTTTGATCAAATACATTTAGCCTTGGTGAGCAGAAAAAACATTTACAAAAAGTTAATAATTCAAAAATTTTGACCAATAGGGTAGATGAAGAGTTAGTTATGATGTGCCGTGATACATATTAATCTTCAGCATATTTTTTTGGTACATAAAATTACCTGAAATCCCAGTGGCATGAAGTTTGTGTGCTCTGGAAAGGAATGTGACCCAGTCCGGTTAATGGTAATGATATACTTGAGTAAGTTCAGTCACAGAGTGCAGACAGTGTCCTCTTCTATCTCCATGAATATGAGAATGAAGGCGATGCCCAAGCCAAACCTAAACACAGCCAAATCCACAAATCAAAAGGCCCATTTGGCAACACTTTTGAGGGTTAGTTCAATTGAACGGTTCGAGTGAACAACCGAAGTCCAGTTCAAAGAATGACTCTGATATCAGGTGACATTAATATGTCCAACAGAAAACAATAATAAACCTTTCAGAGTAGCTTTGGTATCTGTTTCTCCAGTGACTTAGTGAGACAAAAAACAAAATCCAACCAATGCTGCTTAACTTTTTTCCAAGTGAACATGACATAAAATTGACCTTACTGTTTTTAGAGACTCATTCTTTGTCTTATTGTGAAGGACTTACTGGTGCAAGTTTTTCTAAGAAAAAAAAAAACTCTTTCGTCAAAATGTAATTACTTACTCTGCTTCTGAAACCACTTATTTTAGGTTGATATAGCCTGGTCCTTATTTTTCAACCCTTCCCTTTCTGGATAAAATCCAGCCCTGGCTTTGCACTACATTTGATCTATTTTTGAATAAAGTGAGTTTATTTATATATTTATTGCATTTTCGTCATTTTTTTACTTTTGAAATTTAAAGTCAATCAATCAATCAATCAATCAATCAATCAATCAATCAATCAATCAATCTGTAAATAAATACCATTCACTATTCTTTGTTTGTTTATAACATGACAATGTATCATTTTCTGCCCGGACATTATCTGATTTTTTTTTTTACTGGGTATTCATTTTGACGTCTTTTTTATTAGAGGTAAACTAGGCTGTGAATAAAATTCGATCTAATTTAAGTGATTTGAACAGTTTAAATTAAAATTGCTTTCTGGTTGTTAAAAATCCCAGGTTGTTCTTCGAAAAAGAGTAGGGGTTTAACCTCAGCATTGTGGCCAATTTTGGCCTCTGTCCATCATGGCCTCCTAACCATCCCCATATTATAATTGGCTTCATCACTCTGTGTGGTGTGGGGTCTGGCGCAATATGGCTACTGTCGCATCATCTAAACGAATGCTGCACACTGGTGGTGGATGAGGAGAAGTGCTTTGAGTGTCCAGAAAAGTGCTATATAATTGTAAGGAATTATTATTATTATTCCCACAGTTTAAAAAAAAAGCTATTTTCCACTACTGTACAAGTGATTAAAATATATGAAAATATGAAAAAAATGAGAAAAAATGCTTTGACAAATTATAATTGAATCCTTAATGAAATAATTGTATTAGGAGAGTACAGAGGAGTGTATATTAACAGAGTAGAGAGACAAATACTACCATCAAGATGACTTCTGGAAATGACACCTCACAGCAAACAAACATGTACACTAAATGTGTAGACTTATATATTTTTTCATAACCTGCATTGATAATAAAACCAGAAAAAAAAACAGTTTCGACATTTCCAGACTGCAGGAAAGTGTCTGAAAATCTTCTGTCACTGACAGAATTTCATCCAAAGGAAAATAAATTGGCTGTCAGTGAACATGTCAAACTGACTATTAAAAACCACAGATTTTAACTTAGGATAGTAATCTTTGCCTTTAAAGTCCCCATGAACCGGAAAGTGCGACCATTATTTTTTCCGTATTGTGATGCAATTCCAAGAGAAACAGAATATTAAATGACAAAACTGTGGGCTTGGCTTGTCTTTTCTACTGCGAGCTGATTGGATGTATTAAAGTAGGCATTTAATTCAGAAATATCTGAAAAAGGGTTTGGGGAGCATTAGTACAACCTAGCAGACACCTCCTGCCCACCATTTCTGTTTGTTGACAAAACTGACGATTCGAGGAGTGTGGTTAAATATGTTAGCCACGCCCAATTCCTAAGATATAGGTAATCTGATAATTTAACTGAAAAAAAACTAAACAAAACAAAAACAAGAAGAGCATTTTCAGATTTTAATTAAAGAATTGAGAGCAAACATTTTTTTTGTAAATGACATGCACAGATGAATTGTTCATCACAAAGCTAGCAATGTGAGCTGGCAAAATCATATGGTTAGTTTTGATTTCTTGGGGACTTTAAATGTAAATGAGCTGGTTCTCTCCGCCCAATCAAAGTAGGTTCTCCCCTCCCACACTTTAGAGGAGGATTACCAGGGTCACATGTCAGGGTAAACAGCACAATGACAGCAAATTAGACTCAATGAAACTGACCCGCAGTCACAAATAGCACAGTAAAATGAATGAGCCACACACAAATGCTGTTACGCATGCACACACAATCACATGCATGCATTTAACACGTTGTGCTGTTTTTGCTCATTTACTCAATACAATTCAACTTTATTTGTATAGCGCTTTTCATAATAAATATCATTCCAAAGCAGCTTTACAAAAGCACATTATTACAACAATACTGTACAACTTAGAAAAGTTAAAGATGCAATATGTGATTTGTCTAAATGCTAACAGGAATTACTCTTATTACTAAGCCATACTTACATGCTAGTTCAGACTAAATATTTAAAGTAGCATGGTAAATAATATAGTGAGCGCGTCACAGGTTTAAAAAAAAAATGAACCAATGTGAATATAAATGCAACTTCACCTCAGTAAAGCAGGCTAGGCGAAATAGCGCATTTTACTTATGTTTTGTCCTTAAATTAAATAAAAATGTATATTATCGATGCTGTAAAAGGTCCCTTATGAAACTGAAAATAGTCACATCAATCTTTCGCCGGAAGATTTCAGTGGCTGAACAACACTTCTGTGCATATAACCCATTTATAAAACAACAAAATCTACATCAGCTTTGCGTGACTAAAATAGTTTTAAAACAGCACATTACCTGTCTAAAAGTAAAACTCAGCCATGGTGTCGTCCTTTCTCCAGCATGCAGAAGTAACTCCAATATTAATTCAGGATTTTAAAAAGTTTTGATTCAGCATTTGTTTTTACTGCTGTCACTCTCTCGTGTCCACATTACTGGGGTGCTCCTGTACACACATTGGTGGATCTGCCTGAGCATAGGTGCGCAGTTGAACAAATCTACATTTGCTGACAGACAGTTTCGGCTACTTTACAGAATTATGGGAATTATTGGCGCAACAATTTTTAATTAGATGAAATTTTTTTTAGTCTTATCCCTCACCCAGAATATAAAAATACAAATAAATCCATTTAGATAATTTAATTTAATCATTACTATTGGATTGTGAAGAGACTTTCAACCAGCACAACAAAAAACCTACTGCACCTTTAAGGTATTGTGTTTAGGTATGGACAGTATATAAACAGTTATAAAGTAGTTGTGAGATCTGCTGTGTTGATTTTGTCCCAGTAAATAATAATTTTGTCTTGTCTGAATTTAATAGAAGAGTATTATCAGGTTTTGTTGAAATATATAATTGAGTATTATCTGCATAGCAGTAAAATCTGATCCCATGCCTTCCAATAAAGTCTCCCAGAGGCAGCATGTACACAATATTGTGAATTGCAAAGGGCCTAAAATCAATCCTTGATGCACTCCGTACTTTACTGGCCTGACTTTTGATAGTCGTTCATTTATATTTTCAAGCAGGTAGTGGTCAGTTACGTTTACTAGCGGCAAACGTGACCAAAGGGATAAATATACTGCCATTACTGTATAGCTAAATTACTGTACAAAATAAACCTGATTTAACATCCACAAACCAGGACTCCTGTTGTGTGATTGAAGCATCCTCATTTATAGTTGTGTGAGTTTGGTGATTCCAGCAGTTATGAATTACATAGCTATAGTTCAATATGGTATAAAGAATACAAAGTGTAATACTTAATGCTTCTTGAAATGTAGTTGGATCACAGTGAGTTGGTAAAGATCCTTTAATCCCAGTTTCTTTGCAAATCCTGTTTTGTGGACATTATTATAGGCATTAATACTGAAACATGGTAATACAGCACATGTCAATATTAGGGGGTGAGAATAAAACACACTTTAGTCAGCTGATGAAACAAGGTTACTTGTCTATAGAGTCTAAAAAATGTCTTATAATATTTGGTTCTGAAATCGATTTGGCAAACACTGTGTTGAGTACAGTCATAGAGTTGTCCTCTATAAATCTGCTCTGGTTCAGAAGCCTATAACAAACAGACTCTCTGTTGTGTCCACTGTGAACAATGAGAGCACACCTGCAGCTTAAACAAACACAAACTGCGTCACACACTGAGTCACTCCATCAACAAACTCTCAGACGGAAACAGATGGACATAGTGAACTGAGTGAAGAGGGAGTGCTTAACACCTGAAGCTCATTCATTATGGAGAGTAGCTGTAATATAACACTAAAATAAGAGATCTGCAGTTGTCAGACAAACACAGTCTGAGAAAATACAATGCAGGGGTCAATGAGAGTGAAGCATAAGGTTTGCTAAAGAAGGGTGTGTATTAAGGAAAATAATTGCTGCATATTTTTTTTACAAGATATTGAGTCATCCTTAAGTGCCTGAAAACCTCTAACAACAGGTTGTCCAGATGAAAATCAAAGGGACAGAAAACGCTTTCAACCAATCATAGATTTCCTTTTTTCCCCTGGGATTTTGCCATATGATACCATTCTATCCTACTATCATTCCATTTAAATAGTTTACTGTATTTCTTCTGTATTTTTCATTTTTCATTAAAATACCCACTGGGCATAATTGATAGCTTATGCTTGCTACTGAAGGGACTCGCTGATCAGAACGAGTTCGAATCAGGCTTGGAAATTTGAACTCCTAAAATTGCTTCCGGCATCTAGATCTGGATAACAGTTATTCGACTATTTCCCCCAATACTATGGCAGCAGATGTCCGGAAACCCTGCAGCTATTTTGTGAATAATTAACCATCTATACAATGACATTTTATAAAGTTTCGACAGGGACCTCCATCACGAGACTTTTAAACGACCGATCATGTGATCTTGTGGCCATGTGTTTGCCCTCGGGACATTCTAATTGCAGCCAGATGGACAGAGTTTCACAGAGACAAAAGAAATCTCTGGCAATTAATGAAAGACTTAAGAAAGACAATCTCTTAAATGTTAGAACCAAGGCAAAATTTGATATTCTGAATAATAGCCATAGGTTTACTTATGTGCTGTCTTTATTCCAACCAACCAGGTTAATAATGTGTTGTTTACCCTTATAACAGGTTAAAATGATCTGTATGTGTCTGAAATGTTTGATTCTTGGTGTTAAACCAAACCCCTGTTTATTTGCAATACATTGGTGTAAATGAAAACTTAGAAGTACAAACAGTATTCGTCTTGTAACATTTGATGTCAGATAGTTACAATCTTTCAAGAGATTTTTACCACGTGCAATCTCTTGGAGTCTGTTAATAAATGACTTTGTCTACGCTGGTATGGGGCGTGGCCCCGCTCTTCATGGCTACTGCTCATTGGGTGACAGTGTTAGAGGGACGGATCAGATCAGGTCCCTTAAAACTCCCTGCATCCCTAAAAACTTTGCTTTTTGCATCAAGCTAGTTTGCTCCTGCTGTTGCTTCTGCCCTGCCAAGCGATTGGGTCACCACAAACTCTTTTTGCAAACCTCTTGAGTTTCAGGATCCCCCGAAACCATGCGTACTTCCGCGAACTGACCTTCAGCAGTTACCCCGGTAACCCAGGACAACTCCACTCACGCGGGAATCCCAAAGACGTCACCCGAAGCCACCCTATCTCGAGCGCCATGTGTTTTCCAGGCCAGCCCGGCGAAACAAACTCCGACAAGACTTCGGCAAATACGCAAGTAACACGAGCAAATTGTCTCTTGCTGATCATGTGCATATGATCTTAAGCAGTTAAAGATAAGTCAAATCTCTGCTTTTGTGGTTTCTCAGGTGATTCTAAGATCTAGTACGAAATACTAGGATTAATTTGGGACGCTTGTCAACTCATTTTGCATCCTCGGAACTGCCTGTGTGTGTGTGTGTGAGAACGTGTGTGTGCGTTTGTTTGTTGTTTGCCTATTACGTAGTTAGCCTCATGTATTGTAGTGTAGCTCAATAAATCTTTGTTCTCCTTTGTAAGAACTGTCATCTTGTTTATGTGCTTCTAAGTCATTGCCTCAAGTTGTAGATCTTGTTACCTTGCTAAAAGTTAGCCCTATTCTGTGTTATGTTATTATCGTTGGCCACGGAAATAATATAGACAAGATTAGTAAAATGCGATGTCTCTATTTGCGGGACACATTTCAGATAAAGTGTGGATCTTTTGATCTGATTCAATCTGACTCAATTGAGTCGAATCAATGATTTGAATCTTCAAGATCCGAGTCATTGATATGAGCTAATAAATCCCTGATCGATCTTATAACGTAGGTTGATATCTTACACTACATTCAGTCACTGTGATTATGAAAATGATCATTGAACCACAATGAAATGATTATGAAATCAGCCGCATGGTTTGGCAAGGCTCGTCTCACTTTGATTAGGTTTTGCTCAGCTTGTTTACATTTTTTACGGTATCTTACACTACCTGACAAAAGTCTTGTCACCTATCCAAGTTTTAGAAACAACAAATAATAACTTGACTTCTAGTACATCATTTGGTATCAGAAGTGGCTAATATGAAAAGCAAAGGCCTCTAGATTACGCTTATTTTACCAAAATAAAATATGATCATGCCTTGATTTTTAACTATTTAATTAGGACAGTAAGGTCTGACTTGTCATGTAACAAAAATAATGTACGGTATAGAATATAAAGTCATGAGCTTGGATGACTGAATGCATACATTTCTGCAGTGACTCAAATAACTTATAAATAAATCTAGAATGACAAAGAAAGCGTTCTTGCAAGACTCCCAGAGTTTATGAAGATTCTTTGGATTCATCTTCAATGCCTCCTCCTTCATCTTACCCAGACATGCTCAATAATGTTCAAGTCTGGTGACTGGGCTAGCCAATCCTGGAGCACCTTGACCTTCTTTGCTTTCAGGAGCTTTGGTGTGGAGGCTGAAGTATGAGAAGGAGCGCTATCCTGCTGAAGAATTTGCCCTCTCCTGTGGTTTGTAATGTAATGGGCAGCACAATGTCTTGAAACCTCAGGTTGTTGATGCTGCCATCCACTCTGCAGATCTCTCACATGCCCCCATACGAATGTAACCCCAAACCATGATTTTTCCTTCACCAGATTGATTTCTGTGAGAATCTTGGGTCCATGTGGGTTCCAATAGGTCTTCTGCAGTATTTGTGATGATTGGGATGCAGTTCAACAGATGATTCATCAGACAAATCTACTTTCTGCTACTTTTCCAAACAATTAACTAGAAGTCAAGTTATTACTTGTTGCTCTTACAACTAGGATCAACGACAAGACTTTTGTCAGGCAGTGTAGTACTACTTGTGGGATAATTACTATTCTAGCGCTGCATCTACTGCTGTGACATCTTTGTAAACATGACATGAACAAATGTGTGGCACAAACCAACCCACAACACAGAAACAATGGATGCTATCAATGGTGGTCTTGTGCAGTGGCTGCTGCTGACTATTTAAATATATCGATTTGGTGTCTCATGTTGCAAATCTAAGGATGCTAATAGTGACTGTTCTCTTGGAACAATCAGTGATCAGAATTGTGCATATATCATGTTTTGGTAATAGTAGGCTCACTTGGAAACTTACCACAGGTTTACCAGGTGCTAGGTACAGAACACAGTGGAAAAGCCAAAAGTCAAGAATGAACCATACAGAACCAAACCTTGCCATGCGATTCAGTAGAAAAGCACATTAAGGCCTTGATTGAATATATATATATATATATATATATATATATATATATATATATATATATATATATATATATATATATATATATATATATATATATATATTTATTTATATATATATACACACACACACACACAGTTGAAGTCAGAATTATTAGCCCCGCTTTGATTTTTTTTTTTTTTTTTAATATTTCCCAAATATTGTTTAACAGGGCAAGGACATTTTCACAGTATGTCTAATAATATTTTTTTTCTTCTGGAGAAAGTCTTATTTGTTTTATTTCAGCTAGAATAAAAGCAGTTATTAATTTTTTTAAAAACATTTTAAGGTCAATATTATTAGCCCCTTTAAACTATATTTTGTTTCAATAGTCTACAGAACAAACCATCATTATACAATAACTTGCCTAATTACCCTAACCTGCCTAGTTTACCTAATTAACCTAGTTAAGCCTTTAAATGTCACTTTAAGCTGTATAGAAGAGTCTTGAAAAATATCTAGTAAAATATTATTTACTGTCATCATGGCAAAGATAAAATAAATCAGTTATTAGAAATGAGTTAATAAAACTATTAGAAATGTTTAAAAAAATCTTCTCTCCGTTAAACAGAAATTGGGGAAAAAATAAACAGGGGGGCTAATAATTCAGGAGGGCTAATAATTCTGACTACAACTGTATATTTTTTCTTTTTTTAAATATTTCCCAAATGATGTTTAAGAAATCAATAAAATTTTCACAGTATGTCTGATAATATGTTTTCTTTCTAAAAAAGTCTTTATTGTTTTATTTCAGCTAGAACAAAAGCAGTTTTCAATTTTTTTAAGAACCATTTTAAGGTCAAAATTATTAGCCCCTTTAAGCTAATTTGTTTCCGATTGTCTACATAACAAACCATCATTATACAATAACTTGTCTAATTACACTAACCTCCCCCTTTTGAGGGATTACAACTAGTTTAAAAAAAATGCAATTATTATTTGTAACTTAAATGAAATTGATAGGTTGTTTAATGCTTTAAGATATAAACATTGAGAAGACTGAAGGAGAACCAAAAAGACTAAAAGGACTTTGCTCCTAAATAATGAATACTGCTCAGCTAAATGAGGATAAGGGACTTATTTCAAAAACATTTTCAAAACCTTACTGAACATAAGTAAATGGTGTACTCTTCGTAAGTTGTGTACTCTCAGAAATAAAGGTACGGGAACTGTCACCGAAGAGGGTTTGTGTTATTTCACCAAGTGGGACATGTTCCTGGATTAACATCTAGATTGATCCTGGAGCAACATTCCAATTAGCCAATCAGAATTAAGGGATACGTTTACAGTTTATGCTAAGTTTAGGCTTACGGTTAGGGTTATGTACTTGTACATGATTGTTATCCAACTATTACTGCCCTCTGATTTTGGGAACAATTTACAGTAATGGTTGGGTTTAGGGGAAGGGAATAGGTATGGATTACATTTTCTAACAAAAATGATGTTCCAGGATCAACATAGATGTTAATCCAGGATCGCATCATACTTGGTAAAATCACACCCACCCACTGGGTTGGTAGGTTTACAAAAATGTACATCTTTGTACAAAAATAGTGCATATTGGTATCTTAAAGTTACATATTTGTACTTAAAATGTACACTTGTAACTTTTGAACAAGTACACCACACCAGTGACAGCTCTCATACCTTTATTTCTGAAAGTTTGTAGTTATATATTAGCATGGGTAGAATCTTTACAAACAGATCATACTATTTAAGGGTTCTCTGGCACCAGTGCTATTGGAGCAGTTTGATTTAGTGTTTATTTGCATTGGTTGGGATCCACACTGGCAGTTTGTATCCAGGAGAGTTTTCTCAGGGGACTGTGGTATGCATAACACTCACATGACCCCTCATAACTCTCTTTCATTTCTGCACAATAAACACTAACCAGTCTAACATGCACAATGCACCTTAATGTAATTAAACATGCTTAATGTGAAATGTCCATTCAGACATTCAAACAAATGACATAAATGAACCTGTATTTCAGACTCCAATTATACAACACTGAGACTCTTTACACAGTTTAACATGCATGTTTTTCACAGCAACCAGACACATACATATGCTGTTTTGTATGTAAAAGTGTACTTATGCAGATCTTTTAATGAATTAATAAATAAGTAATACTTTTTGTTTTCTCAACTGCATGTTATTTACTAAAAAAAATAATCACTGGCTGATGCTAAATTATTAAACTTTCTAAAAAATTTTACTTGATAAAACAGTGCTTATGTGTTAAATAAAATAAAATATTCAAATTGTTCTTTAATTTTGTGCCTGCTTCTGTAATGTAGTAAATAGAACAGAAAAAGATCAATGTCGTTTCTAGTTTAAATCAATAGCTTTAGGCAAGAAAAAACATAAAAAAGGCCTGTAATAATAATAAATTCAAGCTTTTATAAAATATTGCTTGACCTTATATTGTTTGTTCATTAATTAATTTTTTTTTTTTTTCGGCTTAGTCCATTTATTAATCTGGGGTCGCCACAGCGAATGAACCGCCAACTTATCCAGCACATGTTTTACGCAGCGGATGCACTTCTAGCTGCAACCCATCACTGGGAAACACCCATAAACACTCAATCACACGCAAACACTACAGCCAATTTTAGCTTACCTAATTCACCTATACCACATGTCTTTGGACTTGTGGGTGAAACCTCCACACAAAAATGCCAACTGACCCAGCCGAGGCTCGAACCAGCGATCTTCTTGCTGTGAGGCGATTGTGCTACCCACTGCGCCACTGCGTGCTTGAATTGTTTGTTATTTTTAAAATTATTTTTTTAAGAAAATCAAATGAATAAAATAAAGTAATAAATACTCAACTTATTTTTGACCTATTCAAGTTATTATTTTCCTGTTCATTCTAGTAAAATAACTCTGACACAATCTACATCGTAAAAAGCACTGCTTAAATAAAGGTGGCTTGACTTGACCTAAAGTGATTTTAAATGAAGCATACACTTTAAAGCTTGGCGTAATCCAATGCTACATTGTTTGAGTAATACTTAGAAAAAAGTAAATTACCGGCAGCTAGCTCTCTGCAACTCTCACATGGTTACCCACTAAAGCTAACCAGTGCTGTGCCGGGATGGTACCTGGATGGGAGACCACATGGGAAAGCTAGGTTGCTGCCGGAAGTGGAGTTAGTGAGGCCAACATGGGGTGCTCAACCTGTAGTCTGTGGGGGTCCTAACACCCCAGTATATTGATGGGGACTCTATACTGCTCAGTGAGCGCCATTTTTTGGATTAGATGTTAAACCGCAATCTTGACTCTCTGTGGTCATTAAAAATCCCAGGATGTCTTTCGAAAATGAGTAGGGGTTTAACCCTGGCCAAATTTGCCCACTGGCCTCTGTCCATCATGGCCTCCTAACCATCCCCATATAATAATTGGCTTCGTCACTCTGTTTCCTCTCCACCAATCAGCTGGTGAGTGGTGTGTGGTCTGGCGCAATATGGCTGCCGTCACGTCATCCAGGTGGATGATGCACACTGGTGGTGGATGAGGAGATTCCCCCGAAAATGTGTAAAGTGCTTTGAGTGTCCAGAAAAGCACTATATAAATGTAAGAAATTATTAATTAAATTAGAGTTCCACAAAGTGGAAACTGAGTGAACATTTCTCAAAAATGTTACTTTTCAATTTTATTAGACTACACAAAGCAGCATTATACCAGAACCTTAAAATGTATTTAGTATGATAAAAAAAGAGCTGCTTCTTTCTCCATGTGATCAAGAGAGGAAGAACCGGAATCTGTCGACATGGCATAGTAAAAGCTCCACTGCTTTCATGCTGCTTTGCACTCGTCCGAGTTCAGACTGCACGATTTTCAAAGTAGTTGTCACAGATGTCTTCACACTGCATGACTATCTGGGCTAGCATTTTATTGGTGCTGTGTTTACACTGCAAGATGGATCGGTGACAGGGGGTTTCACACTGCATATCTGTACAATTGGAAGAATCGCAGACAACTTTGTCTCGGTCTGCAAACTACGTCTCACAACGAAACAAACGCAAGAAGTGACATGGAAACAACTCGAGGTCATGTAGTATATCTTTTCTTATTAACTACATAATAAGAAAGAAGCCTTTGGGGTAGAAATGTACTTAGTTTGCTCACCTGGCTTTTGCAGAAAATCATCTATTTCTCTCCAAGTTTTTTCCTTTTCGACCCGGTTGTGGTATTGCTCAAAGGACACGTCAAACAGACATGGGTGCTCCTGCGAAATTTCCACTAGTTTTTCCTCCATTTCTTGTGTCCAAAAAGACCGATGCTAGGCTTGTTGATATTGTGGTCTATACCTTCGTAACTTCTCTCTCAAGTTCCTGCTGGCCCGGATGCTGCTCTCTCATTGGCTGTAGGTAATCACTGATGTTATTTGCAATCAGAACTAATTTCACAAAGTATGATTTTAAATCACTGACAAAATCAGATTCATTTAGCATGCCAAATATCTCACCAGTGTCTGCCACTCATCTGCGATTCCATTAGATCACGTTTTTGATAGTTAACACTGTGTGATTGTTACTAACATGAACGAGCTTCAATTTGCCTGTAATTTCGGGAAGTTGTCAAAAAACTGGGCTAAAATCATGCAGTGTGAACTCGGCATTACTTGTTTCGTACTTCCATGATAATAAGTTTAGAATACTTTAACTCATCCATCAACATTATTTCTGCTAGAGACCTGTAGGATGTAATGGAGATGACAAATCCCATGATTCCACACTTGGTTATGGCATCATCAAACTACGCTTTTGTTTGTTGTGAATACACAGCCTCTAGAGGCAAAAACTACATACTGTGTCTTTAGTAAAGCAAATTTGACCTTATTCTATGATGAAATGTACTTGAAAATAACCTTACCAATTGAATTATTTTAATTTTTTAGTGTACTGCATAGTGAGGTCAGTTCCTGTGGTTTGATGAGGATGAAGATGTTAAAGAGCCCCTATTATGCATTAAAAAGGGTCATATTTTAGTTTTATGGGTCTCCAACAACATACTGATATGCATGCAAGGTCAAAAAACACTTTCATGGTCTTATAATATGCATTTATTTTTACATAATTATCCCAGCGACTCCCATATGAATCTTTCAGCGATTCATTTGTTCCCAAAACCCTCAATAGCGTGAAGCTATGCGCTGATTGGACCGATGACAGCCAGATGCGATGGGTCGACAGTGTTCAGCGCGAGACAGTAAAATGCCCAGCACAGTTTATCAAGCCCCCAGGTCGCCAACATTGGTATAGGATCCGATCGCAGGTGGACGCCCAACACACGCTTCATAGTAAACTTACTAACACCACAGTAAACAGTACCCGGTTCTCAACAGTGTTATTTAGACACCTCACCCCCGAAAGCAGGGTAGTTAAACACCACAAACGCATTTAAATCCATAAACAAAGCAGCATGCGTCGCGTTTTCAACGTGGCATTAGTCGCGATAAGGGAATATAAAGAGTAACCTGATACAGTACAAGCGGTTACAAGTAACAACACAATTAAATACAAACTTTACAAGCTAGAGAAAACAAGGAGGCAGCTATTTACTTACACTTATGAAATGTGTCATGGGCCAGGTCTGATTTCATTAATTAGCTTTCATTTTGGAGCTTTTCTCCCTTCTCAGCTGTAGATCATTTCTATTTGCAACCATTGCTGTGGCCCCTTTTGCTGAAGTGTTATATGTTCTCAGGGCTTACCTGTACTCTGCTTTGCCCAACGATCACATCCCCAGTCGGGGGTTGTATCGCTTACCAGCGCTCCTCCTCTGTCCTCTGACAAGCTATCTTTGCGGGCTCCCATGGCCTTTCCACCATGGCCTTTGCACCAGCCTGAAGCCCAGCGTGCAGCAGCCTGCCTTTGTTTGACTTGTACCTAATAAACTGTCCTTATTTTGCACGTGTTACACCAAATTCTGTGACCATCGTGTTCTGTGACCCTAGTAGGCGCTGTTTTCACTGTTTGGGTTGAACTCGCTCCCACGGGCGGATTGGACATGCAAACAGCATACATACTCTCACGTGAATGCGCTGGAATGAACTGTTCAATACTAGTATCTATAAAATCCCTTGTATTTCACACAGAAAAATTTAATGTTTTTTAAATGCAAACAGCTTAGTGCCCTTGAGTGCCCAATGTGCACTGTCAATCACGTGACAGTACACTGTTTGCGTGTCTTGGGAGCAAGTTCAAGCCAAACAGTGAGAACAGCGCCTAGGGTCACAGAATATGATGGTCACATAATTTTGTGTAACAAAATGGAGAAAGAAACTAATCCATGAGCTGTGCACTGAAAGTTCATTGTAAGCGTGTAGATTGCTGGAGCACTTCTTTCCCTCACACTTCCAATAATAGATGAATCAATAGTTTTAAAAACTGTCCACTTTCAGATTTAAGCTTTAGCTGGATATTTCACTTAGAGCTGTGTTACACACTACATAGAAGGTCATTTTCAAAAACCCATAATAGGGGCTCTTTAAATAGTGTAGCTTCTGGTTCAACAATCAAAGCAATCAAATATTGCCATCAGTTATAACAAATCTCCTCGAGATTAATTCTCACTAATATCCTGTTTTTCCCTTGATCTTGCTCTCTGAGCATGAGCAGATCTCATTCCACTCATGATTAGTCTGAGTTCCCTGCAGAGACAACAGTCTCAGCCAAGCAGATACAAATACATGAAGAATTTTAGTCTTTGTCTCTAAACTTTCATATCATCATGACTTCTAAGATCATCAGCACTTTACAAAATGTTTAATCACATCATAAATGTCATTGACAACATAAATGTCAATGTCATTGACAACATTGTGAACTGCTATAGGACACATTAACTCATTGCTATGCTTTGTTAGGACATTAGTAATGTACAGTACAGTACAAGTGACATTTATTTATAAACTAATTTTGAGAGGACCACGTGCTCGTGCTTATGATTGCTTGCAGCCGGTCAATTTATGATTCACCAATCAGACGACTCCTAAGAAATACCCCAAGTTCCATATAACAGCCATCTTCGTTTTGAAGAATCCGCCCTTCCACCCCTACTCCTCCTCCTTTCCTAGATGAGTGGCACTGTGGCCCAATGGTTAGCAGTCTTGCCTCACAGCAAGAACGTCACTGGTTCTAGTCCTTACCAAGCCAGCTGACGATTCTGTGCGGCGTTTACAGGTTCTCCCCGTGCTCACTTGGGTTTCCTTTGGGTTCCCCGGTTTCCTCCCACCGTCTAAAAACATACAACTTAAGTTAATTGACTAAATCAAATTAGCACCATAGACATGCTCCTAGTAAGTAGTTATCTCTTAAGAGCAATTACTATCTGTTCGCTAGCTACTACTACTGAGCTCAAACTCCCCTCTCACCTTGCAAATGGGAGAGAGCCCCGGGCTCGAGGATCTTATGAGCTCAGGGCTCTCTCCCAGGAGAGCATGCCAAACAAGCTTTATAATCAATCATCAGCTAAGTGTGAACTCTTGAAACATTATTATTTTTTATATATTACTAAGATGCATTTTATTACTAGTATCTACATAGCCAAAACAGTTTAACGGCAGTTTATGTTTCTGCCACTCATCAGTATCAGCTCATTTCCCAATGCTTGGTTCAGCCTTCATGGGCTTCAAAGGAAATGCCACTGAAGTGAACTGGAAAATAGATTTTGAGTTCTTTCAGAAAGTCTCTTTTGCATTTCTGAATTAAGTCATTCCTGTGTTGTTGTTTCTCTAGCTTTTTGCTAGTTCTGGTGATGATTCTCTGAAAATAAGTAGCATTCAGCAGTGAGCCTAGCTTCCCCCTTCTGGTACTGTTCTGTTGTGCTAGGTAACGTTAGCCAAAAAGTTGTATTGTACAGTTTGCCAATTTGGTTGACAGTGGAAACTGAAATACATGTGTACAGTACTGTACTGTTCAAAACCATACCAACCAACCGTCTTTTTCAGTTGCCATTTTTATTATTTTGTTTAGCTCAGCACAGGATTGTAATAACAATAAGGATACATTAGTGCATCCATTAGAAATAAATCATATAAACGTTTCTCGGTTCATAGGAACATGTGGAACATGTAGTGGAACATAAGGAGCCATCATTCTGCAATATTAACATTATATCGTATCAAGTTTTCACAGCCTCAAAATGTCTCAAATAGTTTTGGTCAAAGGATGTATTGTTTCTCCATTTCCTTGGATATCTGCAATAAAAAAGAAAACATTTCAAATGTTGAACATCTCTCAATCAGATGTGATTGTATAGTTTTTTTTATAGGTTTGAATGTGTACATAAATAGACTCAGGTGAACACATTTGGACAGGTTGTAAACCTTGTTTTGTTTTCAGACCGTTTAACAGCACTTGTTTAAAACTACAGAACAAACGCTTCTGCCGCTCATCAATGTCAGCTCTGTATTTCACAATGCTCGATTCAGCCTTCCTACACTTCAAAGAACATGCCGTCGCCATCTAGGATTGGGACAGCTTTTGAGTGCTTTCATGAAGTATTTCATGCACATCTTTTGAATTTTTAGATCTTCTCTGATTTCTATTTCTGCTTACAGTTTTACACTTTGACTTTGCAAACTGGTTTATAAATTTATATGTGTAGATCTTTGCTATGCCATTAGACCACTATGTCGAATATAAAGCAAATCTTCTGTCTAATTCAGTTATGCAGTGTACTGATTAGATAACAAGTAATTCCCTAACATCATTTTCATGCCTAATCACATTTACATCACTCCAAAGAGGAAACATTGCAGACATACCACAGTTAATTAACAAACACAACAAACCGAGGTTCATTGTGGGAGGCGGATGTGCTTCTGTAGTGTCTGCCTGTGATGGTGATGTGACAGAAACAGGGCCGTGTGCCGCCCCAGGCGAACAAGACTGGAGCATGGCCAAATGTTCACATTCCTCCTACTGTTTTCGTGCTTTATAAGCTATTGGAAATGGCCTGGGCACTGATCTGAGATCAGTTTGATGTTGTTGGCCAGGGCACAGCGGCCAAAAGAGCAGCACAGAGAGAGAGAAAGCTCTCACACACCCTTCACTCAAACAACATTTCCCCACCTCTCATTTTCTTTACTTCGTCCACTTTTGTGTGCAGGAGTGAGGGCAGAAACGCTCTAGACGCTCTCAATTCAACAGAATAGCTCTTTTCTTTCCGCCTGAGCACTCCGTAAACGTGTTTTTCTCTGGGCAAACAGAAGAGCTGTGTGGCCACAGGAATTCCAGGTCACGAGGATTCCTCCGGCTGGGATGACTTTACCTTTGATAGTTTCATTTCCTCTTCAGGAATGAGATCTGTGACATTGGCTTTAAGAGGAACTTGAGTACAGTAAATGAGACTTTTACCTTTTATGCTATTGGGGAAGCAGTGAGTTCTTTTTTAAAAAATTATGGGGTTGTTGTCAGTCAACCAGAATGCCCTCCTGGTGGTGGCTACTTTTTTTGGGATGTACCACTTTGCTGATGGGGGATGCTCTGGAAAATGCTGCCAAGGCAGCGATTTGAGCTGTTTTACTACAGACTGGAGGATGGACCGTGTTTATGGGACATGTTATTGTGATGAGAGGTGTTTAAAGACTAAAGATTGTTGCTTTGATTACCCAACAGAGTGCCCAGGTAAGTGGCCAATTTGGACAATATCATTACTTGAGTCTTAATCTTAAACATTTTACCCTTTTGTAGTTCATTCAAGGAGTTCTGTGAAGTGGGAAAAATGTCTTATACAGTCTGACGCAAGGCATGCTGGGAGCTAGACAGCCAATTTAAGTGAAAGCTTAAGATAATTACATTTTGAGTTTAAGTAACTTGTTTCTGTTACATACAATGAAATTTAACATTTAAGTGAAAGAACCTCATTTTGTTGAATTAATTGCACATTGCGTATAGTTTCACCTTGATGGTACATTAAAACATGGCAGACAAGACAATCTAAAGAATGCCAGCTAAAAGTGGGTTACTCAAGACAATAATTTATCTAAATCTAACAAAAAGAGGTATATAAAGATATAAAATAAACAAGTAACAGGTGAACATAATCTAGAAACATAGAATCCTAAAACTTTAGAAGTAGGCTGTTTTCTTGCTGTTCTGTTGAAGGGTACTTTACAAGATTTCAGACAGACACCTAAAGCACATTTTTATGCATTTAATGATTAAAAAACAAAGACAGAATTGGTGATATTTGTTTGCATTTACAGTTGCAATCAGAATTATTGAACCCCCTTTGAATTTTTTTTTCTTTTTTAAATATTTCCCAAATGATGTTTAACAGAACAAGGAAATTTTTTACAGTATGTCTGATAATATTTTTTCTTCTGAAGAAAGTCTTATTTGTTTTATTTCGGCTAGAATAAAAGCAGTTTTTAATTTTTTAAAACCCATTTTAAGGTCAAAATTATTAGCCCCTTTAAGCTATATGTTTTTACAGAACAAACCATCATTATACAATAACTTGCCTAATTACCCTAACCTGCCTAGTTAACCTAATTAACCTAGTTAAGCCTTTAAATGTCACTTTAAGCTGTATAGAAGAGTCTTGAAAAATATCTAGTAAAATATTAGTTACTGTCATCATGGCAAAGATTAAATAAATCAGTTATTAGAGATGAGTTATTAAAACTATTATGTTTAGAAATGTGTTGAAATTTTTTTCTCTCCGTTAAACAGAAATTAGGGGAAAAAATAAACAGGGGGGCTAATAAATCAGGGGGTTGAATAATTCTGATTGCAACTGTATCAGCTTTAGTGGTATTATTTTATAATATTGCCTAAACATTCCTCAAAACAAACAAACAAACAAAAAAAAACCCATCATGTTTCAATGCACAAAACAAGTGGCTTATTAAAAAGATGAACAAGACAATATTATTTTAGTAATGGCACCTGTTGAGTTGGTTTGTATAA
The DNA here is from genome assembly GCA_903798195.1 of Danio kyathit. NCBI lineage: Eukaryota > Metazoa > Chordata > Actinopteri > Cypriniformes > Danionidae > Danio > Danio kyathit. The sequence continues at coordinate 15,829,601 of LR812542.1, forward strand.
ACCCAAAAAAGAAAAAGGAAAAAAAAGAGACATTTATGTGTGTGTTATGTATGTGTATTATGTGTGATACAACACAAATGAAAGTAGTAGCATTTCAGTTACCCGGATATGCAATTAATGTTGTTGTCATGATGAGAGCAAATGAAAGAATTATTGCTGAGATGGCAAGATTGACCAATCAGAATCAATCAGATTTAAAGTTTGGTTTTAGTAAATAATTCACTACAGAGTATATTATTTAAACAACAAGGTGTGCTAATAAAGTACGTCGCTCAAAAAAACTCAGCTGACAAATCCAACTCATTTTTAGTGTAGTTCTATAAATATGATGTATGTATTTTTATTTTTTACCTCAAATAATTAAAACTTGTTTGTCGCAACATGGCATATGCTTGTGATTGTATAAATGGTTATAATGCAATGGTTCTTTTTCACTTCATGACTCACAACTAAAGACCCGATGACTTTTACTGTTGTTTGTGCTGTAGTTTACAGGATATAAATATTGTAGTTACACTTTTTACTGTAGCTGTAATCATTAATTTATTACGTAAGTTTAATACTTAGTTACTCTGGAGAGTAGGTTTGGTTTAAGGTAATTGCACAATTTTTCAAAAAATTTACTGTTATTACAACACTATGTACATGTATACATGCAAAACTATAAAAAGAATTATACTTATAAAAACATAAACGAGTTTTTTAGCAGCTTCTTTCATTGATTTGCTTTATTGTAAATAACTACTCTTCCAATTTCCTTGGAAGTATACCGCTTCTTCTACAGAATAGGTTTATTGATCCTTTTCACTGCACAGATAAGCTCTTAAGTAAAACAATTTTTCTTTAAATTAATGTAATTTTTTTTTCTTTGTAAGAACTGTTGCATTAAAGGTTATTTGATGAACAACATATTGTTTTAATTGTACAAATTGTACAGTCCAAGAATTCAGAGTATATTTCCCAGTGAAATATTAGCATCACACATGCACGTTACAAAGATTCTTTCTTTGAGATATTTCTTTCTAAATATTATGATTTTAACCCCCGATAAAAAAATCAAATGCTTTTAACACACACACATGTTTTCTATTTAATGGTTTTCTACAGGTTGAAATTGCTGACTGAAAGACTTTGCATTCATATCCTAGACTGCATGTCATGGTTTTGTGAGTGTTTTTCTCACACTAGTGGCTTTGTATTTAATACAGTACTCAAAAATGTCGGGCAACCCAGTGGCGCAGTAGTGGGTAGCGAGAGATGGGTTGCGGCTGGAAGGGCATCCGCTGCGTAAAATCGTGCTGGATAAGTTGGCGGTTTATTCCGCTGTGGCGACCCCGCAAGGGACAAAGCCGACAAGAAAATGAATGAATGAATGAATGAAAAAATGTCACTATTTCAGCATCTTGTGTCCATTGACAATATGATTGATTGTGTCAGTTGCAAGTGATGTCTTGTAGTTTAGTCTTGAAACAGTATGCATACCATGTACGCAGAGATGAAGACAAAAGTATTAGATATTTACTAAGTGAGGTTTAACAGAGCAAGGGCATTTTGATAAAGTCAGTATTATTAGCCCCCTTAAAAACACTGTTGGACTGTAAAAAATACCAGGTTCCACAACAATTTCTTCATGTTGTCCCAACACAAATTGTCTAAGTTACATTAATTGTTTTTTTACAAATTTAAGTAGGTGGAACATGAAACAATGAAGTTGCCCTCCAAAAACCTTAAGAATTGTGTTGTTCCAACTCATTTAAATAAGTAGTTTGAACAAGCAGCAAAAGTTATTTTTTGAGTGTGTACAATTTGAGTGTTGAACTTGCCTAGTTAACCTATTAATTGAGTTAAGCCTTTAAATAGCACTTTAAGCTGATTATCAGTATCTTGTAAAATATTATGTACTGTTATCTTTTCAAAAACAAAATGAATCAATTATTAGAAGTTAATTAAAACTATTAAATCAATTGGGATAATATATTTTATTTAGCTGTATGTGTAAAAACTAATGGATTAAAAGTGTATAAATCCCTAGTGGGCCCTGGCCCCTTGATATATATATATATATATATATATATATATATATATATATATATATATATATATATATATATATATATATATATATATATATATATATATATATATATATATATATACATATATACATATATATATATATATATATATATATATATATAAACCATGGATGTGCCACTGACAACTGGTGTGCGGATCCAAATGCAGTTTTAATAGCGAGGTCAGGTAAGCAATGATCAACACGGGCAAACAGATATATGCAGGCAATCCAGAAACGTAGTCAAAGTAACAGGCAAGAGGTCAGAAGACACGCGGCAGACAGGGATAAATAGATTAACAAAGCAAGGATCAAAACGCAACAAACAAGACAAAGGAAATGCGTTGTAATGTCACTTTAACAGATAACAAGACTCAGCGACTAGAGTGAGTGTTTGTGCTGCTTAAATAGTGTGTGTAATCAGTCCTCCGGTGGTGTGTGTGCAATCAGTCAGGATCAGAAACGTGTGTGTGAGCGGAGTGCATGTATGGAGTTGTAGTCCATGAAATGGTGGATTTGTAGTCCTTTAGCGATTGTGCATGTTTTAGATTGCTGGTGATCGTGACAATATATATATATATATATATATATATATATATATATATATATATATATATATATATATATATATATATATATATATATATATATATATATATATATATATATATATATACAGTTGAAGTCAGAATTATTAGTCCCCCTGAATTATTAGTACCCCTGTTTATTTTTTTCCCCAATTTCTGTTTAACAAAGACAAGATTTTCTCAACAAATTTCTACTCATAATCATTTTAATAACTCATCTCTAATAACTGATTTGTTTTATCTGTCATGATGACAGTAAATAATATTTACTAGATATTTTTCAAGAGACTTCTATACACCTTAAAGTGACATTTAAAGGCTTAACTAGGTTAATTAGGTTAACTAGGCAGGTTAGAGTAAGTATGCATGTTATTGTATAATGATGGTTTGTTCTGTAGACTATCGAAAAAAAATTAGCTTAAAGGGGCTAATAATTTTGTCCTTAAAATGTTTTTTTAAAAAATTAAAAACTGCTTCTATTCTAGCCGAAATAAAACAAATAAGACTTTCTCCACAAGAAAAAACATTATCAGACATACTGTGAAAATTCCCCTGCTCTGTTAAACACCATTTGAGAAATATTTAAAGAAGAAGAAAAAATTCAAAAGGGGGCTAATAATTCTGACTTCAACTATATATATATATATATATATATATATATATATATATATATATATATATATATATATATATATATATATATATATACACTAGAATATGCTGGTGATCTGTATAAAATGTAGTGACCTTACACCCACATCTGACCTGTGTGTTGTGTTTTTAGCCCAGCCGTGTGTAGTGAGTGAGTGGAGTAACTGGAGTGGGTGCGCACAGCCTTGCCAGCGCTCATTCAGAGTCCGAAGACGCAGTATTGAGAGACTGCCCCAAAACAGCGGAGAGGCCTGTCCGAGTCTGGAAGAACAGGCCGGATGCATGGAGTATCAGGACCATCAGGGCCAGTTCTGCTCTCAGACACAAGGTAGACTACTGTATGAATCTGAGTAAACATGGCTCATAACTTTTTTTACACTCTTTTCCTTTTCTGTTGATCTTAGTACATTATGTGACTACAGAATGGTCAAGCTTTAAATGTCCCGTGAAAAAAAAAATGTAGATGTTAGTTTCAGTATGTTAGTTTTAAGAACATTTATTAACTAGTGTTCTGCAAAAAAAGTGACAAAATTCACTTTTAGAAAATACAAAACCGATACTTATACTACAGTTTCTCATCAAATCTTGACCAATCAAATGCTCTCTAGTATCTGACATGCCCTGCCCCCTTCAAGATGCTTCTCATTTGCTTTTCATTTGATGTGCTTGATCTCAACCATTCTCACTACAGAGCTGTGATAAAAGCAAAATGCTACTGGCTGTTTTTTAAGGGGGAGGAGCTACTCTATGTCCCACCCTCTCTTTATTTTTCAGCTGAGATTACGTCAAACATTGAATAAAAAATGCTAATTTCAAAGCACTTCACGGGACCTTTAAATTGGGCATAAAACCAAAATGTACTCTAACTTTTCTAAAGTATATGTTTATAAAAATAAATTTTCCCTCAAAATCTTTGATCAAAGATGGTATTTGATTAAATATGGTAACCTTTTCTTTTATGTTTATGACTATTGTTCATGTCTTGTCATATGGAATGCCTTTAGGGCTGGGTCTTGTTTCTGTCCTGCTTTCATCCAATCGTCAATAATTCTCCATTTTGGTAGCAAAGGCCATCTTCCAATGATCCAAATGATTCCTAACGGTTGAAATCATTCATTTTTCTAATTTCAGGATCATTTCAATTAGATGTACACTGTAAAAAATATCCGTAAATTAGAAGTTTATAATTATATTATATTAAGTTGCATTATATTATTTTAAACTACTAAAATGTAATTAAATGTCACTTTGTTATACTGTACAATTGAAATTTCAACATCAAAATTTAACAGAGCAAAGATCAAGGTCCCTTAATACAATTCACCACCATATATAAATGAAAAAATCTTGTGAATCACAAAATACAGAAACTGTTAATTAACAGAAATGTTTACAGTATACATCATTTGGTGGAGAGAAGAGACCACCCTCATGATAGTGAAGCACTTTGGGTGTATAGCCATACATAATAAATATACTATAAATACACACATTACATAACATTGTCTGTAAGCGTACCGCGCCTGAGCCCAAGTGAACCGCGCTCAGGCCCACCTCTTCCAACCGGGCCAGGGCTGCCCAAGTGAACCATGCCTGAGCTTGATTCAGAGCACTCACACTTCTCAAACGATCCGGGAAATAGGCCTGGGCACGGTTCGGATAGCATAGTGTGAGTACGCCCTAAGGGACTGTTTCATATGGATTTATTAATCATTCTTACTGTTTAATGAACGCAAACTGTCGTAGATTATTAAAGATACAAACTCCTCACTGCACGACAGCTGCACCTTCAACAAACCTTCTAATTCCTGCAGCACGAGGACTTTACGGTTGTTTATGAGCGTCAAAAGTGGCTGATCTGTTCGGCGAAATATTTGACTGAGTGTCACCACATGCTAAACGACTAAAACGATATAAAGAAATCTCCACTGTGCTGAGCGAGAGCGCTTCCTAAACTGAACAGCGCATCATCGATGACGTAAGCGTGCTTCGGCCCGGTTCAAGGCAACTGTACATAGTGTGAGTACGCCCTAAATCTCCACTGTCCTATCATAATAAAGGTAAAAAGCCCTAAAAAGTATACATTTGTATTAGTTGAGTGTTTATTGACCCAATGAGATTGAGACTCATACAATTTCTTAATTACTTTAATTGTGTCTGAAATATGGTTAAAGAGTCCAGACAAATGTACTGATAAATATGGTAAAGTAACATTTTATGCATCAATTAAATACTAGCAAAAGCATTTATGAATGATAACAGCATTGGCAACATTTTGATTAACTTTGATTAAATGTTTCAGCATTTACTTTTAAACATATAGTAATATGTTGTAAACATATAGTAGCTAACAGTGCAAATGCTAATGCTAACACATTTTCCGAATGAAGGAAGAATCTGATGCTTCAGTCACAAATCTTGATGGTGATCAGTTAGTTGCTTTTTTTAGGTAGAAACTAAGGAGTGATTGTGTTGGATTCTTTCCAGGAGCAGCATTTATAACCACAATGGAGTACAGCAAAGGCAGAACACAGGAATTGTATGGGGCCCCAGTGGATGCTGGGTACGTATCATCGTAGATTAAACAAACACAAAGACACTGCTCATTATGAGAATTCAGGATAGGAAGAACTCAATTCAGCAAGTAGCCCTACATCACAATTTTGTATTTCCCAGAAAGACCCTTTTAACTTAATTTTGATAGTTAGTAATGTTAACAGAAATAGTATGTTAGTTTCTGGTTTGTAGAGTGTTATAGCAATATTACTCTAACATTATTCTAATATTCACCAAATGTTATCGTAATGTTAGTTTTTGGTTTGTAAAATGTTATTCTACTAACATCTTTTCTTTTTTCCCCCAATATCATTTACCCTCAGTCAGTATTTTCAGTATGTCTTAGCACTATACAAATTGAATGCTTTTTATGTATAATTTAATAAGTAAAATAATACATACATGATTTTATGGCAAAACAAGTATCTAAAAATAACCATGAGGAAACATTAAACAACAACAAAAATAAATAAATAAATAAAAAATACTTAAGAAATCACCAAATGGGAAACAAAAATTTGTGTTAGGGGTATTTTACAGTTTGTGTTTATTACATAAAACCTTATTACATAAATATGTTTTACATAAAATGTAGAATATTCAAAATATACGAACATGTAACCATTTGTATTGCTAATGATATTAGCATTATACTGTAGCTAACACTGTAAAAGTACAACTATACTTTTATAAGTCTTTATTTTATTGACCCTCCAGACAGACAATCTACTAATTCTACTACTAAACAAAACCCTAAGAGTAGCAATACTCACCAAATATTGTAATGATAAGTAGTTGACATGTTACAAGCAGTGGTGTAAAGAGTACTGAAGAATCATACTCAAGTAAAAGTACCATTACTTGCCTTAAAATGTAGTGCAAGTAGAGTAAAAGTATCTGTTGTAAATATTACTCAAAGTATGAGTAAAAAGTAGCCTTTTTAAAAGTACTCAAGAGTAGTGAGTATTATGCTGTCAAAAGCTGATATGTTTACATGTAATTTGTGCATGTGTGTGTAAATGTAACATTCTGTAGTGCATTTAGTTATTGCCCTGAAGGCACACAACATCATGAGACATTAATATTAGGTTAGATTTAGGTTGTAATGTCAGGTGACCAAAATTAATTGTCAAGCTAGCATCTAAGCACAACTTTATTTTGATGTCCAATAATGACATCAAATGACGTTGATATTTGGTTGATTTTAGGTTGTTAGAAAGTGACCAAAATCCAGCGTCGAGCCAACATCTTAAACCAACTTCATATATGATGTCAAATACTGACATTTATTAGTTGGGTACGGTAACCAAAATCCAACGTCTGAAAGATGTCATAGGGGTAACGTTCACACAACGTCAACTGTAACATCATTAGAAGTTGATATTTGATTGGTTTTTGGTTGGACATTGGATATTGATGTTGGCCTGACGTTGAGTTCTGACATCAACCCGATTTTCATTTCCAAAGAAAATGCAAAGTCCCCATGACGTTAGGGTTCAACATCAATCAGACATCATGTTGACATCCTGTGCCTCCTGGGTGTTTAAGGTAATTTCGGTCATTATACAGTAAACATCCGTTCTTCTCATCAGTGACATGCATCTAAACAGTCTTTGGGTCAATGTGCATAAACATTTTGAACATCTTCATGGACACTTTTAATACTTCCAAACAGTTTGCTGGAATTATAAAGTGCACACGTCTTGAGGTAATTCATTATGATGCGATTTACCTTCTACAGTGATGTGCGATTTGATTGGACATGAATATCAGGACTGATTCTAATCCCTGTGGACAAGAAAAATAAAGTAGTTACTGTAGGTTGAAAGAAAGTAGTGGAGTAAAAGTACAGATACTGCACTAAAAATGTACTCAAGGAAAAGTAAAAGTACACATTTTTAAAACTACTCAGTAAATTACAATTCCTGAGAAAAACTACTCAATTACAGTAACTTGAGTATTTGTAATTAGTTAGCCCTATTGTGAATAGTGTTATATCTAACAATGTGACTTTATTGAGTATAACTTTGTCTTACATTTTACATTATGGACATTTTGGTAACCCTTTTTTAAAATCACAATTCACACTATTAACAAACCATTACTCAAGACTATTCACTCAGTAAACTAATTTGCTGCTCATTAATAGTTAGTAAGGAAGTAGTTGGGTATTAGGTATTGGGTAGGATTAGGGATGTAGAATAACACCATACTTTATAACAGAGATGCACAAACTAGGGCCCGTGGGCCAAAGTTGGCCCTTTGTTTCCTTTTATTTGGCCTGCTAGAGGAAAAATAGTTGAAAAGGGTTGAACAAAGCTTTTAACCGAGATTCTGATTTCTATTTTAATGTACTTTTTGTTTGTTTGTTTTATTATTGAGCTACAAAAAAAGCTAACTGAAATGAAATGTTTCAATTAAATGTTCTAAATGAATCAGATTTTTTAAAAATGTACTTACTGTCACTTAATGAATAGGGGACAAAGCAGAAGACATCAGTAAGCAAAGGCAGGTTCAGCATTACTAGTATATTCAGCATTGAACTCCATTGTTTTATAAATTGATTTTTGTTTATGCTTTTATTTTAATAAGTTCATTTATTCATAAATTTCAATGCATTAGTAAATATGGTTGAAGTATTTTTTTTAATATTATAAAATAAATGAGGAAATAACCCATGGCAACTTCAATGTAATACGGTTTGCTATATTTACTTTCGGCCCACAGCTCTCAAACAAGCTTGGATTTTGGCCCTTCATAAGAAAATGTTTGGGCACCCCTGCTTTAGAAGTACTAATAAACAGTCAATATCTTAATAATAAGTAGTTAATAATACTGTAGAGTGAATGAAGATCGAATTTTCTATTGATGCTCTACAGTTTCTGTATGGAGTTCAAGATGGAGTCTCTGACAGCCCAGTGTATGGTGGAGAACAGACCCTATGCCCGCTGGATGCAGTATTTGAGGGAAGGATACACCGTCTGTGTGGCCTGTCAACCTCCTGCCAACCACAGCTGGGGTTGCCAAGGAGACAGTAACCTGGCAGAGAGGTAGATTTCCCATAATGCCACAGTGTTAGTTAGAGGAGCCATTTTTAATGCAGCTACAACTTTAGGCTTATGTAAATTTAGAATTGACAGTTAGGGAAAGGTCATTGCACAGTGAATCTAAAATTTTCTGTCAGAATTTTTTGCATGTTAAAAAATAAATGTAACCTTATGTTGTGTAATGTGATTGACACAACATGAGGTTAAATTTAATTTTTTAACATGCAAAAAAATCTGCCTCTGGAACTTTTGTCGGTCACAAAAAATATATAACAAATATTAAGATCGGGCTATTTTTTTTCCAGTTTTTTTTCCACATCCGTAAAAAAACATTTTGAAAGGTATTTTAACCATTCAGAGCAACAGTAGTACAGTGGCCATGAGAGTTCAACCATGCTGCAAGTTAGGAAAACGAGCAATATTACACGAGTAGCAGTGCGATGTGTCTGTATATAGGCACTAGTGGGAGGCGTGCGTTGACACGAGGCTGCAGGTCGAGTACCTTAGTGTCCCACCAGTGACGATATTCAGCCACATCGCACTGCTACTTATGTGATATTGAGTTTGTACAACAGTTTGACGCCACAATCGTGTATATAATAAAGAAAATCAAACACGGACAGTCTCAAAATCCTTTTGTAAGAGGAACTACTTTCTTCCACCATTCATTCACATCTGCAGCTGACATCAGAACAGCAGAAACGGTTGCTACTTCACCAACGTCACTTTAGAGCAAGTATTTGAATGATTCTCTAGTGGCATACCTAAAGTGATGACAAAATAGGTGATTTTGCTGACATTTTAAGATTATAAGGCTGAACTGCATTAAATGCCATCAGTCTACAGAGATTTCCCAGTATTTTTCTGTTGCAATCGGGAGATCACAATAATTAACCCCGAAAAAGCCAAAGCAGCCCAAACCCTAGCAGATAACTGTTGTGTTTCCAATAAGGAAAAACGCTAATCATGTGGAGGCATTTCTTCTTTCTACTGAACTAGTCTGCAGTAATGAAAACAATAGACACATTAGAAACAAACAGATGGCCAACCAAATAGCAGCTCAGGGTTATACAAAGAGTGGCCAACACAAAATACAAACACTCCTGATATGTAAGTCTCACACTCAATACACTACAATGATATGGTATAAATACAGCACTACAACATACAAAGGAGAGAGATTGACATGGAATGTCACTTACCAGTTTAAAAATGATTTGATCAGCTGTAGTAAGAAAAGAATTTAGCTGTTTTGTCCTCAAAGAGCTTATTATGCGGTCTCGGCTGCCATCTTGTGGATGGACAGCGTTGACCGTCTTTGTTCTGTTCGATAAAAAGCTAATGGCCGCCGACACGCTGTTTCTCAGAAATTATAAATATTTAAAATAGGTACTATCCTTATAAATAAACTGTATAGTTGCAATCTAAACAACTACATTCTCGACTGAAAAAGCCTCAAAAGTACATTATGTTGTCTAAGAAATATTTGTCAAACTGTAGATTGTTCTCTGCTTGTTGCTGTATGTGTAATACACAAGGGTGAAGAGGCTGTACGAGTGCTAATATTGCAGAATGTCGCACAGCTATCAGCCAATCAGATTCAAGAACCAGACAGAACTTTTGGGTAAAAATAGATAAACTAACAAACTGAGAAAACATCTTGGGCCATGGCCACACTAATACATTTTCCTTTAAAAAAAATGCATATTTTTCTCTCTGTCTTAGTGTTCCGTCCACACTGAGACAGCGTTTTAGTTAAGAAAAGTGTATATTTTTGAAAACTGGATGCATTAAAAAAAAAATTTGTATTGCAGTGTAGACTAAAAAAACAGGCTTTCGAAAACAATGATGCGTTTTAGTAAAGTGATGCAGTTATGTGACCAGTTCAGCTATTATGGTGGTAACCTCGTAAAGCAGATATTTTGAATACTGTCTGTTTTGACAGCGTCATTAAAGATTAATGTCAGTTTGTACATGCTCCAAATTGCCTCTCATCAATGGACACAGAATGTTTACAGCAGCTATTGTTTAGCAGCAGAAGCAGATGACGGTTGTGACATTTTGCTGCAATGATTCAAAGAAACAGAAAGTAAATAATTGCCATGCGGATATGATGCAGATAAAAGCATCTTTTTTGCGCATGTGCAGTACTGAACAAAATCGGTTTCAGTCATTTTAATGTGGATGACGGAAAGAATTGATAATGATAGTGTGGACATGGACTGTTTTTAGACAAAAAAAAATAAAAAATAGTTTAGACATAGCCTTTCTCAGTTTAACAATCAGTTTAACAACAGACATCCAAATTCTCACTACACATGTAAATACACAGACACCTGCTTCAAGATAAAAAATTGCTGTCAAATTGATTTCCTTGTTTTCATGTATTTACTTAACTTGAAGTGTGTTTGAGCTCTCTCAGCCACCGTATCAGCATATCTTTTTGAGTTACATTTACCATCTGATGCACAACATGGGTCCGATTTAATTACCAAGACTGATACACTTATACAATTGATAATTTAAGTGTGGAAACAAACAAAATACACAATATAGCCTATGGCATAACAACAATGTAAGGACAACGTGTGTAAATGTGTGCCCACAAACATAAAAATACTACATAAGATATAACATGATGGACAAAATGTGTTCATATTTTCAGTGCCATGTAACTGTACTAGTTTTGCTTTAGCTGTGGGGAACATGAATGAGCATTTCCTTTTGTAGTTTTAACATTAAGATTTGTTGCACATCATTTATAAGAAATGTCATTAGTACAAAAAAGCAAACTAACTGTGTTTCACTCCAATAAATAAGTATTCTCATTCAGACTTTTTTTGTTTGTTTGCATGAAATTATACAAAAAAGTGTCATGTTTTTAGGCATATAATTTTAGACAACACAGAATGCATTTTAACATCAGATGAACTTAGAAATTAATATATGGTGGAATAATCCTTATTTTCAATCAGGTTCCATGCACATTTTTTTATTTTTCTAAAATAAGCATTTTTCTCAGCCTTATATTTCTATGTCGTTATTTCACATTAAAGGTAATATATATAACCTATCCTATGTCATAAAAGTAAAATGACTGGGTTTACACAGAAACCTGAGAAAAATGCTCATTGTAGAAGAAAATTTCAGATGGCACTTTGTTTTTGCATCTGAACTGTTATTCTGAAGTAAAAAATGTAAATAATTTTATTTGATATTTGTTAAAAATGTTTTCACCTTCATAGAAAAATTAAATACTTCTTCCCCATGTAAAAATATATATGCAATATACATCTTTAGCATTTTATTTGGAATGAAATATTCCCAACTAGAATGCAATTTAAACACACTTAAAGGAAGTTCACCAAACTTTTTTTTCACCTTTATGTGGCTCCAAGCCTTTATGAGTAATCCCCCCCCCCCCACCCCACCCCCACTGAACACACAAAAAAGATATTTTTAACAATGTTAGAAACCGTTATACAACTTTCATTACCTATGAAAGTTAATGGTACCAGTTTCTATCATTTTATTCCAAAATATCTTCTTTTCTGTTCATCAGAAGAAACTCAGATATGTTTAGAACAAGTGGAGGGTGACATGATTTAAGCATTTGGGGTGAAGTATTTCTTAAAGATGCTATGAGGAACAACATAAAAACAAGCATGTGGATAAACTGAGTCTCTTCTTCTGTGTGCAGGAATGATCTTCTTCACTGGCAGGCGGTGGGAAACCCTCGCTGCCGAGGAACATGGAGAAAAGTACAAAGACTACAGCACTGCTCCTGTCCACAAGTGCACAGCTTCATCTTCATTTAAACACATTCTTCCAGAGCCCTTGGTAAAACCCACAAATCAACTAAATGTACTATTAGATGCAAAAAAATTCAAATGTATACACATTTATTTACAGCACTTTCACTTTTACAGCTGCTTCATTTCAAAAACATTTTTTTCTGTGAAAGATGAACAGAATTCAAATACAAAACAAAGCATACTTTAGACTCATCTGCATCCTCTACTGGACAAATGTTGGTCTTACAGTTTAAACAAATAGCAACATAATGCTGAAAAAGCTCTTTCTGATTCTCAAGCTTATCATCACACCCAGTTGAATTAATTCAGAAAATATTATAACATTTTTTTACTCGTTGAGTGAAATGACATGCATAACAGCTGAAATTCGCTGACATCGTGAAATTATTTTGGTTATGTTGTAAACTAAAACAGTGAATTGGTTTAAAGAAACAAAAAACATCTGATGTATGGCCACCAATACATCTTCCATTAAAACAAAATATATTGCACAAGCACTATGCACAGCTGAAAACTGAAAATACTGGAAATGTCTTTAAATATTAAAAAGCAGATTGCAGCTGTAGCTCAAGAGACAAGATCCTGTTTCTTCAGGACTCTCCATCTGTCTTTCAGACTAACAGTGGTGCGATTGTCAAAATCAAAATCATTAAGGATTTTGCTCCATTTGCCCACCCCGTGTTTCTTCACACCTGCTTTCAGCTTCTTATCTTCTACATCAGTCCATTTCTGAAAAAACAAACAACAAAACAAAAACAACACATTAATTCTCTTAATGTTTTGATGGATTTGCTCTTCAGTGTTGGACTCAGCAGTGAAAATGAAACCACACTGAACTGAACTTTAACTCTGAAAACTAAACTGACACGGTTTCAATTTACTAGAACTTCTATGTTGAGCTGCTTTGACACAATTTACATTGTAAACGTGCCATAGAAATAAAGATGACAAAAAAATTGAAAATGTCTAAATGCATGCTTGCACTAGAAATGAAGACAGTGAGGAGTAACTCACCTTCCTGGAATGGCTTGACACAGTAATATTGCTGTGTGATTCGGAAGGGGTATTACTTCTGCTGGAAACCTCTGTGTGGAGAAGACCAATATGCATCAATGGCTAAAAATGAATAATTGCACAAAGAAAGACTTCATAGATGTTGAAACTAATGGGATTTAATTTCAACAGAACACATTTTAAAGTGCCACTATTTTGACATGTTTAGTAGTTTCTTTGAGGTTTGAAGGTTTACGATTGATGATCTGTTGTGATTGGTCTACCACAGGGGTGTCCAAACTCGGTCCTGGAGGGCCGGTGTCCTGCTGAGTTTAGCTCCAACTTCCTTCAACACACCTGCCAGGAAGTTTCTAGTACACCTAGTAAGAGCTTGATTAGCTGGTTCAGGTGTGTTTAAATAGGGTTGGAGCTAAACTCTCCAGGACACCGGCCCTCCAGGACTGAGTTTGGACATCCCTGGTCTACCACTTGTGAAATTAAAAGCTCATCACCAGATCTGAATTTAAATCAGGGGTCCATTTTTCTTATGTGGATTACTCAGTTGACTGGATTGGATTATTGACTATCCAGGATAGTTTTATTCTTCAAAACTCATCCAGAAGTTGTCGTCATATCAACAGGTAAACAAGCTCAGAGCAAGTTTATTTCACAGATCATTTAAAGGTGATAGTGAAAGTATTGAACGTATGTACCAACAACTGGTATTATTTTAAGTGATCCAAATTATAAAACAACAACACTGTACATTTTTAAAACGTTTATAATCTATAAACCAAAATAAAGGTACAAACACCTTGACGGGGTGTAAGTAATGTGTATTTATATAGCGCATTTATTGTGTATGGCTATACACCCAAAACGCGTCACAATCATGAGGGGGTGGGGGGGTCTCCATACCACTACCAGTGTGTTGCATCCACTTGGTTGATGCGATGACAGCCGCAAGACAACGGCGCCAGTGCGCTCACCAGCTGTTGGGGGAGTGGACAGACAGTAATAAAGCCAATTCGATGAATGGGGATGATTGGGAGGCCCTGATGGGAAAAGGCCAATGTAGTGGCACCTTATTAAGGGGTTCAAAGGGCAGGCTAGAGAAGGTTACTTTTAAAATGTATTCTGATACAGCTACAAAGTATTTCTTTAAAACAAAAATATTCAGTAACTTAAGACACCAATATAGAAAAGTAATGCAATCTGATTACTTTTGGATTCTTTTAAAGTCTCATATATAAATAAAGTCAAGAAAGAAGACATATTATTAAAGCCAATATACTTTTCATTTAGTTTTAAAATTCAGGGTTGTAATCCTGATAGTATTCCCCTTTTTTCAAAATACAACTAATCCGATTACTGTTTTCGGATGTAACTGTAACAAATTATAGTTACTGGATTTTTGTATGCTGATTTTGTAACATACTCCCCAAGCCTGTCAAAGAGAACATTTTTGTACTTTTTTTTGTGACTAATATGTATACTTTAGATACTAATACATGCTTTTAAGATACCAATATAGACCTTTTTGATACAAATGCGTACTTAAAAATTGTACTAAAGCTGGGTCAGTACAATTTTTAAGTGCATGATAACAGACATGGCGAATATTGTCACAGATTTTTATTGTATGAGAAGGAATAATGACAATTTACGGGTCACACATGCAGCGTTGAAGATGCAGATCACTTCTTAAATATCAAAACGTTTTTTGATGCAAAATTAATTTGAATAGCCAGTTATGCCACAGGATTAAGAAACTTGATTAGTCTAAAAGAAAATCCACTCTAAATAAATTGCTAAATACTATACACTTGTCAAAATGTAAAGCTTGTATTGACCTTATTCTGCAATTTGAAAGTGCTCTTGCTTTTGTAATTCATCCTAGTCATTTCTCTCATAGGAAACTGCTTTCTGTTGTTTATTATTCCAATTTAATCAAACTACTTGCTCTACAATCAAGTGTGTTATGACGATACATAAAAAGTAGAATAATATAATGATAAAATATCAGTTTGCAACATGAAGCAGCATAACAAGCGGTTTTTAACATCTAAATAGAAATGGAAGTGAATAAGACCGGAAGTCTAGAGCCAAAACGATTCCAATGGTTGTGCCCGCTTGTTCGTGAACTAGTTTAAAGAACTAAATTAACCATATAACACATATAAGGGGACTAAAAAAAAGCTCCAAAAAACAATTCAAGTAAATTTATTTTGACTATGCAGATCAGTTATGAAAAAGAAACTGGAATTACTGTTGACTAGTTTAATCAGTTGAGATTCAAGTGATTCTTTCTTGAGATTTGATACACTTTCACATTTTAAAACAGCAATATGACACACTACATGGAAGGTAGGAACACTCTAAAGAAGTGTATATGGTGCACGTTGTTTATCAGATATGGAAACCACTAACCAAGTTCCAAATTAGAATATTATATAAATAATTTGCTAATAAAGCATAATTTGCATCCCATGCATTTTTAACAAAATCATCACTTATTGGGAAATAGACTCAAATGATCAATACTAAAAATGGGAAAGCACTTTTCCCCCCTTAACAAATAATCAGCACCTCATAGCCAAAGCATATATATTATCTTGTACTCAAGATGTAAAGATATTATAGGGCACAATTATTTAAGACAATTAATTTAATATTTATGTTTTTTTTTTTAACCGCAATATCCATGAAAATATAGAATGGAAATGTTTGACATTATAAAAAAAATACAAGAGTAATACATGGAACTTTAATTTGGTTAACTACTCCTTTAACAAATAAAAGTAAAACATAATACCAATAAAACATCATACATTAACCTATAACTTACTGCAAATAGAGGTTCTCTTGAGTGTGGCGTGCGCTTTCTTTGCAGTTTCTGGCTTCCATGGATCATTTTGTTTTGGAAGAAGTTTTCTTTTGGGTCTGCGTAACAGAATCACTTCAGTCATTAAAGCAATTATAATGAAAGCAACTGAATAAAGTCTTTAAAGATATGACAGTTTCACTGATCATTATTAAAAGCGAGTCATCACAGTGACTTTTAACATTCATATATTTGAAAGTATATTCTGCTGCTTAAACCACTTTAAGACCTCACCTGATATTTACCACAAGTGGATCCTCATGTTCCTCATTCCTGTACAGAAACAAAATCAGAAAATAAATAAAAACATCTTTAGCTCAAGTGTACATAATATTTATAAATAAAACCTAAATCATATCTATAAATAAAGATGTTCAATTATTAAAGAGGTTTATTACATTTATAAGTGACTAGAATGAAATGTCATTTATCATCTGAAATGTGCAGTGTCTGATTGATAATAAATACTGCTTATAGTGAAATGCACTATAATTTGTTTACTTTTTCATTCCATTTTCTGTTTTAAATGTCACTAAATTGTGGAGGGAAACTAAACAACACATTTAGAATGTTTCGCAACATTTCATTTATGGCTTTAAGTAACCCATTTTGTCAATATTTCCATTAATTAAGAATAAAAATATACCAATGCATAATGTTTTTGAGGAATGCACTGATAGGAGTTTTTTTGGCCAATAACAACACTGCTCAATTGCATCTAGTACTAGCAGCACCTTTTTCTCCAATAAATTAATTTGACTGAACATGGATTGGATTCATTTAACATTCAACCGTTCAACACAGAGTTTCTGCAGGATTCATCAAGTCAAATTTAAAATGCACCTATGATGAAAATCATCTTTTGGTAGCTGTTTGGACAGAACTGTGTGTAGGTATGGTGTGTCCACTGTCATATTGCGGTGATATAAAGACAATAAGTCTCTCTTTTTTTAATTTCCTGACGTTAAAATAGGATCCAAATCCCACCCATTTTAGGATTCACCATAACGTGATGTAGGAGCTCGTTTTCTCCGCCCACCGAATTGATTGACAGCCGCGTATTAATTAATATGTCTTCATAGTAATGCGTATAACCGTATCAACAAGACAGGATTTGCGCAAAGCAACGAAGATTAAAAAATCTGTTCAGCTCACTGTGAGGCTTGAATTAACTCCACAACAAATACATGGAATAATTATTGGGAAAGTTCATACTGTAGTATTTCTCACAAACGTTACTTGAGGATTACTTCCTTCATGTCTGTCACTGTGCTGTTTATCCGACGGGGACGGAGGCACGTGGGAACGGTGGACGGGGAGAACTAGCATTAAAGACACAGGCCACAAAAACAGCTACATTGTGTTCAGAGCAGAAAATTCTAATATTCTAAGTATAATAAATAAATTGATGGGTGTTTTGAGCTAAAACTTTACAGACACATTCTGGAGACACAAAAGACTTATCTTAAACACTGAAAAAAAGGGTACAATAGGTGCTCTTTAAGACTATTATGATTTAATTTTCAGACTTATACAGGGCTAAACGCCAAGTCTTTTTTCTAATGGCCTGGTTAGGGGCCAATGGAAAAGATTTTATTTGCCTCATCAAAAAAATTTCTAATTTTAGTTATTTCTTATGCCACATTTTAAACAATGTGCCAAAACAACAACAACAACAAAAAAAAAAAGAATAGAATTGGGCCTAAATGTATTCACAGGTCAGTTTCCATTGCAGGTAGCTATAAATACGTGGAGAACTTTTAAACAAATGTCATTATAAGGAAGATAATTAAACAATATAGTGGTAAATACAGTTAATAAATAAAGTTTTTGTTAAAAGTTTTATTCTGATAAATTGTTGGTGATTTAATGGATGTTGTCCCTACACCCTACAACATTTTAAGAAAAGCACAAGATAAAAGAAAAACTACAATATGACTATAATGTGATTTTTGCTATTCGATATATTTAACAACATTAAGTTTTTTTTTTTAGACATATAATAAACTTAATTCAAGCAGGTGCTGTATGTAAATTATGTGCTCTGCTACTCTAGAAACACAGTGCAGTCCAAGTAACCAATGGTCTTGAGCATATAGCACATCAGTTGCTTTCCCAATGATGCACATCTCACATTTTTGTCCATATTAGACTCAGGTCTGACACTTTGCACGAAATATATTTAGTTTTGCATGATTTTGCTTTTTCATATTATTGCTGATGCGCCAATAGATTTAAATTCATCCAATATCAGCCAATAAATATTTGCATCCCATACATAGATGCATCCTTATTTTTGTACTGTCTTCAAGATGCAATGTTGACTTGGTAATCACAGGCAACTGCGGTTAAAGATTTAGTAGATGAGATGACTTTACTCTGATTCTGATTTGTCTGACTGTGGGCTGGGTGGCATCTCTTCAGTTCCCTCCAGCTCAGATGGAGTTTTCTCTGATCTCTTATGACGAGCTTGAACCACTTTTGATGCTGCCTAAAACAAACACACAGAAAAGAGATGATGCACTAAATTACATTTCTTGTAATCAAAATCAAAAGTGAATGATTAGCAGCAACATGACTATGTTCAGTGTGTTGCTCAACATCTCGGCTTCTGTTGGGTGGATACTGAGTATTGAATGTAAAGCTAATTGCTGCATTTTAATACCCCCAGGAAAAAAAACACAATTCAAAGACATCATTAGGCAGATTCCCAGTATGTACTGTAACCACACTGAAACCACAGTCAATGAAGCCCATTAGCACTGTGAGCGTCTTTCCCACAGGATGTAGCAAAACAAGTTTACCATAAGGCGGATCAGAATTTTTTTTATGTAAAATAAATGGGCCTCATACTTCGAGTAAGAAAATGGAGCCATATTGCTGGTTGAAAGCTTCAAGGAATGTGTCGATGGTCTCCATTAGCTTATCAAAACTGAAGTTCATCAGGATCTGATCATATGTATCCTTCTTATTCACAATGGTGGCAAGCTTTCGTTGTAGCTTCTGTGAAGATAGGGACAAAATTTAGGTTAATGCAGCATCATTAGGGCCCTATGAAATCAGTTGTACCCCCCTAACATTTCCATAAATCCAGTCCAAAAAAAAAAAAAAGGTAAAACATGTTTCTATCATGTTCATTCCGCTAAACTTCTAAAAAAAACACTGTTAAATTGAATACGTTTCTTGATTTTAATAAATTGGACATGCCTTTTTTTGATTACTTGAATTTATTATTTATTATTAAAATGGAGTCCAGAAAAATGAACACACATTTTATAGGGCCCTACTATTTTTGTTTAATTTGATCAAAAACACATTTTGTTCTATTTTAATTTGTCTGGATTATTTAAATCATTAGATTAAATTTTTTTACAAATTAACTGAAATCATGAAACTTACACAATTTAACAATTTTATTACTAATAATTAACCTCAATAAAACCACTATTTAATCTTGTTAATTAAAACAGACGAAACTGCGTGATTATTCCTTTTAGGTTTTAAACATTTTTAAATCCTTTTACTTTTTTAATTTTAAACATTCTACTGTACAATAATAAAAGGCCTATTTAACAATGTAAAGTTTAATTTTGTGAGGTTGTCATGAAGACGTCTTACTTTGAGTCTACTTGAATTAATTATTTGCTATTGAAAATAGAGTCCAGAAAAATTTAAACACATTTGTAGGGCCCTACTGTTTTTAATTTTATTTTGAAATGTATTCTATTTCAATTTGTGTGGACTATTTATATTAATAATTTAAATTTGACTAATTATCTAAAATCATGAAACTTTTACATTTTAACATTTTAATAGTTAACCTCCTTAAATAAACCCATTATTAGGGTTTCTGCAGGTTTCTTCAAGTCAAATTTTTAAATTTATAAAGTCAACCATTATAAATTAAATTTTAGACTTATACAGAGCTAAAAATTAAGGATTTTTTTTCTAATGAACCAGCTACTTCTGTAAAAAGTTTTTCCATTAATGGAAGATCATGTAAAGGGATGTGTTGCATTAGTTTTCTTTCCCTGATTAGGGAATTGAATTTGCAGAATTTGCAGTAAAATGTCTAACCGCTGTTGTGAATCGTCTCTCTTTGCAATAAAAAAATTAAATATAAAAAAAGTTGATGGAAAATTAAGACATGTTTAAAATGATTCAAGACCTACAAACCAATATTTCAGTGAATTTAAGATTTTAAGGCCTAAAATTTAGATTTTGAAATTTTAGACATTTTAAGACCTCGTGGATACCCTGATTATAATCTTGTTCAAATGAAAACACCAACGAAACTGTGTGATTATTACTCTAAAATAATGAAACTTATACAATTTAACATTTTGCAATTTTTTTTTTAAATAATTAACCTAAAAAACACTTTAAAAAACCACTTAATCGTAAAATTTTAACAATTTCTTTGATTTATGCATATTCTACTGTACAACAATAAAATGCCTATATAACAATTTAATGGTTAATTTTGCGCGGTTGTCATGAAGATGAAGTTTCTTTCAAATTAAAATAATAAAAATCATCATGAATTAAACTCTCAGAGCAGCAGATGAAGTTCATCAGACCATAAAAACACCACAAAGCAGAATATGTGCTTGAGAATGTGTATAATTAATGAAACTGCACCATGTATTGACAGACTTATTTCTTTTTGCACTTTAATACTCAGTCTGATTAAGTGTACAGCACTACTGTTGATTTATTCATCCAGAACAAATTGACAAATTCTGCGACATTCACAGTAAATTCCAGCTTTATGACTGGATTCATCGATTCTGTCTGCGTTTTCTGCATAAAATATATCACAGGGTTCTACGATGCTTGAAAAAGTATTTTAAACTGTGACATGAAATACCCACCTCTGGTACATCTGTCTGTTCTTCCAGCCACTGCAAGGTTTCTTTGGCCAATTTGTCATATCCTTTCTTGACACACACAGCGACACTCTTGGACACACAAGGAAAGCAGTTTTTTGACATCACCTCATTGAAATTCTACACAAGTGAATCATCCATCACTCTCAAACAAATACCTGAACCATCAGTAGCGTCTGGATCTTTCCATGTAAAGTAGGATCAGAAAAGTCCTTTAATGACTCCCAAACTGGCACTGCTGACATCAAGGGGGTAATTCGAGCAACATGATCATAACGGACATCTGAAATCCACAACGCAAACTCACAATAAGCTTCTGCTCAGATGGGTCACCTGACAGTAGGCTTATGTTGGTATAAAACTTTCTTTTTGCGAATAACTGCTGAAGCTTTTATCACTGTATTTTATCATATATTGACCTAAGCTGTGGAAAAGATTACTTTAATATGTATACTAACAAAAATATTTTGTGCATTGCTTTACTGTACATGCATGTTTGGAGTGAATAAATGATTTAAATCAATTGAATTGCAAAAGGATGATATAGTACAACAGGTAACACTTTACAATAAATTCTCATTATCAAACATTAGTTAATGCAGTAAAATCAACATTAGTCATATTAAATTTATGTTAATAAAACAATACAACAGAATTAAATTAGCTATAAATAATAAAACCCACTAATTATGGCCGTTTTAATGCATTATTACCTAAGAAATCAATATCCGCTAAGATTAATACATGATTTTGTAGTTTTTATTTAATTGACTAATTGATAATATAGTAATAGTAATAATACATTTTATTTATAATGCACTTTTCTTAGACTCAAAGCGCTACAAGGCAAAATACTAACAATACAAGCCAAAATACCAACATGTCAATAAATGTTAGCTTACAAAAGGCCTATAGACCATTTCAATTTGTCCATGTCACTGGCCCATGAACACTTCCTGCTTGTTACCAAACTATTTCAGAAATGTAACAAGAGGCAATTTAATCATATCTTAATGCTAAAATGGCTGCCATAACATTATTTATCAATGTGTGGAGCTTTTTGGATTGTTGGAAGCTATGTAAATTCAAAATGTAATACAGGAAATACATTAGGACCATTGTTATTGTTTACATCCCTCGAAATGGTCTATATAAATAATGACTGAACCTTCAAAGTTGTAGGCCAGATTAATGTTCATATTTTATAACTATTAAGTCTTCAAGCATTTGGTGCTGTGACGAACAATCACTGCAAATACAACAATCTGAATTCTAAAAAGGCACCTTAAAAGATTAAAACTTCTTATTTAATAATTATTTACTGTATTTTAAGTGCCTACAATTTCAATATTGTGATTGTCCATTATCACAATATATTGAATATTGTCATATGTTTACCTGAGCGTTCACATGTGCTCACAATAAAACAAACTGATGCAACTGCTTTTATTGAGCTTCTTTGCAATTACTGAATAAATGTATCATATAACAATTCATTCTATGCAGTGTGTTAGTTTCAGTCTCACTTTAATGTAATTAAGGTTTTATGTTAATAATAAATTTAATCTATAGTAAATGCTACTGTTATCTTTTGTTTTTGGTTCAGAATATATATATATATATATATATATATATATATATATATATATATATATATATATATATATATATATATATATATATATAACAATATGTTATGGTGTGATGATAATCGAAGTAGCAGCGTTTATAATGTTTATTTATGGATAGAAGAACAAATTTAATTTTACTTACTAAATAATATGTGAATGTATGTGAATATATTAAAATTATATACTAATAATGTATATACTTATAAAATATCTTTATGTTTTTAATAAGTGTGTGTTACACTTAAACTTTCATTACTGTTTCAGGTGCTTTAGACAAGAAGTATTAACAAACATAATAATAATAATAATAATAATAATAATAATAATAATAATAATAATAATAATAATACATTTGGACCTTGGAAAATACTAAACTGAAATAAGATTCAAAACTCGTGTACTGTATAATATTCCAAATTACAGCAAGGATCAGTAGTGTGCTTGTAAAAAAAACTTTTTAATAAAATACTATATTTTCCGACACATTAAAACATACCCGGTGTTATTTGCTTCTGTTGAACTTAAGAACTTACCCAGGTTTTCCCCGTCCATCACTCTGGCTAGGAAGCAACAGACGGTTCTCTGGGAAGAATGAGATTCAAGCTCATCCACTAAACCTAAACACAACAAAACAAACAACGACACGGATGTCACACCTAGCGGAAGTCAAAATGTAAGCAAACAAAGTTACCGTTCGATGTTTAACTTCACATCAAAACAGGTTAGCATGTAAACACATTACCTTCAAATAACTTCAGATCTTTCCGAAACTCCACCGAAGACCTTTCTCTGAAAAGCCGACATAATGTTGCGAAATAATAGTCGATAATCCATGACTGAACAACTTTATTTACTTCTTGTGAAGTTGTTTTATCACTAGTACTCGTAATCTCATGTGACTCCGACTCCATCTTCAGGGTTATGATTATGAAACCACAACCGAACGTTCCCGCCATCTGTGTTTGTTTATCATAAGATGTGGGCGCAGCGCCATCTATTGGCGCGGAGGAAACAACAAATTCTATCGTACAGAAAGTAACGTTGTTGAATGAAATTAGCACATTATTACGCAATAACTGTAAGGTTAACACTAAGGTGAATTATATACTTAATTTCAATATTTTCTCCGAGTAGTCCTATTGTGCGCTAACGCCCAACATGAGAAAAAACAACTTCATTTGGTGGGAAAAGTAGCACACATCTCTGTAAGTAGCCTATCACGTTAGCAAAGTTTGTTGAATTTTGTGTTGTGGTCCGTTTTAGCCTAAATCGGTATGATACGATCAGCATTAAATAATGATTATGGATGGTAGCCTACTAGTCAAATATTTTAGGAAGAGTTTTCTGTGCTAACGTTAGTTTGTTAATTTGACAATAAACAAATAAATAGGTAAATATATATATATATATATATATATATATATATATATATATATATATATATATATATATATATATATATATTCTGTGTGAATATCTAAAAAAACAGTCCTTCTGAAATCATTCTGATAAACTGATGTGCAGCTGTTGTGTTTATAACATTGATTTCCTGCTTCATGTTTTTGCATGATACATTTTATTTTTCAGAATTATTTATTAATAGAATGTTCAAATAATATAATTTAGTTAAAATATTTTGCTATAAATGTCCTTAAACGTTTTTTTTATGTTTGATGCGTCTTTGATAAAACTAAACAAATAAACGAACAAATAAAACTATTCAAAATTTATATTAAAGGAAAATGTTTCTGGAGCAGCAAATCAGCACGTACAAATAATTTCTGGAAGATCATGTGACACTGAAGACGAGTAATTCTTCTGAAATAAAGCTTTAAGTGAGTGGTTGTTTGTGCAAATGTATGTGTGACGATCACGGATTGGATCAAATCATGGAAATGAGTTTTTCAAATGTAACAGAGGATTTTGAATTAAGATCAGACCATGTAATCCAATCTTACATTTGTTTGGATCAAACCTCCCCATTGGTTTATTTAAAACTTTGAACTCAGATTGGGATCTATTTGATCCAAAAAACAGGATTATCCTGATCCCAGAAAGGTGGATTTAGTTGTGATTTTTTTTTTTTAACCAAATAAAATAAATTTTTTTTATTTTTATGTGAATGATCACTATCTTAATGGTTACTGATGATATATATATATATATATATATATTCATTCATATCTATGTCACATCAAATGAGATATGGTATACAACAACAAAACAATATCAAAGCAGTATTGTATTAGAACAAACTAAAAATGTAATCATGTTGATTGCAGTGTTTCTGTTTTTTAATGTTTAATGCTTTTTGTGACCACTGGTATTTTGCCTACCTGTTGCTCTTTGTTAAACCAGTAGGCTACACTGTTGGTTTCATTTAAGGCTCTGGTAAACAGGATTTGGTAATCCTAAATTTGGTCACATTGATCTAACCCAATGTTCCTTTAAAAACTGCAAAACATATAACCCAACTATAGGTTATTATAGCACCTTCCCAACTGTGGGTTATTTTAACACAATGCATTGGGTTATAAAATTTAATTTTGATTAAATGTAATTTTTTTCCATTCTGGTATTACTATTGCTACTATTACTAATACTACTATTAATTTAATAACTATGGCTGTGTAAATAAATAACTTACAGTTTTTAAAAATATTGAAAATGCTTTATTTCCATTACATTTTAAGTTCCAGACAAGTATTAAGTATTTTTATTCGTTTAATATGGATTGGCTATGAAGTGCTCGTTTGTATTATCAACAATTAAGAGTGCTGGTGAAACGGATATAAATCACGACACGGAGAGGTCATTTGATAAAAAAACCAACAACATTTTTGCGTTAGAGCTTAAATAAACTTTATAATGCAAAAACATCATTACGTACGCATAATAATACAGCTGTTCTGTGTCAGTTAAATCAGTTGACTGTTGAAATTCAAAATTTTTAACCCGACTGGTTGAGTTATTAAATAAATATCCAATAAAGGTTAAAAAATAACCCAACAAAGCACTAAATATTTAACCCAACTGGTTGAGTTAAATAAATAACTCAAAGTTTTTTAGAGTGTAGGCTTAAATGACCATGAACAGGGCAGTCTCTTAGAGTAAAGAGTGTGCGGCAGTGTTCTCTGGTTTTATCCAGGTTTTGTTCAGCACCATGAGATTGAGACTTATAGTACTAGTAATAGATGTACTGAAGTTTGCTTTGTTACCACAGACTAACAATTCCAGACACCAATAAAGAAAGAAAATAGTATATTAGTGTACATAGGCAAAATGCAAAGGATTGCACTGCCTGTATTGTGTCGGGGTTCCTACTGGTAAAGATTTAATAGGTCATAAAAGCTGAAACAGAAGAAAACAAGCTGTCCTTGCTCAGTGGATTTGCACAGGTAGAGTCGTAGGTCTTTACACTTGTCGGTCTTCACACAGGAGTTGTGGTATAACAGCAATTTAATACCTGTCTGTTACGCCATAATTGAATTCAGCAGGACTTGTTTTACTGTTTAACACAACAAAGTACCAAGCAAGTGCACACAACTGATAAGCCACAACACAAAGCTTGTGACATGCTCAGGGACCAAAAAAATTATCACATTATTACCATTTTTGTTGTATTGTGATCAAATTAATGCATAAATTGTATCTACAAATAAGATATTTAGCTATTTTTTATGTATCTTTTTAGGTCTGTGTCTGGTCCTTGTGCAAATAAATCAGTCTATAATTAATACATATCTTTAAAATCCTGCATTATGAATATTTTTAGTTAAAGACCTACACATAGGTCTCAAACTCAATTGCTGGAGGGCCACAGCTCTGCAGATTTTAGCTCCAACCACCTCCAAATCACACCTGCTTAGTCTCTAGTAAATTTAAACACCTTGATTAGTTGGATCAGCTGTGTTTGATTAGGGTTGCAGAACTGTGCAGAGCTGCGGCCCTCCAGGAATTGAGTTTGAGACCCATGGCATAACATGATGAATGACATGTATGCCTTTTATTATATTCATTCATTCATTCATTCATTTTCTTTTTGGCTTAGTCCCTTTATTAATCTGGGGTGGCCACAGCAGAATGAACCGCCAACTTATGCAGCATATGTTTTACACAGCGTATGCCCTTCCAGCTGCAACCCATCCCTGGGAAACACCCATACACTCTCATTCACACACATTCACTACGGACAGTTTAGCCCAATTCACCTATACCGCATGTCTTTGGACTTGTGGGGAGCACCTGGAGGAAACCCACATGAACACGGGGAGAACATGCAAACTCCACACAGAAATGCCAACTGACCCAGCCAAGGCTCGAACTAGCGACCTTCTTTCTGTGAGACGAGATTGCTACCCACTGCACCACCGTGCTGCCCTCTTTCTATTATATGCAAATTCTAATAAAGGGGTTTTTAGTCATTTAGATAGCATGGACCCCCAAAGATGATAAAAATATTTATATAGTTTATTGTATAAAGACCCAAATTATATATAATATATATATATATATATATATATATATATATATATATATATATATATATATATATATATATATATATATATATATTTATTTATTCATTCATTCATTTTCTTTTCGGCTTAGTCCCTTTATTAATCTGGGGTCACCACAGTGGAATGAACCGCAAATTTATCCAGCATATGTTTTACTCAGCGGATGCCCTTCCAGCTGCAACCCATCTCTGGGAAACATCCACACACACTCATTCACACTCATACACTACGGACAATTTAGCCTACCCAATTTTACCTGTACCGCATGTCTTTGGACTGTGGGGGAAACCGGAGCACCCGGAGGAAACCCACGCGAACGCAGGGAGAACATGCAAACTCCGCACAGAAACGCCAACTGACCCAGCCGAGGCTCGAACCAGCGACCTTCTTGCTGTTATGTATATTTATATAATATGAATTGGTCTAAAATATTATTTGGAAAATATTTAATGTCTAATACAGCTATTTTTTCGTACTATTATAATATTTTGTATGTTGTATTATTTTATGTATTATTCTATGTATTTATTTACCTGCCTAGTTCGTATTTATTTATATATATTAATTGTAAATTATTTTAATTAACAGTTTTACTTATTTTTCTTTATAATGTTTTATTGTTTTTTTTATTTGTTTTTTGTTTATTACATAAATTATAATCAAATTATTTTGTATTTTTGCATTTTTGTTCTCTAACCTTTTTTGTTCACTCTGTTTACTTATAAGTATTTATACTTGATTAATTTTTATTTTCTTATCCCTATTTACAAAAAAAAAAAAAAAAAAGTCAGTGTAGCAAATAGACCAACACTAGGTGTCACAATTGTTCAATCTTATGAACACATTGCTACAACCCTGGCATTAAATGAAGGATGGAATTTACACATAAAATTATAAAAAAACTAAGCAGAAATGCTTAGTGTGGATTATCTCTTATAAATAATTATGCCAGATTAATTTATATTAATATATTAATTTATATTTAAATTCATTTATATTATTCTAATTTATATTTATAATTAATTTATATTTCGATTTATACATTTAAATAAAGGCCTGTTCAATGCAATTCCACAGTAATAGTGTTTAGAACATGCGTGCTTTTTAAAAATATAGATTTATTTGTTTTTAAAAATGACACCAGTAAATAATTGTGCCTGATATTTCTACTTTGACCCCTTTTTTCCCTAAAACGTTTAATTTAGTAAGAAATTATATACAATAATGAATTATTGTAAATGTTAATATGGCAACAAGCTAGCTTGTCATGTCCCTATTTTCTATAAATTTTGAAAGGACAAAATTATTAAACAAGATTTTATGATTGATTATACTGTATGTTAGTGGTATAAACATGCTTATTGTCTTTTTTTCTCTGCATCCTACAGAAAATACACCAAAGAGTAAGGACAGAGACATTTTGAAGGTATGTTATTATTTAAAAGTTTGATTTTTGAAATATTATTACACTTTACACGACTGCTTTCTACATAAATACATAAAAGTTCATTTATTTCTGTGATAGCAAAGCTGATATTTATGCCCAATCTCGCATGATCAAATTACTGAAATGTACTGATTTTTAATTAATGTACTACTTTTAAATAAGTAATGTTTTATTATTGTCAAGGTGTTGCTTGTGAAGAACAGAAAAGGCTTGAATAAAGACAGGAGATGGAAAGTGCAGAACACAAGTGAGTTATTTACACATTTATTTGTTATCCTGCATATGCTAGTAGACTTAACATGGACAATGCGGTTTATTTTACAGAGATGTTGACATACATGTACCATGACAAAGTGTTTTGTGATCACATAATTGTACAGACTACTACATGCATTCAAAGATGCTGATATGTGCAGAAACAGTCTGCAGCTTAAAGGTGTCTACGGACATTGAGATACAAGATAACATCATTTAAACGAACGGAAAACAGAAACGAGGCAGAAGATGTGAGAGGAAGAAATACAATGTAGCCATTACGCATGGAGGAACAGGCTATGACACATGGATGACACATTCATATTCAGAAACCTCGCTTTCAAATGGAAAAAAATAAAACCACACACTTGCCATGACGATATATAACAAATGATCATGTGATGAGAAACATGCTTGTTCACAGTCCATCAGCTGTTAGAGTTCATTTTACCATTTAGACATGAGCACAGTCACACAGACCCAAATCCCTATAGTCATATGATTATATGCTACAGATAAATAAGCAGTTGATTGCCTGGTGTTGGAGAAGAAAGAGTTTAACAGTACCGACTCTGAGCCCCACAGATTTGCCTTCATCTCACATGTCACAATGCACATGAAAGTCCATTGACGGGTAAAAACAATGTACTGGCATACAAGCAGAAATGTTTTAAGCAACATCTTATGAGCTATTCAGATGTTCAGGGCTCTGAAATTAAATTTCTGAGAATTTGCAAGCACTTACATGATGTGAGTCAGCATTTCATCTTGCTTGTGATTATGGATGGGATTGTTCATCCAAAAATAAAAGTCTGTCATCGTTTATGCACCAGCATGTTTAATATTTTTTTATTTTGTGAAACACAAAGGAAGATATTTTGGTTCAGTTGCTTAAATTGAGATTCAGCTGAGTCCAAAATATCTTCTATTTCAACCTGGGGTTGACTAAATGACAGAATTTTTATATCTTTATTAACTTTTGTTTTGGCAAATAGGCTCATTTTACAACTTCCCTAGAGTTAAACATTCATTCATTCATTCATTTTCTTTTCGGCTTAGTCCCTTTATTAATCTGGGGTCGCAACTGCGGAATGAACCACCAACTTATCCAGCATATGTTTTACGCAGAGGATGCCTTTTCAGCTGCAACCCATCACTGGGAAACATCCATACACACCCATTCACACACAGACACTACGGACAATCTAGCTTACCCTATTCACCTATACCACATGTATTTGGACTGTGGGGGAAACCAGAGCACCCGGAGGAAACCCATGCGTTCATGGGGAGAACATGCAAACTCCACACAGAAATGCCAACTGACCCAGCCGAGGCTCGAACCAGCAACCTTTTTATTTATTTATTTTTTTACAATTTTCTGAGCCAGATGCTAATGGTCTGATCCGAATTAATGATCTATGCTAAGCTAAGCTAAAAGTGCTCCCACCAGACCCGGAGATTGGCTGAATGGATTCAAAAAGCCTTAGACTCAACTCTCTAACTAGGAGAGTAGTAAAATTAACCTATTTTTTTTAAAAAGTGGAGTGTTCCATTAATAAGATATACAAAGATGAAATTTCATTCATTTTTCCGTCAGCTTAGTCCCTTATTTATCAAGGGTCGTCACAGTGGAATGAACCACAAACTATGAATGCTCTCCCAGCCTTAACCCAGTACTGGGAAACACCCATACACTCTCACATTCACACTCATACACTTTGGCCAATTAAGTTTTTCCAATTCACCTATAGCGCATGTCTTTGAACTTGTGGGGGAAACCGGAGCACCTGGAGGAACCCACTTGAAAACGTGGAGAAGATGCAAACTCCACACAGAAATGCCAACTGACCCAGCTGGGAATCGAACCAGTGATCTTCTTGCTGTGAGGTGACAGTGCTAATCACTGAGCCACCGTGCTCCCCCACAAAGATGAAAATGACCTTACTATTTATTCTCTCTCATGTGGTTTTAAACCTTTATGAGTTTCTTTGTTCTGTTGAACACCAAATATATTTTGAAGAATGCTGGTTGCTGGCACCCATCGACTTCCATAGTAAGAAAAAAGGAGGAGCAAATGATGGCAGAATTTTCATTTTTGGGTGAACTATCCCATTAAATTATTTGCAACTATTGTTGCTGTGTATATGAAACGTAGGAAATTGTAGCAGCTTTAACAGACTGTAAAAATGTCGTGCTCTGAAAAATAAAAATCTATTTGTTTACCTTAACAGAGGTGCCTACAGGCAGTGCTAGCCAGGCACAAAATTGGTTACAAATCCTTATTCATCAACGAATGTTCAATAGTTATATACAGTATCACCATATAATATTTGGACGCATAAAATGTGTGAAAATTGCATTTGATACAAAATATCACACCAAGTAGCATTTGCAGAATGCTTTTCTAAAATCTTTTTTTTTCCTTTAACATTTGACAACCAGAAAGTGTCCAAAAATATCAGTCCTAATTGTGAAACTTTTGCTTCAAAAGTGTGCTTGTGCTATAAATAAACGCCACTTAATTTGATACTTTGAAAGAAATAAAATATAATACATTTTGTCCAAATATTTTTGGGGCCACTATATATATATATATATATATATATATATATATATATATATATATATATATATATATATATATATATATATATATGAAGCATATAAGACGACCATCCTGTGTGAATGCATGAGATGGGCCATTATTCAACAGTCTGTCAAAACCGAAACAGGCATGTGATGACATTTTTTTAAAAACAACGACAACAAAAAAACGAGATGATGCTTTCTTTTAATGAAGAAAACATAGACATCTACCATATTAGAAGATTAGTGTCGTAGAAAACCTGAGAACTTAATATTACGCATATCTATTAATTAAAGACCTGATTTTTTTCCCCCTATAAAAAGTATAATTTTCTGTACAGTGCTATATGAACAAAGCCAACTGATTTGTAGCCTTCTCATAAATGTTTATGAACAGGCACATGTCATTTCAACCACAACATGGCAGGAAATTGTGGCCGTGCAGAATTTTGGTTTAGAAAAAAATAGAACCACTGTCAGCATTAATTAAAAACAAAACACCTTTTATGAGCCCATTAAATCATTTCATAAATTTGTTTTTCATCTTTCAAATGAAACTGTTTTTGTAGACATGTATTAAAAAACCCCTCCTGTAGACCAATTTGTCAAAAGAATCTTACAGTGTTTGAACAGTAAAACAGGAGTGATTCTGACAGCCACACAATATAGTTTTTTTGTAAAACGTCAAATCTTTTTTGAGTGATAACACTGATATTTCAAATATTAAAGATATATCTTCTGAAAAATACAATTGAAGTCTCTGCCTGTACACTTACAAATCCATTAGACTGTAAATAAAGTGCCACAATTCTTGGCCTGCATAGATTGCAGTATGCTGTATTGCACTTTCCACCATAGCGTAACCATGAGAGCCAGCTGAAGCCTTGAGTTCCTTCTCCTCCTAATCTTCATTCCACCTTTTCAGATTGTGTGATTTCTCGAAACACACTGTACATTTTGAACAATTAGCCAACCGCCATGCCAAAGCAAGTAATATACATAGACTTTCAGCAGTTTTGGAATAAAGGCAACATAAAATGGATATTCTTTCAGGTGACAGAATCAAAAAATGGAGGCCAAATGATAAAACAGCTCAAAAGAAAAACAAATATTCTTGAATGCTCAGTAAAACCAGACAAATGTTACGCTTCTGTTAAGAAAAGACTCAAAGTTTCAGGTATCTGATGATGCAGATATGGTGAAATGTGAAGAATAATGAACCAACTCATGTGAAGTAAATTAAAACTGTAGTTGCATTTACACTACTGTACTCTAGTCAAAAAAAAAAGCTTAACTAAGAAAGGTTATGAGTGTGTTAATGTGTTTGATTTGGTCCTTTTGACAAGTACTGTATATATCATTAGTGAGAGGACTGTTTTTTAGCTTTTCAAAGGGAAATGTGAACAACATTTGTAGGTTTTAATGACTAGAACCACTAATTTGGTGATTGAATTACTTGGGGTTGGGCGATGTCGACCAATTTGGCATTGTACGATGTCTAACGTGAAACATTGCAATGGATGCTGGCATCGTCGTCATAGGCGGCGGTGAATTAATTATTCATGAATAATTAATTAATTCATAACTAATTAATTATTTGTAACCTACTGTTTCAACTACCTGACCCGCATGGCCTTTGTTTTACCCATAACCAAATCATAAATAAATAAATAAAGATAAGTTACACACAAATTACCACCTGTCAATCACTTTTTCGCCGGGACTCTGGCATGAAAAGGCAGAGTGATCTGTGTCATTATAATGGTGCTGACAAACTTGGTTGGTAAAAAAGGTGCACAACCAACAGGAACCAACCAACAGTATCTGAGGTCTTCGCTAAAGTTACTAAGTACAAGCGTGAAAGTGTAAGATGGAAGCAGTGTACTGACGCTGTGACACGTTAACTATAGAGAGATGTGATCCAGTGGTACATCCTTGATAAACTGTCCGACGTGCACTGCTCTCTAGGGTTTTGTGCTCAAAGCACCCACTGACTGCCTGGAGCTCAGACGGGCGCATGGCCGTGTGTGTCTGTGTGTGTATGTGTGGTCACGTGATGTGCGTTTTTAGCGGTATAGTGTGGATGGAAGGCTGTTCAGAAATTCTAGATGAAACGCCAGTGTGGATGTGGATCGTTTTCGTTCTAAAATGCCATTTTAAAACCAAGATGTGTCAGTGTAAACGGGGCCTAAGTGTGTATTTTTTACGCGAGCAGGTTTGCCACGGGGGCGGGGCGGAGGATCGCGAAGCTGGCTCAGCATCGTGATGTCTATCGGTCATCGGCGATGGCCAATAGCATTGTCTACTGACCCAACCGTAGAATTACTTCAACACCAAATGTAGTCTGATTTCTTCTAATTTGACTGTTTGCTGTGCTATTGTACATTTGAGTATGTAAATATAAATTAAGACATACATACTGTACCTGCGATACCAATGTGTTTGTAAATGAACTTAAATGCAGGTCATTAATCTTTTTTTTTACTTCTAAGTTTATCTAGGCATCGCTATTACGATACATAATAGTCAATATATAAATTGCATTTACAGCTACTGTATGATTTCTCATAGCTATTCTCATTTGGCAACTAAAGGTGTCTGCAATTCTGAAATCCCAAAAAGGTGGTGCAATCAATTTGGTCATTAAACAAAGGTTTTGATGCTGTTAATTGAAGTGCCAAACCAAAGATGTGGAAAAGAAATAAAACAAAACCCCCAAATAAATATGTGACATTATAGACCATTTCTAAATCTTAACACAAAACATATCTGCATTAAGTACACATTGCATTTCTACAGAAAGTCATGATATGTTTCAATACGTCGCTACTTTGCAGCTCACTTTTCACAGTCTTTGATGAAAATTCCCTCTTTAGAACGGAAAGAAAAGGCAAACAGAAACCCTTTTGACATCTACTATGTCCTCTGTGGCTATGTGCATTGTCATTGCTGTAGTCTTTATATTTACCGTGGAGTGCTCTCAGCAAACTAAGCACCGTAAAACAGCTTTGTTAATATGCATGCTCCTGTAGATCTGTCCCTCTACGGTTCTGACTGTCTCTATAAAATCATAAAACAAGTGAAAAGGTAAAATATACAGGTAGGTCAACAATGTCCTCATTGTTGAGTAGATACATTCTAACAAGCTTCTCGTTTGCACCCGCATCCTTGAGGTTTTGTCTGCAAAAACTGCAGTCTCATTTGCGCTTATTGATAATGACACAATTACAAGGGACTCTTCATGCCATGCAAAAATATCTTTCAGACCACATCTGCATGCCCTTTTCTCCTCCAGTGCACTTCATTCTGTTCGAACGTCAGGCCACAGTCACATACCGGTTTTGCAAGATGGCGAGTGATTACCATCCCCTGGCATTAGATGGATCTCCGGTGTAAACATGTGGTTCTCTACCTTGTGTTGACTTTGGTTAGAGTCTGGCTTTTCTTCGCTGTTACCACTGACTACACTCTGCGAGCAGTTCTGTGCTGCTAGTTTGGGCGAGGAGATGGCTGCAGAAGCCACTTCCATTTGGTTTTGTTCATCGAGATACTCCTGTTCCTCCAGGTTCCCCAGAAGCAGCACTGTCTCCCCAGGATGGCATCTGCCAGGTAGCTTCTTTGGAGAAAGAACCAAGCCTTCCATTGAGTTACCTCCCACCGTCTCTGAATCTGAACAGAGAGGAGAGCACTCTCCTTCTGGGGAGTCATCTTCCAGAAGACTGTTGTTGATGTCTTGTGGAGATGAAGTGTTTGGTGGTGTCAGAGGAGCATCCTCTGGCGTTTCTATGAAGTTGACTTTGAGGCCTTTTGCTTTGATTGGATTTGTGCCACGAATGGAGCTTCTGATGTTCTCCACAAACTCATTGAGGTCGTCAGTATCTCGGTTGACAATGCCAGAGTTTTCCTCAGGACTCAAGTCTGAGGGTGTCAGCTGGCCAAGGTGAAGCTGCGGAGAAACTTTTGGTAGCCTTTGCTGAACCTGCTCTGCTGTATGAGAAGGGGTGGTTGCTTTCTCACCCTGTCCAAATTCAGCAGTGCAGCTTGCAAAGCTATCAACACTTGATATGCTTCTGATGTCCGTGATGGTCCTTTCCTTGGGTTGCTGTTTGACGGCTGTTGGGACTTCCTTCATCTCCAACTCTACCTCATGTTTGGACACCACCGCAGGTTGTGTGCTGTTGCTTGTGCTGAGATCTGAGAAGGACTGTGTCTTTGTCATCTGGTTGTACATTTCCTCCAGATTCTGAGCATTCAGATGCTGTGGACTCGGCATGTGGACGTATTCCTGAGACCCGCTGTTGGGAAACTTCTTGTCAAAGGATCTGAGGCTGGTGTCCGAAGATGTGCGCTGTGGAATTCCCCACCGACTCGGAGAAAGGTGGTTGTCTGTTGGACGTTTGTCGTCACTTTTTTCTACAGTGACGTCCATTAGCTCCATACTTCGTGCAAAGGCATCTTTCAGGTTCATTGAGACGATGCTGCCATTTCTTTTTGCTCGTTCTAAGGCCTCTCTCCTCTTGATGGCTTTCTCTTGTCTTTTCTGCTCCTTGTAGAATTCGGAGAAGTTATTCACAATAATAGGGATGGGTAAGGCAATGACCAGCACTCCAGCAATGCAGCAAAGTCCACCGACTATTTTACCAAGCAGAGTCTGAGGATAAATATCTCCATAGCCTACTGTCGTCATGGTGATAGTAGCCCACCAGAATGAAGCTGGGATGCTTGTAAATTTGGTTGCATCCTCATCCTTTTCCGCAAAGAAGACCAAACTTGAGAATATCATAATTCCCATGGCTAAGAACAAAATGAGCAAGCCCAGCTCATTGTAGCTGCGCCTGAGGGTGAATCCTAGAGACTGTAGTCCTGTCGAATGTCTTGCTAACTTCAGAATCCTCAATATTCTCATGATGCGGAATATCTGCACCACCCGCCTCACGTTTTGGAACTGCAGCACACTTTTGTTTGACTCGGTCAGAAAAATTGTGACATAGTAGGGTAATATAGCTAACAAGTCAATGACATTTAGTGGCCCTTTGAAGAATTTCCACTTATTTGGTGATGACAGGAAGCGCAGGAGATATTCCATTGTAAACCATGCGATACACACGGCTTCAACGTGAGCGAGTTGAGGATTGTCATTGGCTTGACCGAATTCATCTGTCACTTGGAGTTCGGGCAAGGTGTTCAGGGAAAGTGCAACTGTTGAAAGAACGATGAACAGAATGGATATGATGGCCAGTATCTGCAAGAGAAAAAAAAGAGAAGTTTGAGTCATACAAGAAATTGTGTTTGAACGTTCTTGGAAGTAAAATACATTATACTGTACACTATACAAAGAGATCAATCTGTTCCACTCCCCTGAGACCTTCGTTTGTCTTCAGAACACAAATTAGAATGTTTTAGATAAAATCCAAGAGTTCTCTTACCCTAGATCAGTGGTCTCAAACTTAATTCCTGGAGGGCCACAGCTCTACAAAGTTTAGCTCCAACCAACTCTAACTCACACCTGCTTAATAGTTGCTAGTAGTCTTGAACACCTTGATTATTTGAATCAGCTGTGTTTGATTAGGGTTGGAGCAAAACTGTGCAGAGCTGCGGCCCCTTCAGGAATCGAGTTTGAGACCTATGCCTTACATGGACAGCAATGGTCATGAGACATTCAAAGTCCAGATAAGGAACCAAAAACATTGTCAAAATATTCCACATCATGTTAGTGGTTCAACTGCAAAACAAAGCTCCAATAACACTCTTATGTGCCAAAAGAAACAATATTACATTTCACCTGTACCTTGCCATTACAGTCAGCAGCACAACATGCAAGCATTGCATTGCCTGTCGAATACAAAGTTAATTTTATAGTTTTTGTTTGGTACTTGATTGAACCACTGCAGTCACAAGGAATATTTTGACAATATTTTTAGTTCCTTTTCTGGGCTTTTACCTACTCTGAACCTCTGCTCTCTATTGACACGCTTGGATTTGACCTAAAATAGCCTAATCTGTGTTCTAAAGCTGAACAAAGATGATCCCGGGGGACTGGAATGACATGAGGATGAGTAATTAATTAATGACTGAACTATCCCTTTAAGATTCATTATTGGAGAAGCAAAAGCAAAAACAAATCCTTTTTGTAGTGGACAATTAAATTTAAAGTTAATACTCTTCATTTTCCACTCTAATTGATTCTTTGTTATTATTTAAGGGTCCATTTGTTTTAAAATTCAATATTGTTGGATTCAAGAATCCAATTAAAGTTTAAAACTTGCATTCTTTAAGTGTCAAGCATTAAGATCAATTGCCCCTGTCCTAGAGCAGCTCTGAAAATGTAATTTGTTAACATAAAAATGCCATAAATCCATTTTGTTTTACAACAAGAGTAGTCAGATTCTGTTTGTGTTGTGTTTGTTTACTGTTGATGGGACAGTAAACTATAAAACTAAGGCCATAAATAATACCAGAGAAAAAAATAGCATCCTATTTTCCTTGATTACCTGTGCTGAAGGGGACCTCAATGAATGAGCGAGCATATGATATGAATATCAAACATGAGCATGAATGAAGTGACACAGCTTTCTCCCTGTAAATGAATGAGTGGGAGGATCAAGCATAAGAAGACCTTCAGGTCCCTATTGACCAACTGCAGGCTGAGCTTTTCCAATCCCTTTTCCCACAACTGCTCCCACTGCTGGGAGCAGTTCATTCAACATGGACCATTGGTCACTTCCTCAAGCTGTTTAATCATGGGCTAAATTCTAGTCTTCAGAAAAAGATTCCTAAGGATTGCTTTTATGAACGTAGTCCTGCAAATTCTTTGTTCTCTCAATGATTGCTTTTTTTTTACTTTATATGCTGGCAATCTAGTGAAAGAGGGATTTGGCAATGCATAATTCGTCACATGGACACACCACCTGATGTACTGTTTTTTAACTCGTACTCCTTGTAATCTCCCTTGTCTTCTGATGTTTTACAAGACGATATACAAACAAAACAGAACAAGAAGAAAATTCAAATTATGTCATATCATATATGTTAAACATCTCTAGATTTTTTAATGGATATCTGTAGTTTCTTTTCGATTAATTTTAAACGGTAAATAAATCAGTGTTTCATTAATCCTATTGATCTTCCTTTACAAATATTCTGGCTTATGTAAACCCATGCTAACACTCAATATCCCTGTGGTGTACCGTGTCTTTGTTATATAAGACAGTGCAGATTCAGCAATGAAACTGCCATGGATGGTTTTATGCACAATTACTTTCTTATTTGTTATTTTAGAAAAAAAAAAACAAGACTAATTTACAAAAATGTAAATAAAATTATGTAAATACGAAATGGTCATAATATATTGATCAGAATAGTCATACATATCAAAATATGATGTGTGTATATATATATATATATATATATATATATATATATATATATATATATATATATATATATATATATATA
Source organism: Danio kyathit (assembly GCA_903798195.1). Taxonomy (NCBI): domain Eukaryota; kingdom Metazoa; phylum Chordata; class Actinopteri; order Cypriniformes; family Danionidae; genus Danio; species Danio kyathit. The sequence continues at coordinate 15,868,994 of LR812542.1, forward strand.
TATATATATATATATTTATTGTAATAAATGTAATAAAGTAATATTTGCTGTGGTTGCCAGTTCTGTCTAAAAATAAAATCAGATGAATGTCAAGTTAATCTCTAGGGGTCAAAATAGCAGCGAATGAAAGGTGACTATTATTCTGATAGCAGTGGAGAGAAGGTCTCCAGGAATATTACAGCTAATGAATCAAATCTTCCATGGCAGACCTGGCGCCTTTTTATAAATGAGAGCTGAATTGATATTTATTAGGAGAGAGTCTCTCAATCATCTCTAGTGCAGTTCAGGTGATTCTGAAAGGTTCATAACTTTCCTCGACCTTGGTGTGTCAGAGGGGTGAATACCCTTATTCCATGATAGAATTCAATCAGGATTACACAAAAAATGGACTTAATGTCTCCTGGAGGAATTGCTTTGTCAGTAATTACAGTCTTACTTTCTGTTCAAACCTACAATATGTAGGTTTTAACAAAATTTGCATAATGCAAACCTTTGGTCTTTATTGACTGTCCACTAACAAAGCTTTGTTTGACCCTCAATTCCATGAGGACTCCAATGGAAACATGAGGTAAAACCAATAGAAAGACACCTTTTGTATTACTGTTTATTGAATTAGGGTGTATTCACACCAGGAAAGCTCACTAGTTCACCTGCTTTGGCCTGGACTGTATACAATGTACATTATTTATTTTTTTGGTGCAGTTCACATTCACAATTTTGCAAGTAAAACAGAAATTGTAAACAAAACTATCATTGGATAGAACTTCTTAAGCAGGGAAAACGCATGCCTCCCCCAAAACATGTTATTGAACCCTCTTTCCGTCCTTGTTGAACATAGCAGAATCTAAGTATAACCTAAAAAAACCGTGAACATATTAAAGTGATTGCAGACTTTTGTGAGTGTTCGAAAACTGTGATCCTGAATTGCAAACTTCCCACCTGAAGCACTAAACTGAACCATGACTAATTTACCAATGGCTAGCAAATGTAGTGAGTACAGCACTTTGCCATAAGGCAACTCAATTTGCAGGAGCCAGTTAACTGAAAGGGTGCAGGCCGAATCCATGCCTTAAATGAACTGTACCAGAGTTAGTTTGGAAACTTACCAAGATCACTTTTTTAGCTGGGTCTTTGTACGGTTGTTTGGGGCACACCAGAGTGTGATTTGCTATATTCACACCTGTCAAAAAGGAGAAATTAGAGGCCCAGGTATACTTCAAACAAAGGTTTTTTGTTCTTTGTTTGAGGGCAAAAATAAGTTTAAAAAGCTGAGTGACTGTATACTGTTTGCGGACAGACACAAAATGGCATTTCTCATCCGGTGTGTGACTTCCTCTTTAAAATCACTCTGTGGGTAATGTATAGGTACATGCATGTCTCTAACTTAGTGTTGGTGCTTTAGATGTTGTTCCTGTCTGACCTTTTTTCCCCTAGATATTAGATACGAATCAAAGAAAGCGGAGTTATAGGACACACCCACCGATTGTGTAATCGTCAGACTAATGATAGCTCAAATCGGCTTTTGAGCCCAAGCGAACTCCCCTATAAGGTTTTCTTTGCTTAGCTGTTTCAAACTGCTGAAACGAACTCAAACAAGTACAATTTTGGCCGTATTTTGTTCAAAATGACATAATTTCAAAAATAAAGTTTTAAAGTCAATAAAGTTTTTTCTTAACATGAGTTTGATTCAATTAAACCAAACAAGACAAGTGTGAATACACCCTTAAAAAGCTTTCAAAACTGTAATTTAGATATGATAATGGTCTCATTTCAGACACGCCCCGTAGCAGTAGACCAATAAAAACTAGAAGCTAAAGTTTGATGATGAACTTTGATGTTGGCTTGATAAAGTGGTTGCTAAGTGGTTGCCAGGCAGTTGCTAAAATGTCTATGGGATTGCCAGGGGTTTGCTAAGCAGTTGCTAAATGGCAACACTCGTGTACATGTTTGATCAAATGCTAATATTTAGTAGGCATTTCTAGTATATGTTATTGCACTTTGATAATCAATAATAGCATGTAGCAATCGTTATTATCACTTATGATGGCTTATCATTGTTACGATGCATAGTACACAGGAAGTCCCATTTGCTAGCATAAGTCAACAAGCCAATACCCAGGTCCCTACGATGTTCTGATGTAGAGATATTGCTGTTTTTAAGTGGTTGCTAGGTTAGCCTGTTTTACTGCTATGATTGACAGCTTAGTGATGATACATCAAAGCTTTTTGCCAATATGAGTGATATAAATCAACCCCAATGTTTCTATGACAGTCAAAAACTGGACCTGGACATTATGTTAAAATGGTTTGCCAAATCAGTAAAAAACTGGAGTTTAAGTAAAGAATATTTTGAGAAAAATAATGTTTAAAAATGATTTATTGGGAAACTATATGGCTGATAAACCTGAGAAGATATGGCAACAAAATCTAATGCAAATTTGGGGCTTATATAATTTTTTTTATATGCCCGGATTATTAAAATTTAATATTTAACATTTTTTATTTAAAAATGATAAGTCTGAGTGCAGAAGGCACATTTTGACCAAATTTGGGCCTTGAAGCATGAATGGCCTAGGAGGAGATACGTTTGTTTTCGAGGACAGAGTAGTATAACAGTATGTTGGCTTCATTAAAGCAATTTGATCCCAGTCCTGCTGTGGACCGCTAGCTAAACTCTATAAAGCTTAAATTCATTCATTCATTCATTCATTCATTCATTCATTCATTCATTCATTCATTTATTTTCTTTCTTTTCGGCTTAGTCCCTTTATTAGTCGGAGGAATAAACCGCTAGCTTATCCAGCACATGTTTTAGGCAGCGGATGCCCTTCCAGCCACTACCCATCACTGGAAAACATTCACACACACTCATACACTACGGCTAATTTAGTTAATCAATTCACCTATAGCGCATGTGTTTGGACTGTGGGGGGAAACCGGAGCACCCGGAGGAAACCCACGCCAACACGGGAAGAACATGCAAACTCCACACAGAAACGCCAACTGATCCAGCTGAGGCTCGAACCAGTGACCTTCTTGATGTGAGGCGAACATGCTACCCACTGTGCCACCACATCACCACAGCTTAAATTATAAATAATTATTAAATACTATTTAAGCTGTTATACAATAAAATAAACCTATTGTACTTACTGTATGTAAATGAATGAAACTGCTTTGCTTCTAAAGATCTCGTCGTGTACATTTATTAGGCAAAAACACTATTTATTTTATATATTTTCAATGCGCTCCTAAAATTCTTTAATGTGCTCCCTAAATGTTTCAACTTAGGAGCGCATGTGCTCCTTCTGAAAAAAGTAAGCGTCAAGCCCTGACAGTACTGTATAACATGTCAATAATTTGCTTTGTTCCGACAAAAGAGGCCTTCCCTTTTTAGTCCTCTTTTGTGTTGATTTCAACTTTGTTGTTCAAGCACCATTAATGCAAATTTCACTGCATGTCTACAATGGCGACTAAAGTGACTATGATATCATAAAGGGAGCCGCTTAAGTGCTCGCTCATATAAAATTTCTGAATCTGTCCACTATTACAAGCCAATTGCATACATGGTTAAACCACAATATATGTCATGCTCAAGACCAAAGGACTGACCATGAAATGAGCTAATGCGTTTTATCTCAGTCCACAGAGCTCCCGCTGTTCTACATTTTGTAAAGCAAGAGCGCTTGTGGTTCAGGAAGTATTATAATGAGCACTCGGTGGAAACCTATTAGCAGCACGTCCCATCAGTCAAGCATGGATTTTCTGAAGAAGTGTGAAGTCATGGTGTATTGAGGACACCAAGTGCCATCTCACTTCTACTCTCCTGTACAACTTCAATTCCATTCTGGAATAAAGCATAGCAATGTGTCCTTTATCTGTACTCCATGAACTTGTCCGTTTTGTGAAATTCATTTATTTACTAAAGTCATGAATAATATTCATGGCTATCTATCAATCAGTCGCATGCTTGCACCTCCCAAAAAGAGCCGCAATGGAAATCAAACAGGCAATACTACAGAAAGTGGGGTCAAATGAACCCAGAACACAGAAGTGTGTGGCCTGCATTATCTTAACTGATGTGGGAGTTGTTAAAGAGATAAGTTACGATGCAATTTCTTGCCTGTTTCAAGGCTTCATTGGAAATATTCTCATTGAAGGACCCTATGGCCCCTGCATTATGACCTTGTAACAGCCTGCAAGGTCAATCCCATTAACATCATTGCCTATGAGGAGACTCATTGCCTGTAGTAGTTTTTTCTATTACAAAATCTCATCCAGCAGCTTCCAATAAATCTATAAAATGTGTTACATGGGCTCTGGGATTAAATGTTTTGTTCTGCAGCACAAAGACAAAAACAAAGTCATCAACAAACTTCACTCACTCACAATTCTTTGCCTTGGTCCCTGATTTATTAGGGGTTTCTACAGTGGAATGAACTGCCAATTACTCTGACATATGTTTTATGTGGTAGATGCCCTTCTATAGCCACACCCCAGCACTGGTAAACACCCATACAATCTCTCATTCACACACACATTCATTAAACACAGCCAATTTTGGTTACCCAATTCGCATATACTGCATGTCTTTGGACTGTGGGGGAAACCAGAGCACCCAGAGTGGTTCAGGAGCTGGTTCGAGTCCCCTGCTGGGACTCAAACCAACAACCTTCTTCCTGTGCTAAAAACTGAGCCACTCCTGCCCCATTAACAAACTTACTAAAGAAAATAGTCAACAAAGTTTTCTGTAGTCAACAAATATATGCACATTTATATTCCACACAACTAAATAAACCATTGGTGTAGCTTGATTTAATTGACACATTTTCACTCATATTATTTCAACTGATTTTAGGCAAATCAAACTCAAGAGTAAAATTAATTTTAATTCCATGATGTCAAGTCGTTTTCATTCAAATTACTTTGTTAATTAAACCTGTCTGGAGCACAGTTTACTCTTATGGAGCCAATGAACCTTAATCACTTTATTTGGAAAACCAAAATTGTCTGTTAATTATTGCATCTTATTGCAACTTACCAACTACTTAAAAATGCTTTTTGTTGACTGAGACTGTATCACTCACTGAAGCAACAAACATTAGTGTTGTTAATAAAGCTACCAACACTTAAAGTATGTCTGCTACTCTTTTGAAAGGCAGCGACCTCAAACTTAATCAGTAACCTCATCTTAATTGAAACTCTTCTAAACCTTCTAAACGTCTATACAATTAAATAAAATATTCAAATGTATTTCATTTTAAATCACAAATTAAAGGGATTGTTCACTCCAAAAATTACATTCATAATTTACCCCCCCTCATTTGTTTGTTGTGTCTGATAGTATCTCTGGGGTCCCTAAATTTACTCAGCTAATGACTGTCTATGCAGGTACACAAACTTTTGGGCCCCCTGAAAGTATCTCTGGGGGCCCCAAAAATGCATGGTCCCTAACTTAACCCCCTTAGCTAATGAGTGTTTATGCAGGTACACAGACTTTTGAAAAGCATGTGGTTTGAGGCTAAGCTCTAATTGGCTTGTTTCAAAGTGTCCTTGTGCCCCTAACCTTCCCACTTTTGTTGTTAATGCGAATCAATATTTGTATATATTGTATAATTGGCCTTCTGTGATTGGACCGTTCTCATTCCGCTCAGCAGCAGCTCGTCAGTTGACTGACAGGTATCAGTCAATGTGGAAGCAAGCGCAATATTCTCGAGATGAAAGAAAATTCCCTTTTAACTTTACAAAGATACTCATTCACAAGGCGTTTGAATCAAGGAGCTTGGACTGAGATGAGTGACTTTAACCAGAAGGACATTGAGAAATTTGCAAGCCAGAAAGAAGCGAGAGTAAAATTAGTTTTCAAGTAGTGCTACTGGCCAGTGATTAAGCAACATTTTTGTATGTGTACTGTATGTGTGTGTGTGTGTGTGTGTGTGTGTGTGTGTGTGTGTGTGTGTGTGTGTGTGTGCTTGTTTAATGATTTCCTTATTGCTTCATTACTGATAATAAACCAAAATTAACTAAAATTCACTGATTTGTGGTACATTTATTGCATGCTTTAGCAGTCATAGTTTAGTGTTTTTGATGCATCATCTGATAAATGGCTTTTTTGGCCTGTTTCCACTGAGTAGTACGGTTCGGTTCGGTATGCTTTTATGGCCGTTTCCACTGTCAAAACTCACCAAAAAGTGAACCGTACCGTATCACTTTTGGGGTACCATTTCCAAAGGGTACCTAGCACAACAAAAGGGTTGCGAGGGAGCGAGACGTGCAGCTGAACACTATTAATTTACAAAGATACGTCACTAACTCGTGCACAAGCCAGGAGAATGAAAACAAAGGAACTGCCATTTTTAAATACACAGCTGAGACATTACAACATAATACTATATACATATAATAACGAGCCATGGTCAACCCGAGCTTAAACAAACTTTGTCATTGTCTTGATCAACAGATACAAAGCCAAGAAGAAGAGCAGAATCTACCCTGTGCCCTGTAGTCATTTACAAGGCTGTCTAAAGCTCGAGTGGTTTCGCTTTCTTGCGTGTGCTTGCCGCGCATCTATATTTGAAATAACAAACTTATTGAGCTGATGATAATAACGTGCACGTGATTATTGAAGTGCTTCTGTTGCATTTATGTTGCATTTATTTATTTATTTTATATAATTGCAGACCATTGGTACCCTTTTGGCAGTGGAAATGCAAGCCTGATAAAGGTGACCTTTACCGTACCGTACTGTTCCACAGTGGAAACGGGCCATTACACTCCTGCATTTTTCCTGTTGTTTGCGCCCTCCTACATTTTATTTAGCACCAAACCGCTACTTCTTTTAAGTAATTTATTAAAATTACTCAAATTATTCAAATTTAAGTAAAATCAAATTATAATTAATTAGCCATTGATTTTGATCAACTACATCATAGTTATTTTAAATAATTTAATGACACTTTTAGCTTGAGCAAAATCTAATTTTAGAAGACAAAAGAATCAGTTTAGTTCAAAATTAATTCAGATATTCAGACTTATACAAAATTTACTAAAATGGACTTTCTGTTAGAAAAATACCTATTAGGTTTGCCGACACTTCTGATTGAAATCACTGAAATATTTACAAAGAGTTTTCCAAGACCAGATCAAATAATCAAAGAGCCATGGAAGTACTGCCAAGATGGCTGATGTTTCTCAGACTGGTTTGTGTCATTTGAATGTGAACGAGGAGAGCGAATAAATAAAACAATTTCACTTCAACCACTGCTTATGTAGACATAAGTCTCACTGACTGCTCAGACAAGCTTAAGAGGCTTTGGTCACGTCTCATCCAGCCAATCCAAGAAAGTTGAGCAAGCAGCTTTGAACATCCTATCTTTCTCATGTTCAATGTAGATTTAAATCCACCCAAACACACTGAAGCATTCAACATCTACTTGCTTTATGGACCCAATGCTTTAGTCACCTGTCACCTCTTTCAAACCAGACTTAGGAACTTTCAATGTTTATGTTCTTCCAATGGGATTCTAACATCCAATCAGCAGCCAGTCACCAGGGACAGTCATGTAATTTTCCATCTTGACCTGGTGTGCTGCGTACAAGTAAAATGACCCGGACCACACCAGTCTGTCTGTCAACCAAGAGAGCTTATTGATTGAGTACACATCACATTATGGACACTGAAAGAGCAAACGCTGCCAAGCCATATCGATCGGCCACTTTGTACATTATCGTGCCTGATGCACCTTGGAGAGTGGGACATTTTGCTGTCCAGCGTCATCAATACACGCTACACAGATTGGCTTACTTCATAAGTTTGGATTCATTCCGGTAATTATGACTGGGAAAATGCTGAAGGATCAGTGATTGAATATTGCTATTGACGGAGTCAGATGATCTATTAAAAAGCAATAGGAATGTATGATGGCTGTTCCAGCAGGGAGGAGAGAAGAAACATGCTGTCATTGTGGACAATGTCATTGTAAAGATTTAAATGGATTGAGATTAAAGGGCAACATAGTATAATATTGTTCTGTGCTAGTTATGAAATGGTACTGTACACTCAAAAAAAGATTTTTTTCTGCTTCAAACTTATTTAAAAGGAGCTTAATTAAGTGGCGACACGGCAGCTCATGTCAACTCACAGCAAGAAAGTCGCTAGTTCGAGTCCCGGCTGGGTCATTTGGCATTTCTCTGTGGAGTTTGCATGTTCTCCCAGTGTTCGCGTGGGTTTCATCCGGGTGCTCTGGTTTCTCCCACAGTTCAAAGACATGCACTATAGGTGAATTGGGTAAGCTAAATTGTTCGTAGTGTATGTCTGTGAATGGGTGTGTAAGCTGGAATGGCATCTGCTGTGTAAAACATATGGTGGATAAGTTGGCGTTTCATTCACTGTGGCGACCCCTGAAGAATAAAGGGACTAAGCTGAAGCAAAATGAATGAATGAATGAATGAGCTAATCAACACAATGTTTTTTTTTTTTTTTTTGACAGCTTAATTGTTTTATGTTCAATCCACTTAAATTAGTCACAATTTGTTGGGATGACATGAAGGAATTGTGTGGAACCCAGCATTATTTACAGTGTACCTGTAAGTGGCATAAGTGAAGACTGATTTATGATCAGTATTAACTACCGTTTCTAGGTAAAACGAACGCTAGGGGGCAGTATGACCCTAACAACCTTTTATTCCTTTTTACACTAATAGTATTTAAATAGACATTATATTGAATGAATAAATAATTATTTTAATGTATGTCTTTGCATTACATCAAATGAATACACAATACAAAAAATCTGTAAAATTTACGGTAAAAAAAGCAGCAGTCGTAGTTGTCAGAATTTGACCATTAAAAATATGGAATACAGGGGTCCCTGTCAATCAATCTCCTCCGTGCCGTGATTCCTGTACAGTACAGAATGCGTTCAGCTTGCCAAATTGACATAAATCTTTGATCGCTAGCAGTGTGACAGAAGTGCTGTACTGTTTGTTTGCAAGTTTTCTCACCACAATGTCGACGAAATGTTTTGCACAGTCAAAGGCACCTGCGGTAGCACCCAAAAGGCAGAGCAACATGCTAACCATCGCACAAAAAGTTGAACTTCTGGACACGCTAAAGGAAGGTAGACGTTACGCGGCTGTAGGGCCCCATTTCGGAATAAATAAATGAAGATCAAATGATTTAGATCTTTGGTTTCATTCTATAATACTGGACTTGTTTTTCTACAAAGGTTTGAACCTTTATTTTAGTGTTTAAACAAGAGAGAAAAGTGTGAAAATGTTCATGCCTGTCTGAGAAAAGTGTATAAAGTGTGTTGTGAGGGGTTTTACAGCCTTAAAACATCTATAATAATTGTAAAAAATAAAGCGGACTACTTTGCGGATTTCGTCTCGCGGGTTATTTTTAGAACGTAACTCCCGCGAATAACGAGGCACCACTGTATATAGGAATGAAAAAAGAAATTTCTTAATTTTACGGTATGTTTCTGTAAAAATGTTAGCCTGGGATGGATTTGCTTTTGTAATTACTGGTGTTGATATTGTTCATTAAAATGAAAACTGGTAAAAGTGCTTAGGATAATAGATATAAATCTGAAATAAAATACAATTAGAACTTAACTTAAACACAAATAATAACATATCAATCAGCAAACTGAAATAAGTTGAAGTACTAAAAATACTAAAACTAGTAGTTAATACAGTTGATAGTCAATGTGTGTTCCCTAATCCATAATATTACCACTGCGAACTTCATATTTCTATCAAAAACATCTATATTTATGTGAGGAATACAATATATTTACATGCAAATAAAGCTTTTTTTGTGGTGGAATGTAAACATTTTTAAGGGAGCAAAAAGATTTTGCAAGTGACTGCAAAGATCTCATGGGAACGCAAGGGTTCTGTGGGTAAATGCAAAGATTTTTGGTGGAGCATAAGTGAAAAAAAGCTATTTCATAAGTTCTACAATTGAACTCTGATTCACTCGAAACTCAGAAGTTATGCAAGTGAATACAAGAGTTATGTGTAAATTATGTGAGGAAGAAAAAATATATAAGCTAATTCAAAAGTTTTTTGAGTAAACATATTATCAGGGGAAAAACAAAGTTTTACAAATGAACACGCATTTTCAAGCAATGCAAAAGTTCTGCGAGCGAATACAAAAACACATATTTTCTTTTTTTTGTTTGTTTGTACCATAACCATGTATCTTTAAGGGCTTCATACTTTTAAAATAAGAATGCTTGATATATATATTTTGCTTTATGGTATTTATTTCTTATTTATCACACCAGTCCTGGCATACCAGCTTCAAACCTTTTGAAGTAAGCACGCAACTAGGAGGAATTCCAGGAATGTGAATGAGAGCACCTTTTAAAGCACGGCTCCGTCTGAAGCTATCAGTTTATAAGCATTGATTTATCCAGATGAGTCTCAGCTGTTTAAAATGTATGCAGTCCAGTTAAACGAATAATAATGTTGCTGATCTTCCGGAGGTCAGTCCATGTTTGACTGCCATGCTGATGTGATTGGCAGCGGCTATACTGAATCAGTCCCAGGCTGATCTTTACAGCGTTGATACCCCAGAGACTTTATTGACAGGGCTATGAAAATTTTGGATATACAAGCTCCAAGCTTTTAAGGGTTTTGGGAGCTGAGCCAATCCCATTCGATCTCAGCCTTAAGAGAAATGACCGCTGATCCATAAAGCACAAGGAAAAAGCGCCGAAAAATAAAGTCAGGAGTGTCAAGTGGTCCGCTAGATGATACAGAGATATGCTTCACTAAACGCTCAGTCTACAAATTACACCGCTTTCTCAAAGGCCTGACAACCCCACTGTGGATTCCCTGAATGCGCGAGAGAAATCCATCGATATACTTGATTAAATTCAGTCCTTTGTGTGTCATGCTCTGGCTGTTTTCAATTAATGATGCTAATGAAGACAACCTTTAGCCTCTTCATCTTCCTTTAACAATTCCTAATATGATCAATAACAGTCCCGACATGCTTTGCTGAATATTTCATCAGCGCTCTGAATGTTTCTCTAAACGAGGCCCTTAATCTAAAACGCAGTAATACAGATATCACTAATCGCTTTCCAGACGTAAGGAAAAGACAGAAGTGCAAACAAAACATCACATTTTAAAAAATCAATTTGACAAATGAGTGCCATGTATAATTGATGCCGTCTTGTAAGAGGTTGCGGGGAAACCCTGGAGCCATGGCTTCTAGTGTAATGACTTTCCAATGGGTAAATCTAATCAGACTGAAAGTGCTAGCTATTAGCTCTCTTTGACTTGCCTTGTTCTTCACAGCACTGCTGGCATTGTCTCCATCTAAACCTCAAGTCGGTTGTATCTTGACATCTTCCTTACTACGCTGGTCCTTTTCTTTTTGACAGATGCCAATATTATCGATACAGGCCTCTCTTTAAGCTTTCGGCAATGGCTCACTGAGAACAATCTAGCCTTGACTTTCACTGCAGTGCTTTGAGCACAGCAGTAAATAACCATGGAAATGTTGTATGGGACGTTGTGTGATGGGTGTGGGGGAGTAAAAGAAAAGACTAGCTGTCTTATACTGGAAGATAATCAAATTTTAGTAGAAATCTCTTAATAACAGTGCCCAACTACCAGCTAATACATACAGTAGGATTATTTTTGTTAGTTGACATGCACACAAATGAAAAGGTAAATCAAATAAATGATACAAAGAATAATATTATAAAAGCTAATATGGTTAGGTGTTTTCTTCTGGGGATTTGCACCTACCTAACTTTAAATAGTTACAGTTCTTGACCCCAGTGAGCTACATACAAAAATTAGGTATTATAGGAAAGAAGAAACTTTGAGCTTTACTATGGTCCATCAAAGTTTGATGCAAAAAAAATATATGAGAAGTTATACATTATGAAGTAATGAGAAAGAAAAACTGTACTGTGTTAAATTTGTTTTCCCCATAAATAAACACATGCAATGTCATGTAATAACCTAGAAAAAAAATATGCCTTGAAAGCCAAGTGTCTCATGAGATTATATTGCAAATTTGATGAAGATAGCATGCACAATGGGATTTCTGCAAAAAGTTTTCAGAGGCTATATCCGTGTCCTTCTCTCTCTCACCGTCAGAAGCACTTTCTCAAAAATGACCTTCTCAAACTTAAACAGTAACAGTTGCTGAATAATTAGGTCTACATTCACAGTTCTTGTATCTTTGGAAAGAAGACACTTTGGACTTTATTATCCATCATCTAGAATTCATAATGCTCAAAATGAAAAAGTTATAGATGCTTAAGTAATGTAAAAAAACAAAATTGCAATTTACAAAAAGGTTTCATTTGTTATGAGTTAACTACATGTAACATGAAACTACAATGAAAACTATTTGTGCAGCATTTATTCATCCTAATTAATATTAATTTCTGCATTTACAAATGCATTGCTAGAAGTTGCATTTATTAACAATGTTAATGCAATATAAACATGCACAAGAAATGAACAACTGTATTTTTGTTAACGAACATTAAAGGAGCACCACTTTTTTTTTTAATTTGCCCATTTTATAGGCTCATTTTCTCTTAGAGTTAAACAGTAGAGTTTCACCATTTTTGAATCCATTAAGCTGATTTATGGGTTTGGTGGGAGCACTTTTAGCTTAGCATAAATCATTGAATTTGATTAGACCATTAGCGTCTCGCTCAAAAATGACCAAAGAGTTGTTTGATACTTCAAAACGTCCTTTAAATGAACATGTCTATAGCAGGTGCAATGGTATTATGTAGCGCTTGAAAATGTGTGCACCAAGCCCTACACTTGCACCACCAGTTAGAATCTGAGTAATATTTTTGTGCCTGCTGCAGCCATAATATGGCAAATATCCTTGATTATTACACTGGAATGAGAGTATAGTTCCTAGCTATGTCGGCCTAGAAAATAACAACTTTTCTTTTTTTCTGTTAGTCTTGATACACAATGTAAATACAGAGTATAGAGTCAAGCTTTAAATAAGAAAATGATCAAAACTCAACTTTCAACTTTTTAAAAAGTTTTGAGTGAGATGCTAACAGACTTTTGCTGATTGCCAACATTAAATGGCGATCATGAAAATTTACGAGTTTGAAAATGGACACAGATTTATAAGTAGATTTAAAAGCTCATTCTTGCACATTCATTTTATGTGCATTTTTTGAGAATTTGCACATAATGAAGACACTTAAAGGTGCAGTATGTAGGTTTGACACCCAGTGGTTGAACTAGGCATTCCATCACTGGTTCAAAACACAAGCAAAAGCAGGTTGCCAGATTGACGACACCAACAAAGGTTGATTTTAAAAGCAATGGCACACGATAGAAGGTTTAATATGTATTACTTAGATTATAAACCTTATCATTTTGTCTGAGTGCAGTCGTCACGTAGCGTGTTGTTAGGACACAGGGTTACAATGCAACCTGCTCAGCTAATCCTTATATTCGTAATATTTATATTATTTGCTGATTAATAACCACCTCATGTGGAACTCTGAATCTGAGTCTCATTACAGAGGCGGCTACTGTCCACCGGAGGTCGAATTTTCAGTTGAGGACGCAAGCTTTAAGAGCCTGAATGTCATTCATGACCATGATGGTTAAATGACCAAAACAAAGACAGACGTTCAGGCATGTAAAGCACATTTTCAAAGCAGAATATCTGACTTTGGCATTGCTTTTCAGATAAACAATAATGTTCACTTAGCATGTTTCTTAATTATCTGCAAACATATTATGATAATTTATGTTTTAGAAGAGTCAAAAACTTACATACAGCACCTTTAAGAGTGTCATTATCTTGAAAATTAACCCAGTTCAATGATTAGTCAACAAATTGGATGTAAAATGTACCAATTCATGGTATCTTTGCTATTGAAGTCTGAAGTATATGTTTTTGTTTGGGTGTTAAAATGAACCAGGACCAAATGTACCAAAAGACTCAAGAACACCAAAAACACTTTATCATGCACACCATATTCCACTATCACTTACAGCAATTTAAGCGCATCCAGCTACATTCATAGAAGTACACTTAGCATTTTAGATTTTTTTTTTGTCTTGTAACTATGCAACAGCACTCTTGGGGTTCAATCAATCTATACCTTAAATTGTGAAGCTCAGTTCATGAGCAGCATCTCCAGCTGTGTGGGCTGATAGGACATGAAAGGAACTGTAATGAATAACAGATTCACTCCCACTCACTGGTCATCCTTCTTTCCTTCCTTCCTGTATTTCTTTCTTTCTTTGGGATGTTTTGCAGGCTATCGGCGTTTCAGAAACACAGAGCAGAGCTGCGAGCTACTGCATTGTGGGAAGAGATGCCTGTGTAACTTTAACTAATTGGTGTTTCTATTCACTGTGAAGCTTTTTCTGAGATGGATGACTTGAGATTTCCCTCTCTCACATTCCACACACTCTCCTCTGGTGCTTTTCCAAGTAATGATAGCCTCTTAAATACCAATCTCTCTCGGTCCGCCATCTGTTCTCGTGACTTAGTCAATGTCTGGGGCTGGATTTTGCATTTTTCTAAGTCCTTCAGGTCTTGCAAGCACCTTGTCGCTTACTGTACAGCAAGTATGCACATTTTAGTGTATATCTGAACCAGTTATACACTAGACTAATACAGATATACAGAGGCTAATGAGGCAGGAGAAATTAGACCTGAGAAATAATTAGAGAATTACAGTATTGTTAATTATTGAACATGTACATGTACAGTAGGGAATCAAAAAGTAAAAGTAAAAAGCAGGGTCAGAATCTTTCTACAAAATAACTTTCTTAATAAATAATGTTGGTGAGTTTGAGTTTGACTTAAGCTACTGTTAAGGCACATTGAATTTATTTATCACAGTATTATTCAGGTTTTACCCTTTTAAAAAACAGCTCAGGTAAAAATTACAATTATAATAAATTATAATAATCATAATAAGTAAAAAAAATTGTAGAGTCTTGAGATTCCATCTGGGTTCACCGGCCATTAGCCTGTCATTGAGAAGCGCAAAGACGACGGACCGTATAATAAGACCTTAGAGGAGAAAAGATCGGCATATTTTCAAACTACATCTGATCAAAACATTATAAAATTGGTGAGTGACATTCTAATTCGATCTCTCTCTTTTTTATGTTGCAGTGCTGTATTTATACCATAATTGTAGTGTAATTTAAGCGTAATTGTAGTGTGTTGTATATGTGAGATGGGACTCACATAACAGGAATGTGTGTATTTTGTGTTGGCCACTCTTTGTATAACCCTGAGTTTCTTTTTGGTTGGCCATTTGTTTGTTTCTAATGAGTTTCCTGTTACTGCAGACTAGTTCAGTAAAAATAAGGAAAGAAGAAATGCCCGCATGTGTTTAGCATTTTTCTATAATGCAAACACAACAGTAATCTGGTAGTGATTGCGCTGCTTTAGCTTTTTCGGGGTTAATTATTGTGATATCCAGATTGCAATACCGGGAAATCTCTGTAGACTAATGACATTTTATGTTGTTCAGACTTATAATCTTACAGGGTTTCCACGGGGTCTTAAAAAGTCTTAACAATTCTAAAATGAAAAAAAAAAATCTAAATTTAAGGCCTTAAAAAGTCTTAAATTCGCTGTTCTAGGTCTTAAATATTTTTGCACAGGTCTTATTTGTCCATGTAACGCTACATCTAATGCTCATTTAAATTCTTTTTGTGTTGCTGTTGCTTGGTTTTCGTGGTATTGTAGTTCTTCATTTTGCTAGTCCAATTATAATTTGCGGTATTACAACTACAAATGAGACCAACATGCAACAGCCAATCAGATTTCTGTTATTGAACGGTGAATGTGACGTCATTGCTGTGTTTGCGGATGTTCGCTTTGGGTGCGTGCAACATGATTTCGGCTGGCGGAGCTCACATAATGTTTTGAGACTCGAGTGAACAGTTCGCACGGCGAACTTGATTTGATTTGAGTTAATATGAAACACTTTGAAGAGATTTTGTCTGAAACAGGTATGACTGTACACACATCTTTATGATCCGTCCATGCATGATCATAAAGATAACCAGATGACCAATAATTCTTGGCTAGAATTTGCAACAGCAGTGGGAAAGGAGGAAGGTTTTTGTAAAAGTTTGGATAAACTACAGAGATAAATTTGTTAAAACAAAAAAAGAGGCCATGGAAAAGTGGAGATCCATGTGGTTTTAATATTACAGAATATGTTTTTCCACCATTCGTAGGTTTTACACGGATGTATATATTACAATTTTGAATTTAAAACTATTTACAAGTTACAAACTAAAATTAAGTAACAAATTATGTCTTTGATACAGTTGAAGTCAGAATTATTAGCCCCCCTTTAATATTTTCTTTCTTTTTTTAAATATTTGCTAAATGATGTTTAACAGATTCAGGAAATTTTGACAATATGTCTGATAATATTTTTTTTCTGGAGAACGTCTTAATTGTTTTATTTTGGCTAGAATAAAAGCAGTTTATAATTTTTTTGAAAAACATTTTAAGGTCAATAATATTAGCCTCTTAAGCTATATGTTTTTTCGATAGTCTACAGAACAAACCATCATTATACAATAACTTCCCTAATTATCCTAGCCTGCCTAGTTAACCTAATTAACCTAGTTAAGCCTTTAAATGTCACTTTAAGCTGAATAGAAGTGTCTTGAAAAATATCTAGTAAAATATTATGTACTGTCATCATGGCAAAGATAAAATAAATCAGTTCTTATAAATGAGTTATTAAAAGTATTATGTTTAGAAATGTGTTGAAAAAAATCTTCTCTCCGTTAAACAGAAATTGGGGAAAAAATAAACAGGGGGGCGAATAATTCAGGGGGGCTAATAATTCTGACTTCAACTTTATATCAATATAGGAAATGGGTGTCTAAAATATTGACAATACACTATTAAAATATATTTGAAGTGGATCAAAAACTTTCTTTAAAGCTGTATTGAAACCAAAATATATCCTTGTTCTTCTCTTAGGACAACTTTGATGAACTTTTTGATCCACCTAAAATGTTATATTACAATATTACTGTTTTTACTTTTTGTTTTTTCAACTAAATGCTGCCTATAAACACACATAAGGCATGTTCTTTCAAAAACAAAAAAAACTACAACTTTTAAACATGTTTGTTAATAAGTAATTTTGCCGTAATATAAAGACTGAAATAGAATCTAACTTTTGTCTAATATATACAGCTTTGTGACAGCGACAAAAATAGCAGCACAAATAAGAAAACTAAGTCAGTATAGATTTGAACTTGAAGTTGTGAGTGCTCAAATGCATTGAAGGATTTTGTGCTGTCACATTACTGTACCGTACTGTACAAATTCTGTCATTTACAATTTTGCTTTGCACCTACTACTGTATGCGGTTATTGAACCTGCAGGAGAAGCCAAGCTGAAATGCAAAATAATGCAGAGAGAATCTCACATCCTTTTTCCAGAGACGTGCGATTAAGATGTTAAGATTCGACGACAGTTCTGGAAATGACATGATTATCCGTAATGGAATTGGGCTCTGTTTATTTCCTCTCTTTGTATATATGTCTCAATTCTGTTCCATCGTCTTCCATGCAATCACTGTTGCAAATCGTCCCCGTGACATTTATGACAGATGCGCTGCTGAATACAGAGCTTGCAGGTTTTTATATGATCATTGATTAAATTGTGTCTCTCTGAATTGTGCTTCCATGTGCATCCAGAGAGTAAATGACTGTTTTAATAGTCACTAGTACAGCAGATAGCAGTGCACAATAAAATAAAATGAAATAAAATGAAATAAAATAAAATAAAATTAAATTAAATTAAATTAAAATTAAAATTAAAATAAAATTAAAATTAAAATAAAATAAATAAATAAAATAAATAAATAAATAAATAAATAAATAAATTTATTCATTTATTTATTTATTAAAAAAATTATAAAATAAAATAAAAACTAGAAATAGAAAAAGAAATAAAATCCATCAAACATTTTAATATTTAGAACAGGAAACATTTGATGGCATATTGAAAGACTGCAAAGTTAACAGTGCAGCCCCAAAATACCATTTACAGTGCTGTGAAAAAGTGTTTGCCCCCGTACTGATTTCTTTCTTATTTGTCTTTAAATTTCTTTGGATCTTGGCATGATGTCAGGCTTTTGAGGATCTTTTGGTCTACTTCACTTTGTCAGGCAGGTCCTATTTAACTGATTTTTTGATTGTAAACTGACCTGGGTGTGGCTAGAGAAATTAAACTCAGGTGTGATAACTAGAACTTTTTCCCGGGTCTGCCACCACTCTCCTCTCCCTCCCCATGCACCTTGGACTCTGACACACATGCAAACACACACGCATACATCTGCACTGGTTACTTTGTATAACATTGGACTGCTAGTTACCTCATACTACCTCCCTGTATATTATTAAGACACTGTAACTTTATCATACTTACAAGCTTTTTGCGCTATATACTGTTCTGCATTATGCTGTTTTGCATCTGCACAACTCTGGTTTGCACTCCTTGGCATGTACCCTTAAGTGTAATTGTATTGTATAGAAATGTTTATTTTTACTTATATTTTTAGATTATATTATATCTGTAATTGTATTTATTGTCATTTCTTCTACTTTTTGTATTAATAATATGGGCCCTATCATACACCCCGCCGTAATAAGGTGCAAGATGTGTTTGCCACAATGTGTTGCTATTTTCAGACCAGCGCATCAGTAATTTTCCCAATTTCCCCCACGTTGTTTTAAATGTAAAAATCCATTTGCTCCACTTTGTGGACTCATGGGTGTTCCGGTTCAGAAAAGAGGCGTGTTAAGGCACTAAAATAGACTGTGCAATAGACCAGCTGAAAGCAGGTCTAAAGTCTAGCAGAGTGCATTAGTTGTGTGCCTATACAGGTCTAAAACGCTTACACATTGCTTTATACACACAGGATGTACAGCAATACACAAATATCTTTACAAATGGAAACGAATTAAAGGATTAAAATATTACAAAAATTATTACTTTCTACATAAATATGCATTATTTATCATCAAACGTGCTTTTGTATAATGTTGTTTATTATTATTATTATTAGCAGTATTGTTTATTATATGCATATTTATATTTGCTTTATTAAAAACAAGCTTTTTGGACCAAATGGGGCATAGGACGTGTGTTTGGATATAACTCGTTTTTTTGGCCACACTTCGTTATTATTGTTATTATTATTTATTTGTTTGCTATATATTAGAACTGAATTTAGAAATAGTTTTGAAACAAATCTTTGCGCTTAACAAACAAAATTAATTATGTAGGCTAGTGGATGTCTTCTGTGGAGTGTAAAACACCATTTCCTTATCCACGAAAGAGAGAAATAAAAAGTAAAGGCCGATTGGAGGAGGCTCGTTCTTTATCCTCGTTCTGCAGATAACCGACTCTTAAAGGGAATGGGAAATGAGACTCTGGTTTATTCTCAAAACACACCTATAACTCTTTAAGAGAATAAGCAAAACCCTGTTAGACCATGTGCTGCAGGTCATATCATATTTGTTCGTCCTTAAAATAGCAAAAATGGATTCAGACATGCTCTTAATGCTTTTGCGCCCTGCGCATTAGACTTAACACCTAGATCGTTAAAATAGAGCCCTATATGTTAGTCACCTATAGGGTCTGAGAGTAATGCAATTTTGATTCTCTGTATGTCCTGTACATGTGGTTGAATTGATAATAAAGCTGACTTTGACTTGACTTTTGACTAGAGTTAAGTTTTAACAGGGGGGCAAACACTTTTTCACACAGAGCTATGCAGTATTGTATTTTGTTTTCCCTTATTCATAATAACCTTCATTTAAAAACTGTATGATGTGTTAACTTGTGTTATCTTTGACTAATATTTAAGTTTGTTTGATGATCTGAAAATCTGACAAACATGCAGCAAAAAATAAAGAAAAACAATCACTAATGGGGAAAAACTTTTTCACACCACTGTAATTTTCATTTTTAATTGTATATTTTGCCAGTCTTTCAAATCACTAGGTTTTACCCATTTGTCAGAAAGAAGTATTTAAACATTTATTTAGAATATTTAGTGTGACCACGTGTTCCTTTATATATTTTAATAAATATAGATATTAAATTATTTATTCAAAATAGTTATATTGCTTATTTTTTTACGTATATATTAGGGCTGTCAATCACTTAAATGTTGCAATCAAATTAATTACAAATTAATCACATTTTAAATTTGGAATTCATTCATTTTCCTTTGGCTTAGTCTCTGTTCCAGCATATGTTTTACGCAGTGGATGTCCTTCCAGCCACAACCCAGTATTGGGAAACACTCATACACACTCATTCATAACACTCACAGCACTACAGCCAATTTAGTTTATTTAATTCACCTATAGCGCATGTCTTTGGACTGTGGGGGAAACTGGAACATCCGGAGGAAACCAATGCGAACACAGGGAGAACATGCAAACTCCACACAAACATGCCAACCGGCCCATCCGGGACTTAAACCAGCAACCTTCTTGCTGTGAGGCGACAGTGATAACCACTGAGCCACCGTGCCGCCAAATTTGGAATTTTTAATTATTAAATATTGTATAGCATCAATTTCACTTGTGCTATTTATGACAAAATTGTATGAAATGTAAAATGACTAAAACAAACACAAACAAAAATGTAAAGTGGTTGTAAATCTAGTAACACATTATTCTTGAAAGCTCTATGTTGTCGATGGAACTTTATTTCCCCCATATTTTAACATTTTATATACATAAGAATTATTGAAAACATTCAAATTGACACCTTTCTTGGATTTATAATGCTTTCCATGTATATCAGATCACTTTTTTAAATCAAAGTCTAAATCGCAGTTTAAATCTCACTCATTCTTACCAAACATCCCATGTGTCCTCAATGTAACCATGTGCTTTGAGAAGAGAGCATGAGACAATAGGCCCTGATGAATATAAAACGTAATTGGATACCCAAATAAATAAATAATATATCCATAAATTTTAAGCACCATTAGATTTATGGATACATCGCCATAGCTGGGCATGTTCTCTGATCACTGGCTGCACTGATTGTGAACTGTGATTTTATTTTATCAGTCAGTTGTTGTGGCTAATGTAACAATTACTCTTAGATTCCTATTGATATTCTGCATCCTAATACCAGATACAGGCATTTAATGTCAAGAGGATTTAGCATCTCATTCCCTTTCCAGAGGTTGGAGAGATAAGAAATTGGAAATAAATAAGCATAAAGGAAGGATGCAAATGCTAATATTCATGAGTAATTGTGCAAGCTCAAAACCAAGCTCCCCCAAAAAATTATGTAAAAAAAATGGATGTAGAAAGTTTTTCTCTCAGAAATGACTAGACAATTTCAACATCAAGTGTAAAGAAATGGCAAGTAACACAAGATATAAAAAAATTAGTTGAAAGTTTGCCATTTTAATGCATTTTGTCTCCAGAAAATGACAGCTGGTCAAAAAAAAAAAAAAAAAAAAAAACAATTACATTTTTTTTTTACATTTGTTGGGATTGAAAATCAGGGGTTTTTTAACAAATAAAGATTTCTTAACACTTCTGAGGTTAAAACATTGGCATTGAGTTATTTAAAAAAATAATACTGCATAAAGTTTGGACACACTTTATTTTGATGGTCCGTTTGTTGAATTTAAGTTACTTTGCATCTACATGGCAACTAATTCTCATTAGATTATAGTAGACTGTTAGGCTACGGTTGGGGTTAGGGTTAGTGTAAGTTGACATGTACTTGCAAAGTTTCTTATAGTCAGTTACTGTAAATGTCTGTTGAAGGAGCAGTATCAACAGATATTAAGTAGACAGTCTACTAATACTCAAATGGACCATCAAAATAAGGTCTTACCAAAAGTTTTTTAATATTTATATTAAATTTATTTTTAACCAATATTGGTAAAATGATTATTTGTCATTTCATGCAAAACAGGTCTAACTGACATTTTTATTTTACATGAAAGAAATCTTTAGTTTACGGAATAAGGAATGATTTGGTTTTATTAAAAAAATAAAAATACACTATAAAATTTAAGTCTATATGAATATAAAATTAAGTTACAACCTTTTATCTCATAATACAGACTTATTTTATTTTATTAGAGTTCTGAGAAAAAATTAACAGTGGCAAGATGTAATCTCAGAGCTGCGAGAAATAAAGTCAGAATTGTTAGATACAAACATAGAAAAACATGATACATTTACCTGAAACAGTTTTCAACTAATATATATATATATATATATATATATATATACATGTTTTGTAAAAAAAATGCATAATGTTTTTTACACTGTAACCAACTACTAGCTTGACTAGCATAATAAAGTGTTTTTAGTCATTTTACGGATCTGTGTGAAAAGCATTTGTCTGAAAACATCATCTTTTTTTTACGCAAAACTTCAAAAGCATTTCTGTTTTAACATTGCTGTGTAAATATACACAGTTTATTTCTTGCAAATCTGATTAGTATTGCAAGAAAAATGTCAGAATGATGCTTAGATAAAAAAGTAACTCTTTTTGTATTTTTATCCTGTGGCGGACAGGCTTCTATAAATATTTGTTCCTCTTTTCATTTATCTCAATATCAGCCCGATTTACCAAATGTGAATTAGCAAATCCTTTTCCTAGTGTCTCTTTCTGCTGACGTGTAAAAGAAAGCTCTCATCTTCTTAATAGGTAGTTTAATAAAAGCACCGTCAGATAAAGAGCTAAATTCCTGCATTGACTTTCTTCTTTGACGCTCTTTGAGTAGCTGTCCTTCAAGCTGAATTATGTATGCAGAAGATTGTTTGCCCTTTGAGAATACGCTGCACGGAAGAACGACTTGTCTCATCATTTTCTATTAAAGTTGTTTTAGGCACGCTAGAAGCTCTATTCACAACAGTCTTCCTGAGAGGTAACACTGAATGTCAGTAGGTTGACATCTTTCGTATCATTCCTCAAGCATTATGCAGGTTATTTCAGACTTGAGCGATTCAGTCAAGTTGTCAAATTGAGGTACAACAGTCATTTGAAAACTCGCATACTCACGGCACAAGTGTCAAGTGAGAGGCAGACATGGATTTAATGTCTTAAAGTAAAGCTGTCTGACAGAAATAACTTTGGAAATTTCTCCCAGAACGTTTGGAGGGGTGGCTGCAGTCGACATTGCGAAAGTGTGAAAAGACCAGGCCAAAGGTTTATGACTTCGCATGCTGTCAAAATGACTGGAATGTCACACTTGTAGTTCCTACGGGAAGTTACACTGTACACTAGTGGATTTTTATAGGTTGTTCACATTCAAGCATGTAAAAGAATCATGAGCGTTTAGATTGTGGAAAAGAATGAATCGCACGTTCAACAAGTTGGGCCCTATCCTATACCGGGTGCAATGCGGCACCAGGTGTGACTTAAGTGTTATTTGTTTCTGTCAACGTGATCGTTTTTTACGTCCGGCGCCACATTGCTTAAATAGCAAATGCATTTGTGCCCATTTGTGTACCTATGGGGCGAGCTGGTTGGCGCTTTGCTATTTTGAGGCAACTGAAATAGATTGCACTGAAGGCCCAAAAAAACCTGCTTGTCCTTTGCAAATGCTTACCTGGACAAAGAAGACTTCTGGTCTTCTGTTTTGCGGTCAGATGAAACAAATACGGCATCATTTGGCCACAGTGATGTAATCTTTATTTGGCATAAAAAAGGAGCAGCCTTCAACCTAGGGCTGCACGATTAATTGAAAAAAGATTGTGATCTTGATTCGACCCTACATACAATTGAAGTCAGAATTATTAGCCCCCCTGAATTATTAGACCCCCTGTTTATTTTTTCCCCAATTTCTGTTTAACGGTAAGAAGATTTTTCAACACATTTCTAAACATAATATTATATATACATTATATATATATATATATATATATATATATATATATATATATATATATATATATATATATATAATATAATTATTTAATATTATTTGTCAGTGGCAGTAGACCTGCTTTCTTCTATTTGCAGAACCCATCCCCCTAAAATGACTGAAATATGTTTATACGATAAGAGCAGACCCTTGGTGAACTTTTTCTTATCTTCGAAATGAGTTTCACGGCATGACACACCGTAAGCATTATTTTACTGAGCCTGTGAATATTGTATGTCCACCGGGAATAAAAAAGAGCAGTTGTATAGCCACATTTAATCAGGTTTAAATGGGATCCATTCAAATGATGTTCTCATGAATACATTTATTAAGCTGTGAACTCAGCAGTCAGTCCCAAATTAATTAACATAAGCAGAGAAAAACAAGCTGATTTTTATCTGGCAGTGCAATTGTCATACTCATTTCAGATCCCGTGCTTTAGTTAGCTGAAACAGATGGAAATGATGCTTATAGAAGGAGATTCTAGAGGATATTAAAGGCGCAGAGTCATTTTCATATGAAACAAGTTTCGACCGCCGCTTGTGGACATGTGTTTAAGCCGAGACACTGCAGGCAAAGAAAATACCTCTCAATTTTTCAGATTTTGGGCTTTTTCCACTGCACTGAGCCATAAATTTCTACTTCAACAGCACTTATATACAACAGACATTATAGCTTTATTCATATCTACTGTATATTAGGAAAGTTTCTGCACAGTTTTCACAAAATTTGGCAAATTATCAACATTTTAATCAATAAAAATTAAGAAAATTTATATATTTTTTCTGGCTGTTCACAGTTTTTTCTGAATTATGGATTGATGAAACGAGATTTCCAAAATACACTATGTAAAAAAAGTAAATAAAAAATAAATAAATAAACAGACAATATCTATTGTTTAGATTTTTGTGCTAGACTTGTATGCAAACTAGTGCATATTTAATAAATAATGTCTCATTTGCATAATAAAGAATACCATTTTAGAAAACGTGTACAAATTTGTGTTCAGCACTCAAAAAAGAAAATATTTGTACTGCTTGTTCAAACTACTTATGTAATTTGAGCTGAAACAACACAATTCTGGAGATTTTTTTGGAGGAATCTTGAATGTTTTATGTTCAATCTACTTAAATTAGTTACATTAACTTAATGGATTTGTGTTGGGACAACATGAATGAATTGTGTGGAACCCTGCATTTTTTACAGTTAGTTTTTAATTGATTGTGTATGCGATAGCTATGGAAGTGATAACTATTTATTTTATTACCCTATTCACCTGCAGTGTCTTGCCCTAATAAAAAGCTCTCAGTTTGCCTTAACCTGATAGCCCGATAAAGACATGAATTCTTGAGACAAAGGTGTCCCGCCATTGTGGTGATGATGGTGTTTGCCATTGCCATGACAGCGGACAAATGGATCTCCCTTTCATGGATGGCATTGTGAGGGAAACGGGCTGTGATCTGCATAGAAAAGACGCATGTTTCTTTCAGCCAGATCAATGGTCCGTTCTGTGGGGGTGTTTGCTTTGCAGTAAAACCAATGTGCTATTACTGCTTAAAGGAACAGTTATGCTAAAATAAAAAATACAGCTCATTTACACTTCAACCACTGTATGATGTTATTACTAGGCCCACATGGAATCTGTGCGCAGAAATCCACTGATTTCCGCAGATTTTTATCCCCTTATTGAGTCTATTTATTTACTTGGGTAAATTTATATGTATTCAGTTTTTAGTTAATTAATTTCAGTAATATTATGACTACTATGAATATGTTCATTTTATTTATGTACAATAGAGTTTGTAAAGTAAAATTTTCTGTCTTCTAGTAGATTTATTATATGAGAGACTTGCTTTTTTACCAAAGGGGATCTAATTGGATTTGCATTGTAAACTTTAAATTAATGTTAAAAATGTATTATTATTATTTTTATTTCATATATTAAGTTTTTAGTTACAATTCTTTTTTTGCAGATTTTTTTTGCAATTCTTGTTTTGCGAAATTCTCAGCAGACATAGCAAAAAATGTTAGCAGATTCTGTCTGGCCCTAGTTATTACCCATCATTTTTATTAGTAATAAAAAAAATGCTAAACTATAACTTTTATATTAAATGTACAAACTATAGGGGAATTACCAACCTACGTCCTACGTTCCCAAATGATGTTTAACAGAGCAAGGAAATTAGCAAGGAAATTTTCACAGTATGTCTGATAATATTTTTTCTTCTGGAAAAAGTCTTATTTATTTTATTTCGGCTAGAATAAATGCACTTTTGAATTTTTTAAATACCATTTTTAGGTCAAAATTATTAGCCCCTTTAAGCTAACTTTTTTTTCGATAGTCTACAGAACAAACCATTGTTATACAATAACTTGCCTAATTACCCTAACCTGTCTAGTTAACCTAAGTTAGTTAACCTGTCTAGTTAACCTAACCTGGTTAAGCCTTTAAATGTCACTATAAGCTGTATAGGAGTGTCTTGAAAAATATCTAATAAAATATTATTTACTGTCATCATGGCAAAGATAAAATCAGTCATTAGAAATGAGTTATTATAACTTTTATGATTAGAAATGTGTTGAAAAAATCTTCACTCTCTTAAACAGAAATTGGGGAAAAATACCCTAAGGCTAAGGAGCTAAGGGGCTAATAATTCTGACTTCAAATACAGTATATATATATATATATATATATATATATATATATATATATATATATATATATATATATATATATATATATATATATAATATGTAATCAATATAACTTATCTCTAATACAACAACAAACTCTCTACCGCATCGGGTGTCATTCCCTTGCTCTAAATGCTAGCTCTCCCGGTTTTGTCTGCAACCTCGCTGCGCGCGTATCATGAATGTTGGCTTGTGTTAAATAACGGTGCATATACCCCTACTGATGACCACAAACCAGTAAATCAAGTTACATCATTAATGTAAATATTCTCCGCCCAGAAATATAAAAGGGAAAGCACTACAAATGTATCCACAATACGTCAGCCTCAAAAATCACTGTCCACTTATTTTCAACATTAATGTTTCACTGCACATCTTCAGTAAATCAAAACAGTATCAAGACAGCCAGCTGAGAGTAAACTCACTACACTGTAGTTTATCTGCAGATGAACTAAAATTCAAAAAAGTTAAATTTTAGGGATGCCCCTATCGGGTTTTTTTTGTGTCTCAATCTGACCAGAATCCTTAAATACTGAATATCTGATGATACCAAGTCCTGATCCAATACCTGTATATTCCTATAGGAATGTATGATTTAGAACTCATCTTCTGTGTTGTTATGGCAACTACCAGCGTAAATGATGCATCTTCACTCATTCTCAGTTAATACAATTTTATTGTCAATAAAATATGTTTATTAAAAAAAAATGATTACAAAGCATATTTAGTTTCAATTTTCATCAAAGTGCATCCATAATATTTAGTTTCGGCCTAGAATTGTCATTTTTTAGTGCATGCCTAATGAAATTTAATAGGGTATCTTAAGTTTTTCACATGTGTATTACTCTGTGTGTATGTATAGTGTGTCCACAGTCATATTGGGGTGATATAAAGACAAAAAATATATTTTTTAAATTTTCTGACGTGAAAATAGGATCCAAATCCCTCCCATTTTAAGGCCCACCGCAACGTAAAGTAGGAGTGCGGTTTCCCAGAATTGATTGACAGCTGCATATTAACATGTCTACGTAGTAACGCGTATAATCATATCAACATTATTTAAGATATAAGATTAAAAGATCTGTTCAGCTCACTGTGATCATCAATCATCATCAAATGTGATCAAGAATGAGTTTTACAAGTGTAAAACATTTTTAATTCAGTGAATGTTTGTAATGAATTACAGTGTTTTACCGTTATTACTTTATCACCATAGCCGCATGTCAGTACAATTATAAAAGACGCCACTTCAATCCCAGTTTGTGGATGTTAAATCAGGTTTATTTTGTACATTAACATAACAGATATCCATACAGCACTGGATATTAATGTGTATCCTGTCACATTTGCGTGCAAAAGCGTGTGTGCAAAGTTAACACACTCACACACGCTGTGTGTGTGTGTGCGCGTGTCCGCTGTGTGTGTGTGTCTCTGTGTGTGCTGTGCATAAACTTTGTAACGACATTGTGTGTGACTCATTGACTCAATAACTCCACAACCAATACATTAAATAATCATTGGGAAAGTTCTTACTGTAGTATTTTTCACAAACATTATTTGACATCTGCTTCTTTCATGTCTGTCACTGTGCTGTTTATCTGATGCAACCGAGGCGGAGATTGAGGCACACTCTGACATGCAGGTGGAAACGGTGGGCGGGGAGAACTAGCATTAAAGGCACAGGCAACAAAAACAGCTACAATGTGTTCGAAGCAAAAAATACTAGTATTCTAAAAGGTTTAATAAATAATCTGATGGGTGTTTTGAGCTGAATCTTTACAGACACATTCTGGAGACACAAAACACTTGTCTTAAATCTTTAAAAAGGGGTAAAATAGGTGCCCTT
Source organism: Danio kyathit (assembly GCA_903798195.1). Lineage (NCBI taxonomy): Eukaryota > Metazoa > Chordata > Actinopteri > Cypriniformes > Danionidae > Danio > Danio kyathit. Next base: position 15,897,482 of record LR812542.1, read on the forward strand.
TAAAATGCATGCAAGACGCTTGAACAGACCTCATTATCCCTCAAAAGTCTCATACACACTCAAAAAAGATTTTTGCTGCTTGTTCAAACACCTTATCTAAAATGAGCTTAACACAATTCTCGAGTTTTTTTAAAGGGACAACGTAATTGTTTTATGTTCAATTGACTTAAATTTGTAAGCACAATTAATTAATTAATTCATTCATTCATTTTCTTTTCGGCTTAGTCTTTTTATTAATCCGGGGTCGCCACAGCGGAATGAACCGCCAACTTATCCAGCACATGTTTTATGCAGCGGATGCCCTTCCAGCTGCAACCCATCTCTGGTAAACATCCATACACACTCATTCACACTCATACACTTCGGACAATTTAGCCTACCCAATTGCACCTATACCGCATGTCTTTGGACTGTGGGGGAAACCGGAGCACCCGGAGGAACTCGAACCAGCAACCTTCTTGCTGTGAGGGGACAGCACTACCTACTGCGCCACTGCGTCGCCCGTAAGCACAATTCAGTTATCTTAATTTGTTTTGGGACAACATGATGGAATTGTGTGGAATCCAGATTTTTTAAATTGTAGGTGTCTTCATCTTTAAAAGCGGTAAGCAAACCTGCTTTAAAAGTGAATACAGCCACCTGCAAATTGTCTCCGGCATGACCACTGAGGTAAAATAAAGATTGTTAGAGCCAATTCTGATCAGTTACAAAACTACTAAAATGTTATTGTACAACTGAAAGAAACTGCAGGTTCTACAGTCTTTAAGAAGTGTCCTTGAGGGAGGCTGGATGCTGTGCCCTCTCTCTTCACGGGAGATTTACTTTAATTCATTCAAATGAGCACGAGCACACAGAATAATTTGGACATTTAGAAGAGAAGACTTGATAATGGAGCACTGTCAGATTTCAGAGACACAATCTACTGCATTAAAAACCCATGCGGAGTCATTTAGTCCCCAGAGCTAAAGAAGTAGAAGAAAGTGACATCAGATGTTTCGTACATCAGATTATTTGGCAAATCTTCCTGCATGCAAAGAATGCATTACATGTTAACCTCATACATCCTTACCAAAGACAGAATGGGAAATCCTATTATAGTCATCCCGAAATGTCCTCAGACAGAATGGAGCGTATGAATGCTCCTGTCATGATATCGACTAAGACTCTGTATCGCTCTGACAGAGTTATTCAGAAATGACATAAGTCCAACTATTACTTAACCACTATTACGATGGCTGATGTCCTCCGTGTCAGATACTAACAGCCGTTTCACCTCACTCGAGACACGTCTAGGGATCTAAGGAGTGCTTGAGGCCAAATTAAGAAGTGCTGAAAAGCAGGAGGTTGCGGTGGGACCATTTATCTGTGTCCTTCACAATGAGGCTTCAACGTAAACTTGTTAGAGTTACTGATAAAAAACTTTTACTTTTACTGACATCAGCACAGTCTCTACTGAGTTCTGCTGGCTGGCAAACTTTAGCACTCAAGATATAAATAATGTGATTTATGAAGTGAACCCTTAGATGGAAGATTTAGGAAAAGAGATTTTGAAATGTTGTTTGGATCCTCGTCGACTTTCACTGTATGAAATAAAATAGTTGAAATGTCCCTCAGATGATAGTTCCCCTAAAGAAATAAAGTTGTACAGGTTTGGAATTTTTATTTTTTAAAAATGAAAGCCAGCGAGGACAAATATTGTTTGGACCATACTGACTTTAACTTCATAGTCAAAAATATAATTAAATTCTTCAAAATAGGGCAGCACGGTGGCTCAGTGGTTAGCACTGTTGCCTCACAGCAAGAAGGTCACTGGTTCAAATCCTGACTGGGCCAGTTGGCATTTCTGTGTGGCCTTTTCCATGTTCTCCCTGTGTTTGTGTGGGTTTCCTCCAGGTGCTCCACACTTCATTTCCCCTTCAGTTGAAAGACTTGTGGTATATGTGAATTGGATGATCTAAATTGGCCGTAGTAAATGAGTGTGTGTGTGTGTGTGATTGTGAGTGTGTATGGGTGTTTCCCAGTACTGGGTTGAATGCCTGCTGCATAAAAGCTGATTTATACTTCTGCGTCAAGCACACGCTTTTGGTCAGGTGTAGTCTTTATGCGGTCGCATAGCCCTCACCGTCAAGTGTATCTGTCTGCAGACTGCAAGACTGGGGCGTAACATGAAGGTGTGTAACTTGTAGTAAGATAAAGAGGCGTAACTTGCAATTATCGAGATCCCATTGAGATTGCAAGATGCCAGAAATCCTTAACAGAGAACATTTTCACCAAATGTTTTCATGAGTTTTCTCTAATTTTATCCACAACCTATTCATTTTACATATTATTATATTCATTCATTTACCAACTCCTCTATGCAACTCGCTGATTTCTTCATCCGTTTTGTCATGACAGTTAGCCTACTCAGTGTCACCCCATGTGGTTGCAAATAACAATGGCGAGAGTGTCAAGTATAAAAGCCTTTGCAACTCGCGGCTGCACATTAATCATTGTGATGGTTGGGTTTAAGGTTCGGGAAGGTGTAGACCTTAATAACTGTGATGGTTGGGTTTAGGGTTGGAGAAGGTGTAGACGTGGCTGACACAGACACTGATGTGCACCTTTCAAAAAATTTTACGTAGCGCAAACTCTGTGATTGGTCAGCTTGGTAGCTGTGCCGAGTGTGGGCGGTGCTGAGAGCCACGAGCCCGATGGAGCGAGTGTTTTTAAGTGTTGAGTCCGTGAAGGAGCTTCAGATTAGGGATGTCAGTTTCTACAAAATCCCGTGATCGATGATCATTTAAATTAACGATCAATTAATCGATTAATCTTTAATCCTTATAAACCATGTTTATAAAATACATACAAATCTAAAAACATTTTAAGTAATCAACATTATATGTAAAAAACCCAAACTAGGCTTCAGGCTGAATGCATCAGAGGTGAACATGCGGCACACGCTTCTGTTAAAGCTTCAGTGAAGAACAAACCATTTAGGCCATGACAGACCAATGCTATCTCACGGCTAGTGTTGGGCAATATAAGACATTTTCAGATTGCCATACAGTCCCCCTGTGAGATATATGGGCGCGGCAGTGTTATGTTTCTAATTTGCTTATTTATTTAACCGTTTGTAAACGTATTGAATAGGTCTAAACTTTTGGCTGCTTTTTTAAAACTTATTTAATAATCTACTTCATTTGCATTATGTTTTATCTCTGAAAATAATTCAAACCAATGCAAATCACCGCGCTCTTACAGCTAAAAAACTCTGCAACAGTGCGGCGCGGGTCCGCGGGACAGATTTTGATGGTGATTTCGGGTGGTTCGATGGCTCCATGCCATTATCAGCGGGACTGCTGCAAAATGCATATAATATAAATGGATGAAAGAAAATTAAATTATATTTATCTTCGCACAGAAGAAACAAGGATGCATGCATTAAAGTCCTTTCAGACGGTAGGCAGACGGAGGTCTCACCGCCTGCGCGTGACTGTTTCTATGCGGTGCGTTTATCCATGTTTTGTTTTTTCAGTAGAGCGCGCCGCGGCTTCAGGTCTGATCATCATCACAGAAGTAGTCATTAACAGTGTCACCTCTGTATTTGCTAAAATCTAACACAATGTTGCGCTTGGGACATGTGTTTATCGTTTGTCTGATAATAGAAACAGTTTCGTTTAGACTATTGCCGACGCGCCGCAGCCATGGCTCTAATATTAGCCTACATACAAAACATTTCACTGAGCTCAGTAAAATGTTCTTTGATAAGTTATTAATAACCTGTTCAATAATTCGTTAAAGCCAAAACGAATGGTAATTTATTATAGACTATAAAAAAAGTATATATATAATTTTTACATATATATAATTTATATAGCCTATATAAATAAATATAGGCCTAACATATTTTTTAATTAAATAAAATAGGCTATTTTCTGAAATATGCGCCTGTCTGTTTTTATCATTCCATCGAATTAATTCTATTGCAGCACCTGTTATTCCAGAACAGATCATTTGAGATGGTTTCAGTTCTTTTCACTTTCTTTTTTCTGTAGTTTCATTTTTACAAATAATTTTATTTATTTTGTTTGTTAATTAAATTTAGTTATTTAGCCTTTTATTTTTATGCAACAACGTTGCAAATTAATTTGTTATGAGATGTGGCTGTGTATGGTAGAGCCCTCATGTGCAGCGCGCGTCAGCTGCTGCGAGAGAGAGAGAGAGAGAGAGCGCGCGCAATGGAAATTAATTTTTCACATGCTGATGTGTGTGAAATTGCGAATACATGTCTATAATCGCCTTGCAATTTTAAAAATTATTGTATTTTTCCCTTTAGGAAGAAAAGTCTATTTCAATTCATGCTAAAGATGCGTGGTGCTGAAGTCCGAAAGTGCCAGCCAAGTGATGTTGATGTGAACAGCTGAAGCTGTCAAATTATTTGTAGTTCGTTTATTATTAATGATGATGATTAAAATAATAATGCGGTTCATTTTATATAATAATGTAATTAAAACATGTAATATATCATCCGAAACAAGCTATATCGTCTTTAAAGTCGTCATGCGGGTCTCAGCTCTCCGCGATATATTTGCCCATATTCTCAATACACAATATTCTCCATTAAATTATGTAATTTGACCACAATGAGGCAGGACAGGCTTAACAAAATTCGCAGCACTAAACATGTTCCCAGACTGAGAGTGATTGATGATGAGAAAACTCAGAAACCTGTGAGAACAGAGATGTTCACCGCATATCTGGCTGTGATAAGCGATTTTTTAAATGAAAGCATATTTGTGCCAGTCTGTCAAGATTGCTTAAAACACCTTCATATTTAAGAGAAAATAAAGTTTGCATGACCAATGATCTCATCCACGCGTGCGTGACCCACCTAATATCATGCGACCTATTTTTTGATTACCTGGCCCGCAGATTAACGGCAGCACCTGTAAATATAACCGAGATCCCCGCGGGTTTTATGCAGTAAAGTCGTGAATAAGTGTCTCGCAGCGCAAAGCATATCTTATCCTTTAAATGTCCATGCTTAATCGGTCATCGATAAGCTCTATAGATTAAAGGCTTATCGACAATTAATCGATGATCGAGTAATCGTTAACATCCCTACTTCAGATGGAAACATTTGTTTTTTGTTTACCTTATGATTAAAATTGTTGCACGTCCGCCAGTTCTCGCCTATGAACAAGAAAGTTTTAGCTACTTGTACATTAATGTAACGTAAAAAAAAAAAAAAAAAAACGCATCCAAAGAAATTGATACAGAGGCACATAACATAACCTACTGCCAGCTAGCGTTTCAGAAGTGTTATTGCAGAGCAACACAACCAGCACGCTGAAGTATAAATGCACGACTACGCACAAGGTATGCGCCGTGGGTCATGGTGATCGCTCGATGCAGAAGTATAAACCAACCTTAAACCATATGCTGGAATAGTTGGCGGTTTATTCCGCTGTGGCGACCCCTGATAAATAAGGGACTATAGCAAAGCAGAAATAATTAATGAATTCTTCAAAATTCTTTTTTTTTTGAGGAACACAAAATAAGATAAGTCACAATTTTGATAGTTTTGGGTGAAATGAAACAAAGATATTAATGTTCTTTATAAAATAAATGATGATATGGAAGATAAAAGAGAAGATTGATTGACTGATTAGTACAAAAAAACAAAAACAGAAAAACAATGTGGACAAATTTAGTATGTCTACCAACAACTTTAAATATGAAAAAATGTTTAAATGTGCTTTAAAATATCATATTTTTTGTACCTCCAAAGGAAAAAGTCCAACAGGTGACTCCTTAAAAAAATCACCATTTATACAGACAAAAATAAGTTAAATCATTCTTCAGAATATATTCAAATATACAGTAGTAAGTCATATAGGTTGATACACTCACTCACTTTCCTTCGGCTTAGTCCCAGTTACTGTCAATTTAGTTGACATTATTCATTTTTTACTACATGTTTTTGGACAGTGTGATGGGACTCTAACCAGCTAACCGCTTTTGCAGTCTAAAAAGCGCATAAAACTCAAGAATACAGAATACGAAAGATACAGACTTCTTTAATAAGATAAAGGAGCAAGATACATTATTAATAGAAAACCAGCAGCTGCTTTGGGATTTTTTTGGTTCATGTCACAGTTTAGTGTACTAAAAACTAATGCTTTCACCAAAAGAAGTGAGCTCCCTTTGTTTAATTTTGGTCCATAAAAAAACAGCAACACCGCGTGACTCTTTAAACATTTCCTACCGTTTAATACTTTGTCTAGTATGCAAATAGTAAATAGAAGCCATTAAATGCTTAACAGTGTATTTTATATTTGAACGCTGTGTTAGGAGCTGTAGCACTGCTGCTGAAATAGCCTGGAGTCATTATATGCTCGTTAAAATTTTAAAACTCACCGTCTCATGACTTTCCTTTCGTCTTTGTACCTGGTTTTCGGCAACAATGCACTTTTTGGTTTCCCCATTTAAAAGTTATATGTATTATTATTATCGAATAAGGTAACACAGTCTAGTAGGAATTATGTGTTTTGGCCTACATTTTTGTGAAACAGGTTTATACAGATATAAACAACAAAGAACACATATATTTGACATCCGTTTCTTGGTAAAATTAACACTATGAGGCAGTATGACCCCAACAACTTTTGTTCCTTTTCAGACTAATAATAACTACAGCAATATTATTGAATGAATACAGGTTACTTTTTTGTGCAGTTCTTTGCACAACACAAATAAAAACCACAAAACAACCTAACACTGTCAATAATTTGTAATGAAATATGTTTGCCTCACCTATCTATCTCTATATGGACAACTTTTCTGGCATGTGTATGTATGCCAATAACATGAACATATACAGTGCACATGGAAAGTATTCATAGTGCTTCCCTTTTTTCACATTTTTGAAAAAAGATTTTTTTTAAATTGTTGCAAATTTATTAAAAAAAACCCTGAAAAATCACATGTACATAAGTATTTACAGCCTTTGCCCTGAAGCTCTAAATTGAGAGAGGAGAACCTTACAGAAGGACAACTATCTGTGCAGCAATCCACCAATCAGGCCTGTATGGTAGAGTGGCTAGATGGAAGCCACTCCCCACCTGGAATTTGCCAAAAGGCATCTGAAGACTCCCAGACCATAAGAAAAACAATTCTCTGGTCTGATGAGACACTATGGAGTGAATGCCAGGCGTTATGTTTGGAGAAAACCAGGCACCGCTCATCACCAGGCTAATACCATCCCTACAGTGAAGCATGGTGGTGGCAGCATCATGCTGTGGGGATGTTTTTCAGCTGCAGAAACTGGAAGATGAATACAGCAATATACAGAGACATCCTAAATGAAAACCTGCTTCAGAGTGCTCTTGACCTCAGACTGGGGTGACGGTTCATCTTCCAGCAGGACAATGACCCAAAGTACACCGCCAAAATATCAATGGAATGGCTTTACAACAACTCAGTGGATGTCCTTGAGTGGCCCAGCCAGAGCGCAGACCTAAATCCTATTGAACATCTCTGGAGAGATCTGAAAATGGCTGTACACCGTCGCTTCTCATCCAACCTGATAGAGCTTGAGAGGTCCTGCAAAGGGGAATGGGCAAAAATTCCACAGACATGTGTGCCAAGATTGTGGCATCATATTCAAAAAGACTTGAGGCTGTAATTGCTGCCAAAGGTGCATCAACAAAGTATTGAGCAAAGGCTGTGAATACTTATGTACATGTGATTTTTCAGGTTTTTTTTATTTTTTATAAATTTGCAACAATTAAAAAAAAAAACTTTTTTCACATTGTCATTATGGGGTATTGTGTGTAGAATTTTGAGGAAATAAAGGAATTGAATCCATTTTGGAATAAGGCTGTAACATAAAAAAATGTGAAAAAAATGAAGCGCTATGAATACTTTCCAGATGCACTGTACAATAGCTTATATATCATGTAGCTACTTTTTTTGCAAATATTTTTGACCATATTTGTGAGTTGCTTAATCCACATTAGCTCCCCGGTAAAGCACATGTTGGTTTTCTCAAGATTACACAGATGAATGAAGGCTCTGCGAACTGTCACTGAGTTTCTATGGTTACTACTAATGTCAATTTGCATACTTATGTTCTAAAATTATTTAGTATTTTAGCATGTAACAGAAGAGTGTTTAAACCAGGGGTGTCAAAATTAATTGTTTCTTCAGTGCACCGCGATGCAGACATGGACAATTCGGTATCGGTTCACTAATAATCATAACCGGTTATTATGTACTGACAACATTTATCTCATATGCGCTATGTCGCCGTAGCATACTATAGCGAGGGAGGCGAGCGCGAGTATTTACAAAGCTCCAACTACTTAAAAACTCAGAAACTGCACAATTTCACTGTGTGTGTGTTTGCTGGGCAGTGTTTCACTGACACTTACAGCAGAAGCCCCTATTTCACCGCGATTAAGAGAATGAAAGTAATCTCCATTTCTCTCTCTCTCACTGTGGCCCATGAGTGCATCTGTGAAGAGTGCCAAGAGAGCCAATCGCAGCCCTTTCTGTTGACCGCGTGACCAATCAAAGGGGTGTAAGAAAGAACTTGGTAGACAAGGCTCAGAAAGCGAGCGGGATATTTATATTTGTTTATTTGCTATAAATGCTCGTGTTGTTTAAAGGTACAGTTTATATATCTGACTGTTTGTATTAAAGGACAAAATTGTTTTACAAATAGTATATAAATATATTTATACATTTTAATACAAGAATTGCTGTGCTGTGAAGAAAATATAAAACTGTGTATGGAAAGCATCATCAATGCACCGAGATATCGAATTGAACCGAATCGATGGCATGATAATCGTAACCGAACCGAACCATGAGACCAGTGTAGGTTCACACCACTAGTTCAAACTTTGGGACATACTACTTCCTTATTAATGGACAGTTATTTTGCTTAGTTACATCCCCTTTCAATCTCAACACATCATCCACATTTCTTTCATATTTAATTACCTAATATATTGGAAATGCAGCAGCAGATTAATCTGCCATTCGCGAGCCTTTCATGCAGAGAAATCACCTCAGGTTTTTGCATAATTATGCACTCAAAAGCTAATGTCTAAATACGTCTTTATATAAGTTCAGGTTGTTGCAGATGAAATGTAACACACCAAATGTTATACTGTATAACGGAAAATACATACAGAAAAACATGGCTAGATATTAATTAATAGTCATTCAAACAACTTTACCAAAGCCGCAATTGGTCTCGTGTTTGTAGTTTGTTTACACTTTTTCACACTTTTTACAATTTCTAATCAAATTCACTTTCAACACGCAATGAATTGTGAACAATATTAGCAGTTTGAGTACGGATGGTTGTACACTTCAATTCTCTAACGGTACTCATATGCCATCCAGGAACCTGGCATACTCTTTTTCAATATACTACAGTTTGGAACATACTAATTCCATTTTCGAATATTATTTAGGATAGACAGTATGTGAATTGGGAAGCAGCAGCACATTTATTTCAAACTATAAAAAAAAATTGTGTGGAACTACCAGTACTTTAAACAATTTTATTGCACACCTTCCAGCCAATCACAATCAAAAATTTTAACAGATTATGGAACAACATAAAATGTGTCCTAAGTAACTTATTTCAGATTCTCAAAAATGTAGACAGCACCCTCTAGTAGATTTGTCACATGAAACGTGCAACGGAACCTATTTTATTGTTTTGCAAATTGTTAGGTGTGGAAATCTCTGGATACCAATTCGATTTGATTACTATTCTGAGGGCTGCGATACGATTATAAAACGATTATTTATGCAATTTATGTTTTAATACTTATTTAGTTATTATCTCCCTACCTTTAAAGCATGAAATGACCAATAATTACTTTGCTTCCAATACCTTTAATTAAAAAAAACTAATTTGGCAAGTAAAAGTGCTTCCATAGTGCATAGTGCTTCCGTTATGGCACTGGTACCTATGTAACTGGTATGCACCAGACTGAATTAGCATATGAATTTCGGTGCCACTAGGGCTGCGTCAAGGATGGCTATATTTTACAAGCAAGGATTCTGACAGCAACATGAAGCAGATGCTTTACAAAAGTTGCGTGTAAGGGGGAAACACATGCTTAATGAAACATTTGAAGGCAAAGGAATGCACAGTCTCTGACAGCTTCCCACATCATCTGACACCTTCACTGACTACATTTACATGGACACCAATACTCAGATTTTAATATGATTAGGACAATACTCAGATTAAGAGTCTACCATGTAAACAGCGATTTGTGATTACCTTAAATGACCACAGACACTTGCGTCACAAAATGCTGAGTTTTTTTTCTTTTCATTCGGCGTGCAGTATCAAATTCCATTAAAACAACACACTTCCACCAGTCCTTGCATCATATTCTCATCCAATACCTCAGTTTGTCACGGGGTATGAACAATATGTTGCTAAATTAAAGTGAAACTGTCGAACTGCAGTTAAAGTCAAAAAAATAAAATGAAACACGCGAAATTACATGAAACTCAGGAGGAAATGTGGATAGCGTGGTCACTCGATGTTAATCAATCTATGTACTATAACATGTAAAACAGGATCATAAAAGGAATTTTCAAAAAGCAACTCATGTAAACATTTTAATCATATTGTCTTATTCAGATTAAGGCAAATAATTATTACTGAGGTCCATGTAAATGTAGTCACAAGCCCCAACCCTAGAAAAAAAGGTTTTCACTGATTTTGATGACAGCCTTTCCACAGGTTAGTAGTAAGCTAATGCAATGTCAATTGCATAATGCAAATCTTAAATTCAGCTGCATGGTGACTCAGTTCGCTGGTTCGAGCCTCGGCTAGGTCAGTTGGCATTTCTGTGTGGAGTTTGCATGTTCTCCACGTGTTTGCGTGGGTTTCCTTCGGGTACTTCGGTTTCCCCCACAAGTCCAAAGACACGCTGTATAGGTGAATTGGGTAAGCTAAATTGTCAGTAGTGTATAAGTCTAAATGAGTGTGTATGGATGTTTCCCGCTGCATAAAAACATATGCTGGATAAGTTGGCGGTTTGTTCCGCTGTGGCAACCCAAGATTAATAAAGGGACTAAGCAGAAAAGAAAATGAATGAGTGAATGAATGAAATTCATGCTAACAAACAAATTATCATAAGAAATACATTAATGCAATTCAATTCAAAAAAAAAAAAAGAATTGATGTATACTTTGAACTTTAGCGATATTGTTAAAGTAAAATGATTAAAATATATTTTTTGTCAAATAAAAGATTTTTCTAGAGTCATCCACCATAATTTTTTGGCTCAAAAGTATTGTTTTGGCACCGGTATTGTTTTAAAAATAGCGCCGGTATCGAAATAAGCCCAAACGATACTCAACACTATTCCATACACTAGCTTTTAAGGCTGCTGATTATTTAAAATCTGATTTTGTGCATCGCCATCATGCATCTTTCACTATCCAGCTGTTATGCTTTTGAGTTTTGCATTCCGTCATCATCACGTTATCAATTCATACTGTATATAGAAAAAGAAAAACGATTTTTGACATTTTGTGAATAGATTCAGAATCGCCCAAGTCTGCATCACGATGCATTTAAGAAATTAATTTCCCCCCCACCCTTACAGTACAAATTGTGGGCAAATGCACATTTTTCCAATTAGCCTAAGGTGAAATAAGCACATCCAGTTGTAAAGATCATGGATAACTGGGATGATTATCACTTACCAATATAAACATGCAGAGTTCTGATAAATGTATGTGTGTGTGTGTGTGAAGCTGCTTTGAAGCAGTGCATACTGTTATATGCAATTTAAATTGCCATCAAATTTTTTTTATATTATCCACTAAGAAATGAGTAATTAAATGTATATAGCGCTTTTCTGGGTACTCAAAGTGCTTTACACATAGGGGGGGTGGGTTGGGGGGGGGGGGGGGGATCTCCTCATCCACCACCAGTGTGCAGCATCCACCTGGACGGCAACCATTTTGCGCCAGACCGCACACCACACACCAGCTGATTGGTGGAGAGGAGACAGAGTGATAAAGCCAATTATGATATGGGGATGGTTAGGAGGCCATGATGGACAGAGGCCAGTGGGCAGATTAGGCCAGGATGCCGGGGTTAAACCCCTACTCTTTTTCGAAGGACATCCTGGGATTTTTAATGACCACAGAGAGTCAGGACCTCGGTTTAACGTCTCATGCGAAAGACGGTGCTCACTGAGCAGTATAGAGTCCCCGTCACTATACTGGGGCATTAGGACACAGACCGCCGGATGGGCGCCCCCTGCTGGCCTCACTAACACCACTTCCGGCAGCAACCTAGCTTTCCCATCTGGTCTCCCATCCAGGTACTGACTGGGCGCAGCCCTGCTTAGCTTCAGTGGGCAACCATGTGAGAGTTGCAGAGAGCTAATGCGTGCATAATGCTGTAACATGGTTCAATTAGGGACAGTGTTTGTTTTAGAGATGTCAGAGAATTATCGAGGGGAAATTATGCTTGTCTTACTGTAAATCCATCATAAACCTACAATTCGAAAACATGAATGTGATGCATTGGCAGACTGCAGATTCAGTGTTTATTGTTCTTTCTTGATGATGGCATTCGTTGCATGTCTTAAGAAACAAAAGAAAGGTTGCAGTCAATCATGATTTCAGGCGTCATTTGTTCTCCTGTGGCTCAGAGCTTTGACACTGTTTACACAGATCTTGAGAGCTGCTGACGCAAATTCCAGACCGGCCACAGCAGCCATTGAGCTCTGCCAGTGATCCAGCTTATGAACATCACATCTATGAATAGGGCTTATATCATAACACAACACTTATATCATAAGACATAGATGATCTATTTGTATGTATATGAATGGAAGAAAACAAATCTCTATTTAAGGTGGCTGCAGTCCTTCCTTACTGTTAAAAAAATAATAATGACATACGTCATGACACCCTACATGGCAGAAGGAAAAGATTTTTAAGAATAACGTTTTTTTTTATTATTATTATTTGAACATCTATTTGAACATAAATAGAACATTTTCATTCCACAAAAGGTTCTTTACAGTGTAAAAAGGTTCTTTGGGAAACCAAACAAGTTCTTTATGGTATCGCTGTGATTTATTTATTTTTTTGTTCCTGGCACCTTTATTTTTAAGAGTGTAAAAAAGATAAAGGACACAGTTAAAATGTTTTATTATTCAACTTAATTTGGTAAAAAAAAAAAGTAAAATAATTTTAATATAAACTAAATAATATAATTTAATTTATACTTCTACTACTACTACTACTGTCTTGTCGTCGATCCCAGTTGTAAAAGGAACAAATAATTACTTGACTTCTAGTTGATAATTTGTAAAAGTGGCAGAAGGTAGAGTTTTTAATGAATCATCTGTTAAAACTGCATCCCAATCATCACAAATACTGCAGAGTGGATGGCAACATCAACAGCCTGAGGTATAAAGACATTTGTGCTGCTCATTACATTACAAACCACGGGAAAGGGCAAATTCTTCAGCAGGATAGCGCTACTTCTCATACTTCAGCCTCCACATCAAAGTTCATGAAAGCAAAAAAGGTCAAGGTGCTTAATGATTGGCCAGCCCAGTCACCAGTAGTGAACATTATTGAGCATGTCTGGGATAAGATGGAGGCATTGAAGATGAATTTAGAGAATCTTGATGAACTCTGGGAGTCCTGCAAGAACGCTTTCTTTGCCATAGATGACTTTATTAATAAGTTACTTGAGTCATTGCAGAGTTGTATGGATGCAGTCGTCCAAGCTCATGGGAGTTAAACACAATATTAATTCTTTTTCCACTGCACCATGACTTTATATATACTGTATAATATTTCTGTTAAGTGACAAGACTTAAGTCTGACCTGTCCCTATAATTAAATAATTAAAAATCAAGGCATGATCAAACATTATTTTGGTAAAATAAGCCTAATCTAGAGGTCTTTGCCTTTCATATAAGCCACTTATGATCAAGACCAAATGATCAACTAGAAGTCAAGTTATTATTTGTTGTTCCTAAAACTTGGATAGACAAGACTTTTTGTCAGGAAATGCATATAGTTAATAAAACGTTTAGATAAATGGTGTGACAAAAGTGAAAGGTACTGGTTAGATAAAGTTATATAAAAGTAGAAAAGGCCATAAAACCGCCATAAAATTCTTTAACATTGTGTAACATTTCCTCCCATTATTTTTTTCTGTAGGGAAAACATGACAAATGAGCTGTGACAGAGTCTGGTCAATAAAAATCACAGGTCTTTTAGATCAGACCCATTATGTGATGTATCTAATGAACAACATTAGTGAGCTTGTACTTCAGAGAAGGCTTTCCAGACATTATTGGATAATTTATCAACTGCAGTTTATGTTACCATTAAATATAATGGAGCCATGCTCTAAAGAATTCAAATCTAAAATCAATAAAGGAAATAGATTTCCATGTACCTTTAACATGGTACTAATTATAAGGCTGTAAGGCGAGACACTGCAGGCACATTCATTCACCTACAAATGTAGAAATTTGGGGCTTTTGGCAGTTTTTTCTTCTTCAGTTTAATAGAAAAATACATCCAATATGCACTTTTAATTTTTAATTGGTGTTTGTAGATTTCAATTACAATACCTGTTTAAAGGCCATTTTCTCAAAATTTATTTTTTTTCTGAGCTGTAAATCTCCACTTCAGCAGCACTCAGCAGCATTCATCAAACTTCACAGTTAATATAAAAACGAACATTCTATTTGATTAGTGTGATATGCAGTGAAATACTTATACAACCCCCATGACCTTAAATGAACAAAACTAATATTATTCAGAATCTAGTAAAGACACAGACCATTTTAGATATAGAAATAGAAGTTATAGTTGTAGAAAATAAGACTAAATATAAAATATTTAAAACTTTAGATATGAAGAATAATAAGATAATATTCAGATTTCTGTATTGATCATAGTATTCATCACAGAACTACATGCTTGAAGACTTAATATTTATTTTTGCACACATTTTGAACATTTTCACAGAAGATATTGACTGAAAATGCACTAAGCTTATTGTTCATTAAGGCTTTACAATAATTTGTTAACATTAGTTAAATTAATTCAAATTGTGATGTTAAACAAGGTACACTATTTACAGTTTTGAGTTTGTTTTTTAAAAAAAGTAATGACGCCTGCTTGAAAATGTTATAATATTATTTGTAGCATTATACATTGCACAACAGTATTGTGGCTGATATTTAAAGTGGACCACACAAATCACAGTGTCATCCCTCCCTCCATCCCTCTCGGTATAAGATGACACCGTTGAAACACAAATAGCAATGGCATCATCACAACGCATGCAATGGGATTGTCCGGGGAATGCAGGAACGCCAACTGTGGTTTGGGTGATCCCTATCCAGTGCCCTTCATTCTTGCATAGACTTCAATGAAAAGTGACCACAACGGTTTAACGTCTTACACTGATATGTTCAGACAGGCAAAACATGCAATATTTAGTTTTACTCTGATAGATTTTCTATATTTTATGACATGTAAAAATACAGTTTGACCACTTGGAATTTGTATATTAGTATCATTCTCCTTTATTTACCTCAAGATATAACATGTGACACATTAGAATTTTTTTCAAGTCTTTTGTTCACAAAGGCTGAGAGTATTTGATCAAAATTCAATAAAACATAATGTTATGATTCAAAAGAAAATACAAGTAAACATTTTCTGTTTGAATATTTTGTTAAAATTCTAGCCTTCCCAGTTCATTTTGAGTAAATATAAACATTCTGCTTTTTTCTGTCCTTATTTCAGTGACTTCAAATATATATTTTGTTACTAACCACACAAATCCTTGTTCTCAAAAATACTAACTTGTACACACAAGCCACTTACATATTATTTTAGCATGGTTAGGGTTAAAGTGTCATCACTCTTCAGTCATTAATATATTTATATCAGCCATTAATGTTTTTTTTTTTGTAATGTAATACTGAAGGAAGCAAAAATGTCAGGGCATCTCAAAACGTCTCTCAAAATCCCCACAGACCCCAGAGGTTTATTGTAAAAATTAAAGCCATGCTCAGATCACACTTTTTATTGTCGGTTACGAAAGTCATGTCAGATTGTGCCATTTAAATTTTTTTTTTCTTGATGAAATCTTAACAAATGTGCCAACCTACACGTTCCTTCACAATCAGTCATCCTGAGACGTCTATGACGAGTGTTATTTCCCAAAGCAGTCATTTCTTATCTCAATTAAATTTTTATTTTTTAAATCTCATTTCAATCTGAAAAAACACTGATGCTTTGAAATCTAAATGTATATTTTTCTGCCAGGGATGCTTATTAAACACTCCCTCGCCTGAACTTGCATCTGCAGCGTGAGAATGAGAGATGAGCCCTCCCCATTCTTTACTTTCACTTTCACTCTCTTTCCTGGATAAGGAAAGTGTTGTACGCACAGACATCCATTAGCCTACATAATTCATTTCATTTGTTAAGTGCAAAGATTTGTTTCAAAACTATTTCTAAATTCAGTTCAAATTTTTAGCAAACGAATAAATGAACAATAATAACGAAGTGTGGTCAAAAAACTGAGTTATTTCCAAATACACATGCTATGCCCCATATGGTCTAAAACCTCACAGGTGGGCAAATCTAAGCTTGTTTTTTAATAAAACAAATATAAATATGCATATAATAAATAATACTACTACTAATAATAACATTCTACAAATTGTCAAAATTGCAAATTGTCATGAATAAACTGAAAAAGCCCCCCGAGATGAAGGCATGAAAGCAGTGGTTTTTATATTTATGTAGAAAGTAATAATTTTATCATGTCTATTTAAGTTCCTCAAAATATCAATGAGCCAACAATGTGCCTTAAAACACCTCCTTTTTAAGACCAGAACGCCTATGGACGCGCAAATGTATTTGCTATTTAAACAGCGTGGTCCAAAACGTCAAAACGACACTTGCATTGAGCTGAAACTAGGTATGGGCTGGTATAAGATTCTGACGGTATGATAACCTTGGATAAAAATATCACGTTTCACGATATCACGGTATTGTGATTACAGCTCTAAAATATATTCTTTTTACACAATATTTCACAATATTTCTTTGAACACAATATATTTTATTTTGAGAAACATTTATAATATTTTGGAGCAGTAAACGTGCCAGGCCAAATAATGAAAATGAATCATTGACGTCTGCTGTCTTCATTAGTTTAAAAAACACAGATTTATTTACAATTTAAAATGGCAGTTTTGGATATCTTTTCTGCTGGAGATGCTGTTCTTAAAAAAAATGTAAATAAAAAATCTTACACATACCTTAGGAACGGTATTAGAGAAAATTTTGGCGGTATGAAAACCTTGACTTTTCTAAACCGCGGTATACCTTAAAAACGGTTATCGTCCCATGCCTAGCTGAAACTCGCAAACAAAAATTGCATCGTGCCTTGCGCCGCATTTTGCTGGGTGTATGATAGGGCCCATGATCTTTAAATTAATGACATATTAAAAAAAATATTAAATATATGACTGAGCTTTGTGATACAATCACACTGAAGCATTCATTAAATCCTTATTTTCCTCAGAGTGAAATAAATCATCCACCCACACAGTTGAGTAGTAGAGGGGCACAAACAAAAATAATTCGTATATTTTTTCTTGAAATTTTTTTTTTAAACGAATTTCATTTGCTATAACTTTTACATTTTAAAATTAACTTAATTTTAATGTATCTTTTGTTGGTTAGTTATCTACTAGATAAACAAGAATAACGAATAACATTTAAAGTAAAGCGCTTCAAAACAAGTCCGCTATAGGCTGTAAAACACGAATTGCCATGAGATTGTGTTGGTTTGTTAAATAAAATAACAATCTAGCCTAAATGAAAATAACGTGAAATATTCACAGTTTCAGAGAAGCCTATATTAAATTGTTTTCACTGTTAATGAGAAATTTGAATGAGCAGGAAATGCTTTTGCAATGCATTCACTGCACTAAAAATGTTCCCAGATTACCTCGGAAGAACAAACTCTGTTGGAAGGATGAGAGAACTCAGAAAATCATTGTGACAATGAAGATGTCTGCATATTTGTGCCAGTCTGTCAGATAATATTGCTTAAAACACCTTTATATTTTAGAAGAGGTAGTTAAAGTTTGCATAACCAGTGATCTTAATAAGTTGATCTTATCCACTCAAGACCCACCCATAAGTAAATATGCAGCCTATTTTTTGATTACCTGACCGGCGCATTAATGGCAGCAACTGCTGAGATAACTCGTTGTGAAGAACAAGAAAAAACTTAAACATGCTAGACTTTCTGCGATGGTGTCGTGAGGTGTCGCAGGCATGGTATCAGTTGTCGAGAGTTATGCCACATTACACGAGAAGAAACGATTGAATCTTGTGTCACAATGCCTATTTGTTGTTTATGAATCTCAATGACATCCTACGTCAAGGAAATCGTGACAATCTTGACAAATTTGTGTGATATTACTGGGGCTTAAGTTGTCGCAGGTATATTTATCAGTTTCAAAAAAAAAAAGTTATGGGAATTATAGATATATAATTATGAATTAGGGGTGACTCAGTGGTTAGCTGGACGTGTTGGCATTTCTGTGTGGAGTTTGTATGTTCTCCCCGTGTTCGCGTGGGTTTCCTCTGGGTGCTCCGGTTTCCCATACAGTCAAAAGACATACAGTTGAAGTCAGAATTATTAACCCCCCTGAATTATTAGCCCCTCTATTTATTTTTTCCCCAATTTCTGTTTATCAGAGAAAAGATTTTTTACAACACATTTCTAAACATACTAGTTTTAATAGCTCATTTCTAATCACTGATTTATTTTATCTCTGTCATGATCACAGTAAATATTATTTTAATAGATGTTTATCAAGACACTTCTATACAGCTTAAAGTGACATTTAAAGGCTTAACTAGGTTAATTAGGTTAACTAGACAAGTTAGGGTAATTAGGCAAGTTATTGTATAACAGTGGTTTGTTCTGTAGACAGTCAAAAAAAAATTAGCTTGAAGGGGCTAATTATTTTGACCTTAAAATGGTTCATAAAAATTTTTAAAACTGCTTTTATTCTAGCCGAAATAAAACAAACAACACTTTCTCCAGAAGAAAAAATATTATCAGACATACTGTGAAAATTTCCTTGCTTTGTTAAACATAATTTGGGAAATATTTAAAAAAGAAAAAAATTAAAAGGGGAGCTAATAATTCTGACTTCAACTGTACGCTATAGGTGAATTGAATAAACTAAATTGGCTGTAGTGTATGATTGTGTGTGAATGAGAGAGTGTATGGGTGATTACTGGGTTACGGCTTGAAGAGCATCCGCTGCATAAAACATTCTGCTGTGGTGACCCCTGCTATATAAGGGACTAAGCTGAAGGAAAATGAATGAATGAATGATTTTGAATTATAGATCAATCAGCTACTGATTTATAACTTGTATATACTGATAAACTTAAAAACTTTTGAAATTTACATTTAAGTATATACAAATTATAGGTTTTATTTTTATTTAATTTCTTTGTGTCACATGAACCTTAACCTATCGCATACAGTATAAATTCCTATAACAGTGGTTTTTGCTTGTTTGTTACATTATTAAAAGTGTCTGATATGACGGATGATGACAATGTAAAATAATGTTTTTTGGTGTATAATATGTATAATATTCATAGATACTACTTCACATGGCTGGTTGATTAAGTGTACAGCACTACTTTTTTGTTTTATTCATTAAAAATTTGGCAATTTGTGTGACCTTTTTGAATTTCACATTTCACAATTGATAATCATTATTTCTTGATTCCCTAATAATATTTTTAAGTGCTTAAGGGCGAGACTGCAGGCAAACGCAGTCTGTTTTGAGACTTTCCCTTCAGTTTTTCAGTCTAATAGAAAGAGAATACTTTTAAGTGTTGCTTTTATCGCACTTTATCAATTTGTGTCTACACAGTTAAATTACAGTACTTATTTTTAAAGGCCATTTTCTCATTTTCTTTTTTCTCCTGGACTGAGCGGTAAATCACCACTTAAGCAGCAATTACCAAACTACACAGTTTTAGTAATATGTAAATTACAAAGGTTTTACAGAGGGATATGCTCATACATGATTTGCTCGATTATGTACAAATATTTTTTTTTGTCTGGCTGTATTTTCAGTGTTTTCTCAACCATATGAATTGATAAAAAGAGGCTCTCAAAACCTCAAAAAAAACTTTTGCCTATAATATTAAAAAAAGAACCTGACTTTTGTGTTCTTGAAATGTATGCAAATTATTGCATATTAAAAAACGGCTTCATTTGCATATTTAAACAACATTTTAGAAAACTAGTAATACATTTTTAGTAATACATACATTGCAATTCTTTATGCAATCAGCCATCTAAGGAAATGTGGCAATAACTATTAGTGATAACTAATAGATAATTAGTAAATATACTGTTCATGTACAGTGTCTTTCCCTAAAATGTTACTTGAATCTTGTTTTGGGATTTTAATTACAAGTATTTTCATTGCTAACATCCTGTATAAGTCTGCTTTGTAGTAAGTTTACTCTGTTGGCAGTGTGTATTGGTGTACGTGTGTGAGAGGGAACACAGTGATCCAAATATGGCCGTTCACTCTGTTTCACCAAACTAGGCTGTCACATGCTCATATAAACATGTGAAAAGCACCCTGTTTACATACTGTAGCTCAAATGGAGACACATGCTCCTCTGTGTGCCAATGAGATTATTTATGTGTGTGTGTGTGTGTGTGTGTGTGATAGAGAAAAGTTGGTTTCCCCCACCAAGATCTTTCTTGAACGACATGTAAGGTTGCCAAGGTTAAACGTCTGCCATTCTTGTGACAACTGTTGTAGGACCTCAGATGTCAACACTCTCTCCGCAAGCATTCGAGGACCGCATTGTTCCTGAGGGTCTGTGAGTGGAAGCTTAGCAAGCAACACCTCAGCGTGTCCCATAGGGCTGAATGATATATGGAAATATCAATATCATGATGTGGCCTAATGCAACTATCAAATCACTGGTGGGTAAATAACAAATCTCAGCAGTGTCATAAAAAGGAGACAAATAGAATTTGCTTACTATTTTATTAAAGTGAAATATAATTTTAACAAAAATTACTTAAGGAATGTATAGTTTTAACAAAAACAAATTCAACAAACCTATTAAAAGTATAAAAATATTTAGTTGTTAATAATAATTATCATATAAATAAATATAATACACTACAGACAAAAGTCTTGCCGCCTATCCAGGTTTTAGTAGCAACAAATAATAACTTGACTTCTAGTTGATCATTTGGTATCAGAAGTAGCTTAAATAAAAGGCAAAGGCCTCTAGTTTATGCTCAATTTACCAAAATAAAGTATGATCATGCCTTAATTTTTTAATTATTTAATTAGGACAGTAAGGTCTGACTTTGCTTAGACAAAAGTCTTGTCACTTAACAGAAATAATGTACAGTATAGAATATAAAATCATGGTGCAGTGAAAAAGAATTATTATATTTTGTATGACTCCCTTGAGCTTGGACGGCTGAATCCATACATCTCTGTCTTACCCCAGACATGCTTAATAATGGTTATGTCTAATGACTGGACTGGCCAATACTGGAGCACCTTGACCTTCTTTGCTTGCAGGAGAGCTATCCTGCTGAAGAATTTGCCCTCCCTTGTGGTTTGTAATGTAACGGGCAGCATAAATCTTGATACCTTAGGCCGTTGATGCTGCCATCCACTTTATAATAATAATACTTAATTATAATTCCACACACCAGCTGATTGGTGGAGAGGAGACAAGAGTGATGAAGCCAATTATGATATGGGGATGGTTAGGATGGACAGAGGCCAGTGGGCAAATTTGGCCAGGATGCCGGGGTTAAACCCCTACTCTTTTTTTCGAAGGACATCATGAGATTTTTTACGACCACAGAGAGTCGGGACCTCAGTTTAACGTTCATCCGAAAGACTTTGCAGATCTTTTGCATGCCCCCATACTGAATGTAACCCCAAACCATGATTTTTTCTTCACCAAACTTGGCTGATTTCTGTGAGAATCTTGGGTCCATGTGGGTTCACTACACCCATTCTTGTCTTAGGACAATTTTGAAAAACTTTTTTGATCCACTTCAAATGTTGACTAGCCTGCCTGCCTGCCTGTAATACAGCTAAACTTTCAGGTTCTCAAATCTGATTGGCTGACAGCTGTACAATATTCTCCTAGTATTAGAACTTTTCCAGCCTCTTCAGCCTTGTGTATCACTCTGCTCACAATGAGTGCCAAGCGGAGGACTAAATATACTATAGTTTGACAAATACTTCAGCTGTTAGAATGCATAATGTATTTTTGAGCCTTTTTTGTAGGTGAGAGTGTAGTTTAAATTGCAAATATGTGGTTTATTTATAAGCACAGTGACTATTTAAAAATGTGTTTGTACGATTAATGTGACTTCCAAATCATTTTGCATCTGAGGTTTCAGTGATGGTTTTAATATTGGAGATTGGCATAGATTGATTAAATAAACAATACTTTATTTAAAATAAAACACACATTACTTTTATGCATAACTCATTGCCACAGTGTTGCTTCAGATGGCCCTTAATTCTTTTTAGTGATATACAGTAGATAACTGCCGAATAATGCTTTTTTTGTAAATAAAAAAAGTTTATGCAAGAGGAAAGACAATGGCTGTTTCTTAATTCAAAAAACACAGAGAGTGGACTTGCGTTCTCATGGAGACCGTTCTTGCCAAGTTACCTTGGAAGAACTCGAGAGGCCGCAAGAAAAGAGAATACATCCTTTCAGAAAAAAGATGCTGTGTTCTTCCTGATGGTCTTTCACACATTTTTTACGGAAAATTATTTAAACATTACAGAATTAATGCAACTATCATTTTTCAACACAGTACATACTGCATATATGCCCAAAAAAAAGCCTTACCAATATACTTTGCAAAATAGAAATACAACATATTTTAATATGAATTTCAGCAAATAAACACCCTTAATGTGTTCATGCTTTTATTTTGATTTTCAGAATGTTTTCTTGTAGTTTTCGTGATATCTGCAGTTACGTTTACGGTTAAGGAACTGTATTTGTTTGCCTTTTGTATTCGTAAAAAGTCTCAGGAAAATGTATATCAAAATGTGTATTCATCAACCCATCTATTGGTTATTGACTTCCAAATTTAAAGAGTTATTATATAAGTGAACATTTCCAAATCTTTTTGCAAAGTGCACCCATACTTCTTTTGTTTCATAGAGCATTAAATTATCTAACCATTACATTTTATTGCACATATTTAAGTGTTCTTTTGCCACAGTATGTGTATAGGTGATATAACGAACATCATTTACTCTTCATTGTATTGCATTAGGCCTAAAAATCTCCCTGTCTTTGTCTGCAACTAAAAAGATGACTAAAAGATTGCCAAAAGTGTCACATTTAACAACTTCTAAACTCATAAAGAAACACCCCATGTGCTCCCGTGCTGCGTTTGGTTTTTTTTTTATTATTATTATTAATTGTCCTGTGCCACCTTCTCCATTTATATTCTCTGCCTACTGTAAGACATTGGCAGACGTCCTGCAGAATAAAGTTTAAAAAGTCTTTTGAGTAAAGCCATCACAGCAGGCCAAGACGGAGAACTGTTCTTTATCAGCATACCAACACAAGCCAAAACCCAAGCATATGGCACAGATCTGTCTTCTCATTAGCAGTGAAGTCATCCTCTTTGTTTTCTCCTCTCCATCATTCGCAGGTGCGAGTCTGTGATTCCGGTGTTTTCTAGCACTCCTGCAGGCTTTTTTTCTCTCCCCCTACACTCCCGAGGGAAAGCCCGGCATTTTCTCAAGTAGATTTACTCACACTGTTTGGTGTTTGTATATTGGCTATTTTACAATGGTTCAAACACAGCTCATCCAATTGTGTTCATAACACACTGCTGTTTTGAGTTTCTCAAGTGTTGTATAATATTTCTTTTGCATTGATGCCAGAATTATGATTTAAGAACAGTCTTATCTTTTGGTTTACATCCATTAAGTTATAAATTTTAAATAATATAAATTATAATACATCAATTGATGAAGTGCCTTTCCCACATATTTAATCAAACTAAATGATTATGGAGATTATTTTCCAGTCATTGGATGGAACCAGTCAATTTTAAATATTAAATTGGTTTATATGTCATATATTTTTAAAAGTTAATTGTTATTAACAATAATAAGTAAATCAATTAAATGTATAATTTAACCCTTGTACGCTGTTCAAATTTACTACATTTTGTTATGTTAGGGATGAAAACATAATTATAACAACTGAATTTAACTGCTGTAAAAATGCATCAGATAAATATTTTTATTCATAAATCTGTTAATCAACCTCAGTCCTGATCAAAATTACATGATTTTAACTCTTTAATTGCCAAATTCATAAATAATGTCACGGGTCTGGTGAAAAAAAACACAAAATTACACAGTCTTTGTTTTTGTTTACTCCATGTAGTTCTGAGAGCTGAGATGCATATTTTGATTTTCTCATCATGGTAAGTGCGCAAAGGTCACTCTTACACTCTCACACACTAACAGACACACATACACACACTTGCTGTTATACTCTATATAACTCCATATAAAATCCAAAAACTTGAAGGTTTTTTTGCACAGGCCTATCGAAAGGGTTAATGGTGCCAACTGATGATCAGTTAAAATCTCTGATCTCACAGTAAAAATTACCTCTTCCCCACAGGGTAATTCACCAATCAAAAACGCATGATTATATGGTATCCTGGTTTTACAATAAAAAATGTGTTTATAACGGAAGCCAATGGTGCAAAAACAGCCACAAACAGTAAATTAGGGAGAAAAAAAATGAAAATCTTATGTTGCACAAAAATTAACAATACATCAAAGACAATGTTGTTACTAATCTTTCACATGACCAAGACAAAAGGTTAAAAAAAATCCAGTCCACAACTTTTCATA
This sequence comes from Danio kyathit, assembly GCA_903798195.1. Classification (NCBI taxonomy): domain Eukaryota; kingdom Metazoa; phylum Chordata; class Actinopteri; order Cypriniformes; family Danionidae; genus Danio; species Danio kyathit. The sequence goes on from LR812542.1 coordinate 15,922,534, forward strand.
TTGAAAATAAATAAATAATTAAAATTAATTTATTTCAGCAAATCGCTGACATCATTTACAGGGAGTGCAGAATTATAGGCAAATGAGTATTTTGACCACATCATCCTCTTTATGCATGTTGTCTTACTCTAAGCTGTATAGGCTCGAAAGCCTACTACCAATTAAGCATATTAGTTGATGTGCATCTCTGTAATGAGAAGGGTTGTGGTCTAATGACATCAACACCCTATATCAGGTGTGCATAAATATTAGGCAACTTCCTTTCCTTTGGCAAAATGGGTCAAAAGAAGGACTTGACAGGCTCCGAAAAGTCAAAAATAGTGAGATATCTTGCAGAGGGATGCAGCAAAATTCTTAAAATTGCCAAAGTTCTGAAGCGTGATCAACGAACAATCAAGCGTTTCATTCAAAATAGTCAACAGGGTCGCAAGCGTGTGGAAAAACCAAACCAAAAACCAAGTCGCAAAATAACTGCCCATGAACTGAGAAAAGTCAAGCGTGCAGCTGCCAAGATGCCACTTGCCACCAGTTTTGCCATATTTCAGAGCTGCAACATCACTGGAGTGCCCAAAAGCACAAGGTGTGCAATACTCAGAGACATGGCCAAGGTAAGAAAGGCTGAAAAACTATCACCACTGAACAAGACACACAAGCTGAAATGTCAAGACTGGGCCAAGAAATATCTCAAGACTGATTTTTCTAAGGTTTTATGGACTGATGAAATGAGAGTGAGTCTTGATGGGCCAGATGGATGGGCCCGTGGCTGGATCGGTAAAGGGCAGAGAGCTCCAGTCCGACTCAGACGCAAGGTGGAGGTGGAGTACTGGTTTGGGCTGGTATTATCAAAAATGAGCTTGTGGGGCCTTTTCAAGCAGTGGTACAGGAAGAAGTCTGCATCCTTCAAGAAAAACATGATTTTCATGCAGGACAATGCTCCATCACACGCGTCCAAGTACTCCACAGCTAATGACATGGCCTCCTTGTTCACCTGAACTGAACCCCATAGAGAACCTATGGTCCATCATCTAATGTGAGATTTACAAGGAGGGAAAACAGTACACCTCTCTGAACAGTGTCTGGGAGGCTGCGGTTGCTGCTGCACGCATTGTTGATGGATTCTGTCAGTGTTTTGATCTGTTCACCATGGATGGCAGGCTTTTAAGTGTCCTTGCAAAGAAAGGTGGCTATATTGGTCACTGATTTGTTTTTGTTTTGTTTTTGAATGTCCGAAATGTATATTTGTGAATGTTAAGTTGTTATATTGGTTTCACTGGTGAAAATAAATAATTGAAATGGGTATATATTTGTTTTTTGTTAAGTTGCCTAATAATTATGCACCGTAATAGTCACCTGCACACACAGATATCCTCCTAAAATAGCTAAAACTAAAAACAAACAAACTACTTCCAAAAATGTTCAGCTTTGATATTAATGAGTTTTTTGGGTTCATTGAGAACATGGTTGTTGTTCAATATTAAAATTAAACCTCAAAAATACAACTTGCCTAATAATTCTGCACTCCCTGTATGAACAATTTAGTAGTTTTTATCTGGACTGAGGTTGATTAACAGATTTATGCAAAAAAAAAAAAAAAAGAGAGAGAAAATATATTATTCTGATGCATTTTTATAACAGTTTAATTTAGTGGATGTTTTCATCCCGAACATAACAAAAGTACTTTTTTTTTTTTTTTTTTTTTTTAAATGTAATATAAAATTTATAAACAAAATAAGATTTTTCACCAAAAATCATTCCGGATGGATGAAAACATGCCCAACAGTACATAAGGGTTAAATTAAATGTTTAAGAAAAATAATAAATAATCAATCGAAATCAGATTTTTCATGATGCGTCTCAACGTTTGAAACATTAAATGAATTTTGCAAAAACAGAATGAATTTTAGATTTGTTTATTGTAAATACAAATATGTAGTTTATACTTTTAATTATAATATTGTGATTGCATAAATTAAATTGTAGCTAAATTATTTTAGTTATTGGGCATAAAAGAAAATCATGTTTCATGCAGTACAGTACATTTTAATGATTTGATGCCTATATTTACTTGATACATTTAAAACAATAGATTTTTTAGCAACCCTAAATAAAATAGTATAAACTAATATAGTATAGTAAAAAGTAAAATAATAAAAATAAATTGCCTTACTGTCCAATTTCCTGTAACTGATTATAAAAGCTAAAAATAATTTACCATATATTTGACTTAAAACTTATTCAAAAACATTTGTATCATAACATTTAATATTAATAATATTCATACAGAGAATAGTAGCTTTTAGCACAGTCCTACACTCAAAACAATTACATTTCCTGTTTGTTCAATCTACTTATTTGAAATTAGCTGAAATAAACAACACCATTCTTGAGTTTTTTTGGGGGACAACTTAAAATAAGTTTTATGTTCAATTCACTTAAATTAGTAAAACCCAATTAATTAACTTAATTTCTTCGATTTTATGGAACTCACATCTTCCTCAGTTCTCAAAAGAAACTTCTGTGTTTACTTACTGTTCAGCTGTGTCTCACTAAAAGACATCTAGCAGGCCTGTTTCAAGTCACAGGACTTGGAGAACATTTCCCACGGCTTCATCTATAATGAACGCTCTTAGGTGACCTAGTCCTCAGAAACCAGTGTCTGACTAATGCTTTTAGTTAGTCTACTCTGAAAAGGTGAAATGTCAATGTTTTGCCCATCCACTGCTGTTTCCTGGCAAATATGAAGCCCGTCCATTTACACTGAGTGAGAAGCTGCATGCATTTACAGATTGGGTTTCCATCTTCTCTTCAGATCTCTACAAATGTGGTTACATAAGTGGGGTTTTCTTGCAGACAGCCCTTTTAAAAACACTGATCTGGAATCTGTGAAAATGTGAATAGTGCTGGAGTTCAACCAGGACGTCAAGCAGAGATTTTTTGGCAAGTCTTAACGCACACACTGTAATAATAAATAACAATAAAAAGTCTGATACTGCATGTGGTACTTCCTTAAATCTCTTGCTTTTGACACAATGCTGAAACATTTTTAACACAAAATAATTAAAAACTTATACTTACTTTGCAAAATGTTTTGGCTAGGGCTGCACAATATATCATTTCAGCATCGATATCGCAATGTGATAATTCACAATAGACACATTGCAGGTTATATGCAATTTTGAGTTCGCATTATAATTTATCATTTGCATGTGTTTTTGATGCCTGGAGCTGTATAATGATTTTAAAAGCATTCAGGCATAAGAAATTGTACCATTTGTGACTATCAACGATTCATTTTATTGAACTTTCATTTTATTGATCTTTATTTTGATCATTCAATCCCTGTATTTGAATACTGTTAGACTCGGGAAATGATAAAACACTTTTTTTTTTGTATCTACTTCTTGTATTTTGATTGTATTTATAGATTGTAATGCATGAAAATACTCACAACATGTGCAAATAGAGAAATGTACTGCAAATAGCACAGACCACAACGAAAATGTGTTGGAGGACCCCAAAAAGTTTATAGATTGTTTATTCGATTTTATGGAGATGCAAATAGTAAACATTAATTCATCAATCATTGACTAAACGTGTATGAAAATACTCACAACACATGCAAATACAGAAATGCACAGCAAATAGCACAGACCACAATGAAAATGTGACCCCCAAAAATGTATAGATTGTTTATTAGATTTTTATGGAGATGCACTCCCACTGCAGAATCATCCCAATTGATCTAACGTTATGAATTGTTTCCAAATAGAGATATGAAGTCATCTGGTGAAATTGTATTCGTTCTGCAATATATATATTGCAAAATTATGTTTTATCAAATTATATATTGGTCGTTTTTAACAAAGGAGGATGCGCAGATGTTTCAACAAATTTAACACATTCTTGACAATCATTCTATTATCCAATCAGCATTAGACCAAACCCCTGTAAATACCAAACTCGTCCTACATGCATTATCTCACGACTTTAGCATCCCACCACCGCGACACCTTACCTCTTAAATACTATCCACCCAGGGGGAGTGTTTTGGGGCCGGGCTAGACACTTCACTCGAACCGCAACGTCTCTCCCTTTCCTGACACGGGTGATAACACGAATTGGGGTGTCTTTCCCAAGCAGAGCCCTCTCCTTGGACAGCACGCCAAATATGCTTTATTCTTCAAACATCTGTAAGTGATAATTCGTGAAATAAACAAATATTGCAATGCTACTGTAGATTTTTTCAATATCGTGCAGCCGTAGTTTTGGCTATATATTTACAATAGCAACTATGTTTTGGGGGCCTGACAGTGCAGACGACTTAAAATGGGTTGGAAAGTAGCATGCACATTTTTGAAAATAAAATGATGTCATATGAATATTACGAATTTAATATTTAGGCATGCACAAACTGATATTTAATTAAATTACAAAATTCATTTTACTGTAATCTCTAATAAAATTACATTTAGTTAATGAAATGTTGACTATTACAGAGGGGTAACATATACATTTTTCCTGTAATAAAAAACTATTTGATAATAATTGAAATAATTTGAAGGAAACTATTGATGTTTTGAAAACTCAACTAAAACTAAATTATTAAAAATAAATTTGCGGGACTTAATTTACGTCCTGCAGCAAAAATATTTTATTATAATTTGTGTGATGTGCTTTAGGTCAATTTATTTTTATACTTTTGATGAAGTAGCATTCAACTTAAGAGCCCTTTAGACCATGCACCGGACCGTTTCTCCCTGTTTTGCTGGTAATGTCTTTAAATAAATAGTTTTAAAATTATTTTTTTTATTTATGTGCAATAATTAAGACATTAAACAAGATAGTAAAATATAATCAAAAATAAAAATGTAAATGAAAACTGTAAATGAAAATGTAAATGAAAAAGCTTATTTATTGACTGTCTTAGTCCTATCATTTTAAAATAACAAACACTGTACATCTCTATATTTAGGCTAAAACACGGCTTTATTTAATTAATTAATTAATTAATTAATTTATTTATTTATGGCCTACTTATTTGTGTATGTATGCATGTTTGTACTTTCATTTTAGTTGTTTTTTATTTCTTTAATTTTACTTTCCAAAATGAATGCTCATTTCTTTTAACAAGTTTACAACGAAAATAAAGCTTGTTAACAATTTTTTTATGTTTAATGAAGGATATATAATTCTTTGTTTCATTATTTCATCTTCATTTACAAGCAGCTGGGTATTTACAATTACTGTATTTCTGTCTGTTTGCATCCCGTCCCTTTCTGCCCCCTGGCGTCATAGTCGCAAACTGCGGTTTACCTAAAAGCGCTTTCTTAAACATTTAGTGCGGCGGCAGTGCCACTCGCGGTGGTAATGCTACTTTTAAAGTGTCACCCACTGTATGTTGATAAATATTATTGCCTTTGCTTAACTTTTTTTTCAAGCTTTATTCTTAACAAAGGTCATTACCATTACAAAAGTCACAACCAAATCAAAAGTCAATGGTTCAACAGTAGAAAGAAAGTAAAATAGAACAAATAGAGTGGGAGTTAATGAGTTTTTATGCTTTTAATGAAGTAGCATTCAACTTAAGAGCTTTTTAGACCATGCGGACCGTTTCTCCGTGTTTTGCTGGTAATATGTTTAAATAAATAATTATTTAGACTTATTTAATTGTTCGTTTATCTTTTAGGTACAATAATTAAGACATAAAATGAGATAGTAAAATATAATCAACAATGAAAATGAAAATGAAAACTGTAAATGAAAACATAAATGAAAAAGCTTAATTATTGACTGTCTTAGTTCTATCACTTTAAAGTAACATACATCTCTCTATATTTAGGCTAAAACATTGCTTTGTTTATTTATTTACTTATTATTTAATTAATTAATTAATTAATGTATGTATGTTTGTACTTTCATTTTAGTTGTCTTTTATTTCTTTAATTTTACTTTCCAAAAGGAATGCTCATTTTACTTAACAAGTTTACAATGATGATAAAGCTTGTTAATGAGTTTTTAATGATTAATAAAAGAATTATAATGCGTGATTTCATTATTTCATCTTCATTTACAAGTAGCAGAGTATTTACAGCTACTGTACATTTTTGTCTGTTCACATCCCGTTACTTTGTGCCCCCTGGCGGCATAGTCACAAACTGCGGTTATATCTAAAAACAGGTTCTTAATCCTTTAGTGTGGCGGCGGTAAGGCTATTTTTAAAGTGTCACCCACTGTATGCTCATTCATTCATTCATTCATTTTCTTTTCGGCTTAGACCCTTTATTAATCTGGGATCGCCCCCATGTATGTTGATAAATACTGTATAAATATTGCCTTTGCTTTACTTTTTTTTCAAGCTTTAGTCTTACCAAGGGTCATTACCATTATTAAAGTCACAACCAAATCCAAAGTCAATGGTTTTCAATATTCCTGCAAGTATCTTCTTTTGTGTTCAACAGAAGAAAGAAAGTCAAACAGAACAAATAAAGTGGGAGTAAATTATGACAGAATTTTCATTTTAGGGAGAACTGTCCCTTTAAATGTGAAGCAGTGACAAAAATGGCATTTATTCATTCATTCATTTTCTTTTCGGCTTAGTCCCTTTATTAATCCGGGGTCGCCACAGCGGAATGATCCGCCAACTTATCCAGCACATGTTTTATGCAGCGGATGCCCTTCCAGCCTTAACCCATCCCTGGGAAACATCCATACACACTCATTCACACTCATACACTACGGACAATTTAGCCTATACAATTCACCTGTACCGCATGTCTTTGGACTTTGGTGGAAACTGGAGCACCTGGAGGAAACCCACGCGGACGCGGGGAGAACATGCAAACTCCACACAGAAACGCCAACTGACCCAGCCGAGGCTCGAACCAGCGACCTTCTTGCTGTGAGGCGACAGCACTACCTACTGCTCCACTGCGTCGGCTAAAATGGCATTTAAAATAGATTAAAATATTTCTACATCCAATAAAGGCTATTCTTTATTTTATTCTTATCATGAAATAATCCATAATCCATCCAATTTCATTACAATAGTCGGCAGCACAATTGTTTTCAGTATTAATAATAATAGAAATAGCATCAAATCTGCATATTATAATGGATTCTGAAACATGGAAGATTGGAGTAGTGATGTTAAAAATTTAGTTTGCCATCACAGAAATGAATGAAATGTTAAAATCTATTAAAATATAAAACAGATATGTTAAATGCTGACAAAAGGTATCTTTAAAAAGGTTTGCATAGCTTCTAGTAACTTGAAGTGCAACTATATTTCTCAGGCCAGCTTGACTGTTACAGTTTCACGAACACTCAACCACAATTAAATGTTATCGAACAGTTTACTTATTCAATAAGACTGTGAATCACAGCAGTCAAATAAAGCCCTGGATTGCATATTGATCAGGGAGCAACAAACGCCAGACTGCGGTGTCATATTCTCAACATTCAAATGCAGTTCTCCACACACACACACACATGCGGCCCAGGCTGGCAGCAAAGCCGACTTGCGATTATTGTCATCCGGCATTCATAATTCATTTCAGCAGACATTTTCGACTCCTTTGGGTGTTCAAGACAAATCTAGACACAGAAATTTCTTCCAACAGTCTGTTGGAGAAAAAAAAAACAAAAAAAAAAAAACAAACTCCACGTTTGGTAATGATACTGAATGAGTGCTACTAACTCATTGCGTTGGCCTGAAGGGAGAACCGGCTGCGTTGTTGTCCTCTGATAATACACTAACACTTGACATCTGGTGCAGAGGGAGAAGTATTGCCCGTCCACCCACTCTCTTCCTTTATCTCCAACTCTTCCTTCAGCCTGTAAGCAAATCCGTTATAACATCCTCCTCTGCCGTCACATGTTCGGCCCAATGGCCTGTTCGGCAGCGCATGGCAGATTGCCTGTGCTCCACTAAAACAAATCTGTGCATGCCGATCGGTGCGCAATGTCAAACCGCACGCTAAGCGCAAATGCCAAATAGCTCAGGGTGGCCTAAGTGCTAAAAAAAGCAATGCAAAAGAGATGGCATTGGGAAAGTGTGTGGTTTGTACCTGATGTATACATAATCTATCACAAAAATAATCCATCAAAGAGCAAGAAACTCAATTCTCAACTCAAGTCAACTTAAAAAGTGCAGGAAATGCTTCATCTCAATATCCAGTTCCTCACATCAATACAAATGTATCCAATCAATTGATCAAATCAGGGATAGATACATTACTTTAATTACTTAAATGTAAAATATATCTAGAAGACATATAGTAGAGAGAAGCAATGTATAAAAATAAAAAAAAACTAGAAGCATGGAAACCTTCATCCCAACCATTTGGGTGTGTACGATTAGTTGCTTAAGGGATAGTTAGAGGTTTCCAGCTTTCTTCAAAATATCTTGTTTTGTATTTAACAGTAGAAAGAAATACTTGTTTGGAACAACTTTAGGATATAAAAATTGCGTACACGTTTATTTTTGTCTGAACTATCCCTTTAAGCCAAATAATCAATTTCTGTTACAAATTAATTTTAGTTCCATATTAGACAATGCCATATTTATTCAATAAAATCAATTATTTGCATCTTTAATCTGCCACAAATACAATACGCTTACGAAATTCTTAAAATTATTGTGATATTTATCTAAATAAAAGGATTAGTATGGAATTATAGTCATACCAGTTTAAAGCAATGTAGCTTAAAGCATTAGTTTACCCAAACATTCTGTCACCATTTACTCCTCCTACAGTTGTCACAAACCTATCTTTCTTCTGTTGAACTCAAAAGAAGATATTTAGAAAAATGCTGAAATCCATTAAACATTGACTTCTATAGTATTGGCTTTTCCTACAATAGAAATCAACGGTTACAGGTTTAGAACATAGACCTTGATTTCAACAGAAAAACTCAAAAAGTTTTGGAACATTTTGGGAGAGTAAATAGTTAGAGGGAGAGTAAATACTACATCTTTATTAGTACATTTTTGGGTGAATTATTCCTTTAATACAATAAAAAAGACCCCCCCCCCAAAAAAAAAAAAAAAAAAAAAATGCAAATACACAATTACAAAAAAAAAAAAAAAAATTCTTAAAACAAATAATTAAAAAAATCAAATAAACTCAGTTGCAAAAATGTGACATGGTCTCCTAATATAGATTAGATTAGGTTTCATAAGTCATCATTTGTGAATGGGGTTCAACAGATTTACACTGAAATTTTTCTTCACTATTTTGCCACAAATATCTCTTGAGGGTGGGCTTAACAGTGGTCTACTGTGATTGGCTAGTGAGTTTTTGATGGATAGCTCTCTGTCCTGGAAGTAATGACTTCAGTGAGTGAGTTTACATGCATGTTGTGTGATCATCATTGCTGGGCTCGTTCTCTTAAAAGAGTAATTAGTTATAGTTACTAGTTACTTTTCACAAATAGTAACTGAGTTATCTAATTATAAAAGTAACTAATTACTAGGCACAGTAACTATTGTGTTACTTTTAAAAAATCTAATTTGTCAAATGACTTTAAAATAAATGTAAAACATTGTATACTAATCTACACTATTTTAATGTGGTTGTGGGACAATGTGAGAGTCATCGGCAGCATGTCCTTACCTATATATCTAGATATTATTTTGTTTAATTCTCTCTGAGTATTAAGTGTTTGTGGTGGAGAAAAAACAAGTTTTATTTGCTTTGACATCGTGTCATCGTCTTTTCCTTTGGTAACAGAGCTCACATTTTCACCTGTGTAGTCATTAATTTTGTGGCCGCATGTGACGACGTGAGGTGCTTCATTAGATTAGAATTACTTGTCATCGACACAAATAGATGATTTTTTCCTGGGTATTTTGTAAAATCACACGATACATAAACAATCTTGCCTTTCAAGTAAAGAAAAGTAGTGCTTATATTTCCAATTTGCTAAAGCTACCTTTGAACTTGTTGGATTTGCCATCGTTCTGTCTCCTGGTCATTGGTGTGTGCAACTGACTGTGCGTGTGCTTGTGTGTGAACGATGGAAATGTACTCTATCTAAGCCAGGGATGTCAAACTCCATTCCTGGAGGGCCGCAGCCCTGCACAGTTTAGTTCTAACCCTAATTAAACACACCTGATCAAACGAACTGAGTCCTTCAGGCTTGTTTGAAACCTACCAGTAAGTGTGTTGAAGCAGGGTTGGAACTAAACTGTGCAGGGCTGCGGCCCTTCAGGAATTGAGTTTGACATCCCTGATCTAAGCCAATAATCACATTCTCAGGTACACCACGTTCACAGACACACCAATCATCATCACTGGTTGGTTATGTGTCCCGCCCCAGCCCTGAAAACACACGCACACACACCTCAAAGAAAGAGAGATCATATGGCTGCTTGCATGAAAACTGCTTTAGCGTTCTCTATTATAGTAACGCGCATTAGTAATGCTATATAATATATAATTTATTTATAGCACTGTTATACCTATCCCTGGTGATCATGTAAACACATAAAGCATTTTCCTTAATGAGCGTAAGGTTATTAGCAGCTCAATAATAAACTGACAGACACAGGTAGATTTGATAATTTTTTTTTTTTGCTTATTACCCCAATTCCCTCTGGCAGGACATTTTAAAACGCTTACAAACATTATTAATAAAGCATAGAATGTACAAACAAGCAGTTGAGCCTACACATTTAACTACAAGCGCGTATAATTACAAGCTTAAATTGAATTACAAATTACAGATTATTTTCCCCCAATAGAAAACCCTTTTAAGGAATACACTTAATAGGGAGCAGTATCTTCCTCCATGTTTATACTGAATCTTAATATCAAATTCCTCACATAACAACACATCTATTAAATAAATCAGTAATTGGCACATTACTTCATCAGCAATTGACAAATATATTCAGGTGAGACACAGAAGAGAGAAAAAAATACATCAGAAAAACCTGGACATTGAAATCCTCATTTAAGCAATTTAACAATCCAAGCTGACCTTCATCGCTTTGCCAACCCAAAGCGCATTGTATTGGATTGCCCGGGTTAAATTATGTAATGCATTGGCGATGAGTAGATTGCTGCCTTTCATTCGCCTTGCTTCACAGTTTCCTGGGAAGCAGTAATTAGTGTCAAGAACAAATTTGTTGTTGTTAATGAGCCTGCAGGCTGAGGCAACAGCATGGGGGAGAAAAAGAAAAAAAAAAGATGCCCCCCTCGCAGTATATTTTGGATATTTGGATAGCAGAGACACTGTTCATCCATTCGTTTAGGCTCTTTGATGGGACTGCTCATTGAAAGTAAATCAATAAAAAAATGCAAAGAAAAAGTCCAACAACAGATCAGCTGCATGGAAACTAATGCAAACTATTTCTAAAATGGGGATGAATAATTCTGAGAAATATTGTACACCTGTGTCTTATATTAAAAAATATATATTAATATTATTATTAATTATTTAGATTTATTCATAATACCGCAATATAAAAAGTTCCATGCTTTTAGGCTTTAAATTCATTCATTCATCAATTTTCATTCCGGGGCCAGGTCATGGGGGCAGCCATCTTAGGAGAGAACCCCAGACTTCCCTCTCCTCATCCCGAGACATTCCCAGGCCAGCCAAGACTCAAGAGACATAGCCCGTCCAGCGTGTCCTGGGTCTTCACCAAGGCCTCCTCCCGATGGGACATGCTCCCTAGTTAGGTGTCCAGTAGGCATTTAAAACAGATGCCCGAGCCACCTCAGCTAATGTGGAGGAGCAGCGGCTCTATTTCGAGGTCCTCCCGGGTGACAGAGCTTCTCACCCTATCTATAAGGCATATCTATATGCCACTCTGCGAAGGAAACTCATTTTGGCCGCTTGTATCCGAGATCTTGTCTTTTCGGTCATGACCCAAAGCTCATGACCATATGTATATATGACTATATGAGAGTAGGAATGTAGATTGACCGGTAAATTGAGAGCTTTGCCTTTCGGCTCAGCTCCTTCTTTACCACAACGGACAGGTATCGACCGAATTACTGCTGCCACTGCTCTAATCCAGCTGTCAATCTTATGCTCCATCCTTCCTCACTCATGAACAAAACCACAAGATACTTGAACTCCTCCACCTGGGCTAAAGAATTTCCTCCAACCTGGAGATGGCAAACCACTTTTTTTCTGGTGGAGCACCATGATCTCAGACTTTAAATATTGGTGGAAAACATATATATATATATATATATATATATATATATATATATATATATATATATATATATATATATATATATATATATATATATATATATATATATATATATATATATATATATACTGTATGACTATGTAAAAACAAATTAAAAGACCACTTAATAATTCTCAATTTCTTTAGATTAACAACTTATTTATGTTTTGGAATAACTATTAATAATTACTACATTAATGCCACTGAACAAACAACGCAGGGAGCTGAAAAAACATTCACGCTGATTCAGAACTTCTGTAAAAGAAATTTACCATTTGGAATCCAAAAGACATCATTACAAGTCGTGTATATCTGGTGCCTTATTGTAAAAGACCTTTTTTAATTGATTGCAGAAACAAGCTTCCATAGTTAGATGGTCCTTAAAAATAAGTAACTACATTTTAAATTTAATTCATTTTTGAATTAATATATAAATTAAAGGTAGGAGATAAAATATGTACTCTTGCATTAACTTACAATATAAAGATTTTCATAATTCATCAACAGTATTGACCGAAATTGTATGCAATTCGCATAGAATTCAGAACAGCACTGAGTCTGAAAATACAAATATGTAAATTATGTATTGACATTGCTTGGACAGAAATAAAACAAAAAAACTGAACTTGCGTCACATTGAACTGAATTATTATCAGTCACTTTACCGCTAAACGTTTATCACGAACAATCACGGACAATAGCCATCAACAATGACCCTGACATTTAATTAATAAAAAAAAGATGCTTGGTGATCCAAATGGACAGAACTTTCAATTCTAGAAGGAGATTTTTGCCAATATACTCTGTTTTGTTTTGTTTTTCTTCCTTTGTTTTTCCTTTTTATTAGTTCTTTGTCTGATAGGGTAGTTTAGTCACAGTTCACCCTGAGTGCCACAAACACACCTCGCATCTCTGTTTCATCTTTATTAACAAGACAGCGGCTTTGTAAACCACATCATGTGATGCTAGTCGAGGTCCTGATGCTGCACTGTCTGCATCCCTCAAGATGTGAATCCAGATTTTTCAGGATTACATAGCTTACTTTGTTAAAAAAATTTTATGCCAACCAATATACTGACCACCACCTAATTGTGAAACGTCATATTATGTTGTGATCTGTTTATAAAGTTGTTAGTTTAGTTGATACAGGTACTGCGGCGACGATCGGTTGCGATTTTGTAATTATTGTATAATTTATTATTATATAAATTATTGTTATATAAATAATTATTAAATAAATAAGTCTGTAAAATTATTATAAATAATTCATGTAAAATCTAAACAAAGCTTTTAAATAACTGTGCAATATCCCACATACATGCTCACATTTATTTTAAGTAATAAATGCAAGTGAAACACTGACACTGTGAATAAAATACACTGTAATGCACACGAATACTAAATTTTATGAGGCCTCAAAAGGGTCTGTTTATGTTCAGCTTTAATTTGCATGCGTACAATTCTGTGTATGAGGTAATATGCAATTTTATTTCATCCCGTAAGAGGGATATGCAATCTATTCCAATCCTTTAGCTGAATAAATGCATTCAATTTCCCATAGCCAGCATTCTCATTCAGTGTTTGTTTACACCTCATTTCAGAGCCTCAAAGAGAATAAAAGCCTGATTCATGTCATTTTTTCCTCTTCTTTTTGTGTCTCGTGGAAGACATTCCTTCTTGGCAATGCGTGAGGAATTTAGCAGCTGAATTGTGGGAAGGGATTACTGCGCCATTGGCAGCTAAGAAAGTATAAGCCATTGAATTACCCCGCTGTTCAAGAAGATGGTTAATCATACCACTGGCCCGAGTCACATTAAGTTATTTTATTGAAGAAAGGCACACCCTTTCAAAATGTATTCCGAGAAAGCAATGAACTCCGAGTAAGTCAACAGCCGCATCAAAGTGGTAAACACTGGTCTTGAGGATGTGCTCAAAACAAGTAGCTTCTTCAGGGCACACGTCTGCATCAAAATAAACCTCACTCCACTGTAAACACTGATACAGATAAAAGATGAAACATTTTTCAAGAGATCATTTTAGAGCTTATTACTGCCTACTAGCACTTTTTTCAATCAATCACACAATCATTCGACCAAGCAACCAACCAAGCAACCAACCAAGTAAACAACCAAGTAAACAACCAAGTAACCAACCAAGTAACCAACCAACCAACCAACCAACCATCCATCCATCCATCCATCCATCCATCCATCCATCCATCCATCCATCCATCCATCCATCCATCTCCATCCATCCATCCATCCATCCATCCATCCATCCATCCATCCATCCATCCATCCATCCATCCATCCATCCATCCATCCATCCACCCACCAACCCACCCACCAACCACTCAATAAATCAAGTGTATTATTAATTAATTTTATATTTTCAGTCCTGTAAGTCAAGAAAGTAATACTGGATTTAGAAAATGTCTTGCTTCTTGTATGCATAGAAAAATAGGTAAATAAAGATAGTAACTACATTTAAATTACTGCAAAAAATTGGCTATATATGTGTAACATAAGGAGTTGGGTGACAACGGAGGTGAGGGTCCAAACAAATTTTATTAATAGCGTAGACAGACAGGCAATGGTCAAACAGGAACAAACAAATACATGAGGTTAAACAAAAATTGTAGTCGTGGTCACAGGTGAAAGGTAGGGATGGCTGACGTGAAACTGACTTTTCGACACAGTGTCGAGATCCCCAAGCGCAAGTGTTTTGAAACACTACACCAAAGCATGATCCGAAACACCCGGGTCATGTGACTATGGTGATTCGAAACACCAGGGCCCTGTTTCAGAAAGGAGGTTAAGTGAAAACTCAGAGTATGTTAACCCTGAAATAAGAGAAACTCTGGGTATTCCGTTTCAAAATGGCAGGTTTGTCAAACTCGATAAAGCAGGGTAAGTCAAGCCTGTTTCTAAAAGAGAGGTAACTTTACCATGGTAACTTACTCTGTGAACCTAACCTGGTCAGGAGCAGGTTTTATTCTCTAAACTCTGAGTTTCTGTCAGTCTCCTCCCCTTTTTTTAAAGACAAAGTGGTATTCCTCGCCTTAGCCTTATGTTTCCACCCACCTATTTTTATGCACATTTTGGAGATGTGCATAAAAAATTGGTTGATGGAAATGCCAAGATGTTAAGAACTTTTGAAAATACACATAAAAAACATGCGCAACACTGAGTAGGATAAAATTTTTATTCAATAAGAAAAGATGCGCATAGACTATGATGGAAACACTTTTACCGAACAAATTCCAGTATACGCATTAAAAAGGGTTTGTCATAAGAGATTATATGATGATGAAAATGTCTTGAGCAGTCTTGAGCAGAGTTCAAGTTTAAACTCTGAGTTGGTTGAACCTCCTTACTGAAACAGGCCCCAGGTCACGACTAAAAAGTGATTCAAAACATCGTCATTTCAGAAGCACTTCAAGACCTGCCAAATCTGCGTTTGATTGACAGGGTCAGAAAAGAAAAACTATTATCATGTAGCCTAGTGGAGAGTAATTGTACTGCAAATGTCTTGAGTTTGAATGCCAACTTGTAATTCTGACTTTATTCATTTTATTAATCTAAATTTTTAATGACCGAAACAAGACATTTATTCACAAGTGTTCATTCGAATGTCAAACCAATGTAAAACAAAACATGTCACAAGAACAGAGCATTTAAAAACTAATGTCTATAACTGCACCACCCTTTATTCGAACACATTATTTCTGCATGCTAGTCAGGAATTCTCACCACTATGCTAAATGACTTGTAACCTCAATTCACAATGTGGAGTATAAATCCTCAATTTGCATAAATGTTTGTTTACTGAAGCTGTTCCAGAGCAATACATAAAAATGACCATTAGTTGTCACTGTAGAGACGGGTTTCGAAACGTTTTGAAGCTTCAGCACATTTGCTTTGTTAGATTCAGTGTTTCATGAAGCCTTGCTCTGCCCACCACTGGCGAAAGGTCAGTGCAGGAGACAAATAGCATAAACAATAACCAAAACAGGGATCCCACAGAGGAACAAGGCAAGAAAAATGATTTGTTTCCAGCTGTGTGTGTGTGTGCAATCAGGAAGAGAACTGGCACTGGTGTGTGTGTGAGGTGTATGATGGGAGTTGAAGTCCAGTTCTATGACAGATTTATAGCCTGAGCAGATTGCTGGTGATTGTGACAATATGAAGTAAATATTTAAATGATATATAATTTAAATGATTACAATTCATATATTTTAATTATTATAGATGGGGATTTTTCTCTTATGTTCACCAAGGGCTGCATTTATTTTATCAAAATGCCCCAAAAATGTTAGAATCTGAAATTTGACCATTTAAAATGACTTTTCTATTATATATATATGTACAGGGCTTGAAATTAACCTTTTTTCTTGCTCCTAACTTCAAAAATTTAGGCACACCAGACAAAATTTAGTCGCACCCAACTTATGAGCATCGTTACTACTGTAATATGCTGTATTGACATTCATTACATGATCATTAATCAGATCTGCCATTATTTGTAACTTTAGGTGGTTTCTAAAACTAAATCTAATGTGTTATTTTCATTCTCTTGGATCCAGACCTTTCTGCGGCTGTAGCTCCCTGTCATCGGAACTGAGTGATTGACAGCTGATATTAACCAATCCATTCATGTCCTGTTCTAGCGCAGTGGGCCCATAAGAAGAGCTTGAAGGCGGGGCAAGCATTGCAGGCTTTGTTTACTGCAGCAAGTTGACATGACAACTGTTTTAAACCATTCCTGAGCGCTGTGTTTGGTGTTTTTAGGTGCAAAGATGCTTAATGCATGAATACCTCCTAAATCTGCACATGTGGTGAACATTTTGCTGTGAAAACTGGCAGTACGACATCAATTTTATACACTCGAACAAATGCTCCAAAATATATTTTGAGGTCGCATAGATAAAATTTTGGACGCATATGGTTAACGTGCTGCGCGAGACTCTTATCGGGCGATAAAAAAATATCGCCGTTAATCTATTCTCAAAGTTGGGTGAGAGCTGGGTCTTTTCTACGCAAGCTATGATGACTTTTACTTTAATAGTTTAGCGCGGATGTATACCTGACCGGTGAGCCGTCTGGGAAAGAAGTGCCCCTCTGAATCAAATCAGCAGGATGCCTGACTCTAACTGCAGTGGAGCAGTTTCACTTTAACTCACAAACATTTAATTCATGCCTTCGTGACAAACTGGGGTATTAGACGCAAATAAATGAGTAAGGACAGGTGAGAGTGTTATGGAATTTAATAATGCACGCCAAATGAGAAGAAAAAAAAACTTCCGCATTTCGTGATTTATGTGTGTGTGTGTGTTTGTGTGTGTGCGTCTGTGTCTGTGCGGTCCTTTACTGACAGCCGCCTGTGTGGATCTTGTTGGAAAATATGGCGAAAAGTCCTACATGACGGGAATAGTTTGTCAGTATTGCCACTAATATCTGCATACTCCACGTCTCAATTCCATTTCTGTTTAGTTCAGTTATGACTTTAGTCGCATTAAGTAATCAAAAATCGCTGTTTACATGGTAGACTCTTAATCAGAGTATTGTTTTAATCATATTAAATCGTATTAAAGTATTGTTGCCCATGTAAACATACTCAATGTTTGACACCGTCAGGGCTCTGTGAACTTGCCTTTGCGAAGCAGCATTTTCTGTATGTACGTACATCAAAAGCAAGTATGAAATCACTGTTTGGAGCTTATGTAGGCCTACAGTTCAACATTCATGTTTAACTGAATAAACAGTTAGTAAACACAAGTACATCTTATTGAACATCATTTATTTTCATCACCAATTATCATAGTAGAACAGTTTCTCAAGCAGTTTGGGATGCATTTTGGAAACAGGAGATGAGCTCCTGGTCTAATGCGTCACCTGGCTTGAGAAACCCGTTCTCAAAGGCTTATTATTTAGGTATATATATATATATATACACACAGTATTCTATAAGATGATTTACAATATTATATTTGTGCAAATATATTAGATTAGGCTGTACTAAAGCACTGAAGCCAAATCTTGAGCAAATCGAACAAAATAACTTACGATTAGTAGCCCAAATTTATGTTTATAAATATTAGAAATAATATTATTAAAAATATGATATAAAATCTGTTAGATAAAAAAAAATTCAATAAAGAAAAAATCAAGAGAAACAAAAATCGTTGAATTGTTTTTGCAATATTTTGCATGAATTTAAAGCTATTATCTTTCTATCTAAAGTTTTTTTGGTAACTAACATGTTATTTTAATATATATCCATTTAATAAATCTGTGTTGTTTGAAATATGTCAAAATATATTACCTTTATTCACTGATAACTGAATAAAAATGGAGTGTACTCATTTATGCTGAGCACTGTAAACGTAAAAATGTAATGCATTCCTTGTGATTCAAAGCTTTTACTCCAGTCTTTGGTGACGTCAAAGAAAAATACTGAATACTTTACTCAGACTTTACCATACCAGAGTTCATGCCGTTGCTGTTTTCCTAAAATAAAACTCAGAAGCAATTCATCAGATTGCACTGGATGTCATCTCAGATTAATATAACGGAGCAATCTCTATTCTTGGGTAACAGAATGCAGACAATGGATTACAATAAAACCAGATGATCTCTCAGACGCACAAGTCTTTCCCAAAAGCTTAAAAAGGCATGCTTGGCCACAATGCCAATGCCATAGCTTGTCTTGTGCACCATAAAAAATGATTAATTGATTAAATGATAAAGCACTGATAAGCCACTGCGGTCATCTTTACTGTTTTAAATGAAATGTTATAAATATTATGCTATCTTTCACAATAACAGGACTGACTGACTTGTACATTTCAGGCTAAAATCTTTTTTTATGCACATGGCTACTGCATTTCAAATATCGTATTGCACTTATCTGTCTGTCTGGTTTACCAGTGTTAAAAAATAACCTGTATTTATAGTAAACATTCATGGCTTGTATCATTATTAAACTTGAAGAGAGGCTATGATTGAGAGGCTCTGAATCAATGAAAACAATGTCTTCCTCTGTCCTTCATTGCTGATTGATTACTTTAAAATTCACCAGGTCATAACATTGTGGATTCATATAAACTCACTCGTGACGTGTGTGTGGACTTTTGACCAACCGATTTTTCACTGTGCTCGCCTGCCTTTAGAGATAACATCCAATGTGCATCAAATCAGTTGTTATCGCAGAATAATACCCGACAGGCTTATCAGCAGCCTCATGCAAAGGGGAGCTATAGCAGCTAACACTATTATTCTTATTATTTAGTCACAAGATGGTGCCCAGCAGTCAAGAACAGAGTCACAGATAAGCATAAATATATATGAATATAATCAATAATGGTTAAGATGATTCATTGCACCTGTGTTAAACATTTTATAAGCTGTTCTGGTGAAAATCAGGGATTAAAAAATGGCTGTCTGGAATACTTGATTCTTATTGGTCCGTCACAACATTCCAAGTTATGTTATTCCCAAATAGCAACAGCTGAATAACACAGGCTCATTTGGGTACTTCAAATCATTTCAACCTTGGGTGAATACTGTACCTTCAACATCTATATGCTTGTCTGTCACGCTGCTGTTTTAGATTTTTGATGCCATCTTGTGACTGAATAGTGCATAGGTTAGTGTATGCTCCATTCAGCTGATTTTGTTTCTGTCAGCCTTTAATTAAAGAATTAATACACTATTACAGCTCTGAACAATGTCTAATTTTATATTTTGTGGCAGATAGCTGTGTGATAAGTAAAACCCTTCATTGATTGTTTACAGTTTATTTCAAGTTACTTTTATGAAGAAGAAAGGTGGATATATCAATTCACAATCTTTCATAAGATGCCAGGTGGTCCCTGTTTGTCGAATTACAACATTCTAGAGTAAAATGAAGAGAAAGAAGAGCACATGTTAAGGCAGATGACAGATGTGTCATCTTTGTGACCCGAGTCTTCAAACATCTGCCTGCAAGAGAAGCAAACAGATTGATTTAAAGATTTGTGTTCGCTCATTTGGTCTCTCCGACTGGGTTTCTTGTGCTCGTCTCTAAAGATTAAGGAAGTAAACAGTGCAAGTGCTGTGAAGTTCTAAATTGAAAAAATTAAAAAGTGTGTGCGTGTGTGTGTCTGTGTGTGTGTGTGTGTATATATATATATATATATATATATATATATATATATATATATATATATATATATATATATATATATATATATATACACTAGGGTAAGGCCGACAGCCGATAGCCGATAGACATCATGATGCTGAGCCGGCATCGCCGATCCTCCGCCCCCGTTGCAAACCCGCTCGTGAAAAATACACACTCAGACCCCGTTTACACTAATACAGCTTAGTTTTAAAATGCCATTTTAGAACTAAAATGATCCACGTCCACACTGGTGTTTCACCTAGCATTTCTGAACAGCCCTCCGTCTACTGAAAACGCACATCACGTGACCACACCCACCCACCCACACACACACACACATGTGCTTGTCTGAGCTCCTGAGAACAGTGTACGTTGGATAGTTTATCAAGGATGTATCGCTGCATCGTGTCTCACTTTAAACGTGATATTAAATTAATCTTATCTCTATCCAGGGCTTAATTTGTGCAGGAACACGCCGGATTCGCACCTCATTTTACCTATCTCCCTCCTCAACCGCCCTCCTCCCCTGTCCGCTGTTCATTTTCACTTTCTTCCGTGACAGCCCAACCCTCTTCACTTTCGTCCGCGAGACCCCTGCGCCGCTCACTTTCCACCGCGACACCCCTCTGCCATCCACCGCACCAAACAAATGACTGACACTGATCACTATGCCAACTCGTGCCAGAGTCCCTCGGAAAAAGTAATTGACAGGTGGTGATTTGTGTGTAACTTATCTTTATTTATTTATGATATGGTTATAGGTAAAACAAAGACCAGGTAGTTGAAACGGTAGGCTACAAATAATTAATTTGTTATGAATTAATTTATTATTCATAAATAATTAATTCATCTCCGCCTATGAAGACGATGCCATCGTCCATCGCGATGTTTCACATTAGACATCGTACGATGCTAAATTGGTCAACATCGTCCAACCTATACAAATGCACGCACACACACACACACACACACACACACACACACACACACACACACACACACACACACACACACACACACACACACACACACACACACACACACACACACACACACTGATATATACTATATAATATATTATCTTTGAATATCAAATTGAAGTAATTCTATCCCATCCTATTAATAATATAATATATATTAAAATAAAACAATGATTGCTATAGTATGGCCATTTTAGTAGTCATAGAATTCTGGGAGCTCCACTGTTAAGACAACCTCACTTTTAGGCTCACATAGTATCTACCCTCTGTGCACATATAAAACAACAGTATAGGCCAAGCAAAGCCACAAACACCAGAAAACCTGAAAGTTAGTTCACCACTTCTTCATACGCAAAAGAGCATAACTTTGAAACAATGTCATCACACCACAGACCCAACAATATCCTCCAAGACATGTCATAACTTAAGGCATCATCCCAGTTTGTGCTTTATCTTTGAAAGCTTCAGTTTTATAGATTTCCTCCATGCTCTGTGCAGCATTGATTTGTATTTGATGTGTTTTCCAGCAGGAGGACCTGAGGGAAGCCCATGCCGCAGTAATGAGAGATGAGAGATGATGCTGAGAGATCCGCCATGAAGGTGAGCTTTCAAGGTGGCCTCTGATGTCTAGAAAATGCCTTGAATACACAAAAAGCCCCAAAACAATCTATACTTTTTTCTTTTTTTTTGCTTGGAATGTGCTCTTTTGCAGACTGGATTTACTTCAATCAATGTACAAAACAGATTTAGCCATTTAGTGTGAATGGAGGAAAGTAATGCACAAATGTTAATGGGATATCTTCAAAATGTCCACTCAGCAGAGGTGCCCTACTGTATATAGAGTGTTTTCAGGGGCACTGCTTTTGCCGTCCTGACTGACAGACTAACACACACAGTCCGTCTGATCAATCGTATCGATTACAAGTAAGCTGCTTTGAGCTCTGCAGAGCGCTTGGAAATCACATAAACACATTATTGCTTATCAGAAACACAGGACGACTAAGGTCATTTTAGATTTACAACATTTCACCTCGGGCCAGTTGCATTCAGCTGGTTTGGCAGTGAGATAAGAGTTACCTTGAGCACACAGACATGATTTAATGTCTAGAGTAAGATAAAAACGCATGCTGTTCCCTCGAAACACTTTATAACATGGGTATCGGCAAGCAGCTTTGTGCACGATTCAGTTACATGTTAACTGTAATCTCTGATACTAAAGCATGGCTTACACTCTGTGGTACATTTCTAATATCTGTGATCTTTGATCATTGGTTTGACATTTTCATGGACAGTTCAGGGTCTTCTTCTACACCTCTTATATGGAGAATGAAGTCACATGCATTGCTCAGGTGTGAGTTTTTTAAAGAATTCAACTGAGTGTAAAAATCTTGATGGTTCTGTGGGTTTTGTCAATCAAATCTGATCTTTAATTTGTATTTTATATTTGATTCAAGTCAGGTGATTGGCTAGGCCATTCTACAGCTTGATTTTCTTTCTCTGAAACCATTTGAGAATTTCCTTGGCTGTGTTTTGAATCATCGTCTTGCTGAAATGTCCACTCTGGTTTCATCTTCATCATCCTGATAATGTAGATGTTGAACTGAAGCAGCTAATATTCATTTACATTGAGGAAGGGCAGAAGGTGGCTGAAGAACTACTGAGAGATTTCAACTGCTGTCTGGGATTTCACTGTCTTTCTACACCTCCCTTCATGTGTTCAATACTTTTTACCTTCGTCATTTCATTTTTATTACAGATAACTTAATTTGTAAACTAATGAGATTTGTTTTCTTTGCATATTTGGATTTCTTTGGTTGTTATCAATATCCGGGGAACATTTCAAGTCAACGGCACCTTTAGAAATATGTTCTTTGAGAAAAAATGGTGAGGTGTTCAACACTTACAGTATTTCCCCCTATAGCCTACAAATCAGATATATGGTCAAATAATGATGTAAACGCTAGGCCTACTTTTGTTTATTTGTTACCATTATTACATTTAGGTTAATCAATTCCATTTTTTTTGCACAAGCTTTGGAGATGTAACATAGATTTCCGCTTGAAAATCGGTCACCTACAGCTTTTGTTATGAGCCACTGCTGTGCTCAAAATGGCATAAATGATTTCGCATTGCACTACAAAGAGAGTGCAATTGTCAATCTGAAGTTTGCTAAAACTGAACTGTAAAAAAATTACATTGAAAGCAAATTATACATGAGAAAGGTAACTTTAAGCATTTTTATTATTCATTTAAAGTGGATGCTGGAACATTCCAAAGGAATAGGACATAGGGGATAACTCAGCATATATCACAACCAGAAACTATGCTTCTAACTAAAGCTCTACAGGTTTGCGATAATGTTTACAAATGTTTATTGGAACAACGGATTTGGGAAACACCTAAATGCTGAACTATAATTGTGACAATGGGTCTTGCAATCTTAGTTGGTTAACAATGGTTTTTGGACCAGCTTCAAACCACCTCAGGAAATGTTAACACTTGGAAAAGTCTAATGCTAGCACCTGATAGCGCTGAAAGCCTAAATCCCACCCTCTCTGCAAATCGCCACCCAAAGCCATGCCTTGTGAACGGCATGAATGCCATGTTATCACTGTGTTGGTGCTACGGTTTTCCCCACAGTCCAAAGACATGCGCTATAAGTGAATTGGGTTAACTAAATTGGCCATAGTGTATGAGTGTGTGTCAATGTGAGAGTGTATCGGTGTTTCCCAGTACTGGGTTGTAGCTGGAAGGGCATTCGCAATGTAAAACATATGCCGAAATAGTTGGTGATTCATTCTGCTGTGGCGACCCCTGATAAATACGGGACGAAGCCGAAAGAAAATAAATTAATAATTGAATTTAATGTTTGCCAGCACAATGTAGACTTTCAACCAGCATAACAAAAATAGTTTCTGAAGACAATCACTAATTGCACCTTTATGTTTGCTGTGAGGTATCATTTCAGAATGCGGGTTACTGAATGTGTTTTGAATTGATGATGTACTACCGCATGAGTCTGTGTTTGGTGAAGCTTGATTGTCATTGAGTAAGACTTTATGACAACTGAGATTTTACAGTATGACAAGAGGATCATATTCATAGACTCTGACAAGCTACAATCGTAAAATAATTATTAAAAATCGCACACAGTGTAAGCCAGGCTTAAGGAAATAAATCAAAGTGTTGGTAGTTGTCTGCTTCTAAAGTGAAAGAAGCAAGAAAACAAGCATTAAAAACAATGGAATAATTAATAAAAAAAAATGTTTGGTTGGAAGATGCCCTCTGGATGCTTTGTTGTATGTAGGATATATAATCCCCGAATGATTCATTACTCAATTGAACCATCTGGTTGGCTGAACTCACTGAACCGAGATCTGCCACCTTTGGAGACTCATAATGAGTCATGAACCAATAACTGTGCTTACAGAAAGGTGCAATTAGCATTTACTTTTCATAGTTCAAATCCAGTCATTTCTAAAGGAATCCAAGTGGAGTTATTGGCCACATTGACCAATAAAAAGCTGCGTTGATTTCAAAGCAAAATACAAACAAAATCTGGGTTGGTTTAAATTAAAACATGTCTGTTTATTTATTTATTTGAGTTTCTGTAGATGTAGACTGTAGACCAGTAGATGTACATTAATAATTTGGTAGCTTTAACCTGTCAATGAAACTATCTTCCTCTCTAAAGCCCTATTCAGATGGCAGTTGTTTCTCATGGGGATGTTTTTGCAAGAAAAATCTCCACACTGACTAAACACTGAGTTTGTTATTCTACAAACCTGAAACTATGTGTCTTACATCAGTGTTTCCCAACTCTGTTTCTGGAGGTACACCAGCAGTACATATTTTAGATGTCTCCCTTATCTGAACCATTCATTTCAGGTTTTGGAGTCTCTTCTAATGTTCTGATGGTTGGATTTAGGTGTGTTTGAATAGAAAGAGGTTGAAAACGTGTACTGTTGGTGTGCCTTCAGGAACAGGCTTGGGAAACCGTGTCTTACATGATCATTCACATGCTCAGACAGATGCTAGTATTTATGTAGGTTCCCCAAATATGGCCTATAAGAATCACTTTCCTGCAGAGTTTTGCTCTGATTAAACACTGATTAATCTCACTTTAGATTCACACGGCACATCTACTCCAGCACTGGTGCAATCGCCATGACAACAGCCAATTACATTGGAATAAAATACAACTCAAAAAAGCGGCTTTTGACAACTAGTCAACGATAAACAGAGTACATGGACACTAAACCTTCTTTGGTGTCTTTTTTTAATACACAAGATATCACTTTTGCTGATGCAATTTACCATGAACCATATTGTGCGTTTCAGTAGCCCTTAAAGGGTTTACACAAGACACTTGGATTCATCTTTATTAGAAACTCAAAGATTCAGACAGCAATTAAATCCCAACACAACCTCAGTACTTGTAAAAAAAACAGTAGGTAATTTGGCCTGGGATTTTTACCAGGGTTGTGAGAGAAAAACACAGAATTCACACAGCTATAAAGTCACCAACTACTTCCTGTAAATGGTTAAAAAACCCTTATGCCCCCCTCAGAAACAATTACCATCGGAAGTGTAAACAAGCTATAATGTGGACCTGAATTAATGCTATTTTCAAATGTAAAGACAGCAAACAAACCTCACTGCCATTACATTGGTCCCTCGTTATTTGCGGGAGTTACGTTCTGAAAATAACCAGCAATAGGCGAAATCCGCGAAGTAGTTAGCTTTATTTTTTACATTATAGATGTTTTAAGACTGTAAAACCCCTTACTACACACTTTATACTGTTTTCTCAGACAGGCATTAACATTTTCACACTTTTCTCTCTTGTTTAAACACTCTTAAAGTTTAAACTTTCGTAGAAGTTTTGTAAAAAGTCCAGTATTATAGAATGAAACCACAGATCAAAACCTGTTGTCAGGAGCAAACATTCATTGCTATCAACAAAAGGTTCATAAAGTTCTTTAGCTTTTGTGCAGATAATATTGGCTTTCAGCATAATGTTCTTTTTTCCTGCAGTCACTGATCCACAAAACTAAAGCAGATTCCATCCTTAAGGGGGTCGCACACTGGATGCACCGCGCACATGAATTGAAGAAACACACACCAGATGTGCACATTCACATGTTATTAAATGAAATTATTCAGATGGCACGGCAGAAATACGACAGTGTCCTGAGTCATAGCTGGGCACCGCAGACAGCCGCTGACTTGCGGCGCCGGTGTGCATACCTTGGTATAAACCTATGTTTACATGATATAAACCTATGTCTAAAATGCATGACGCTGCATGGTGCTGAGTGGCGCGGCGCATCCAGTGTGTTACCCTCTTTACAATGGTCTTACAACCCTTTTGGCAACCTTGTTGGAACTCACACTGCTAGCGATCAGCGATTTATGTTCATTTAGAAAGCTAAACGCATTCTGTACTGTACAGGAGACATGAGATTGATTGACAATGGTCTTCAGCCAGGGATGGGCGAAATACATTGAAATGTACTTTAAAATAAAATACCAAATATCGCAGTTTTACGTGTATCAAAATAAACTACAAAATACAGCAGCCACAAATGTATCAAAATAAAATACTGTTTTTAGTTTTTTTTTTTAAATACTACAAAATACTTTTACAAGAGAGCATGACATTTCTTCAAATCCTTACATCAACAAGCATATTGGATCAATTCCTTCACAATACACCAACTTAGTGAAGTGAACAATGATTGACAACAACAGTGTTTCTTTGAGCAAATTTAAGTCAGCTTCTCTGCCAACTCATTTACTACTCCTCTATAGTATAAAACTTTTGTTTCTCTTTTATTTTAGTATAAATTACTATAGAAAGTCCTGTCTTAAAGATGATCTCTTTAATCACTGCAAAAACCATGTAATGCAGATAATAAGTTGGAATATAGTACTATATCTCTTCATTGTTTCAATCCGTTGCTTGGCCAGTAAAATTGCTACCATCTCTTAACAGTCTTATATTTTAAAAGGGTGATATATGAAGTGGTTATTTAATTTTTTTTTTGTTTACATGTTTTTTCTAAATACATTTTTTTTGCAGTTAAAATCTTCAATACCTAATGTAAAAACTTAATTTCTGAAAACTACTCAAATCTACAGTTTTAGTACTGTAATTTCCATACATCATGTTTTTGCAAGTATTCTCTTCAATGCACAACATAAAACATGATATCGCAAAAAATGATCAGTTTTTGCAAAGGCTGGAGTTTTTGACAAGTGTGTATAGACTGGAATAGTATTATATATTTGTGTCTAATATACTGGATTGTCCCACTGTGACATCTTTAGACAAGCATTTTTCCTCTTCATTAACTATACCTGCAGATCAACTACTGGCATTTGAAACAACAATGAAGTAAAGATATCGCCACTGTAGAACTTATTTTTATGTTGTTGTTATTTTCTTGGCATCTACATCAGCAATCCATCCAAAACTACTATTATTTGTGCAGTTTACCTGTCTTTTTAATATAGTCCATATCGATATTGGAATTATATTGTATAGACCAAAATTAAGAAATATATCGTGATATAAATTTTTGCCATATCATCCAGCCCTATGTGTGCATAATTTTCATCCATACTCCAAGCATTGACCACCACTTCAATTTGAATCAATTTCCTGCTCTGATCTCAAGCCTAGGCAAATAACTGAGAAAGCACCAATCAGAGGCTGTATTTTTATGAAGTCATCATGTAGACTTCTTACAAAGTATTTTACAGTATTTTAAAATACAAAAAGACAAGACACTAAAGTATTTTGAGACAAAACATTAACCTATTTTCATAAACTCTATCAAATACAAATGACAAAATACTATTTTGTATTTAAAATATGTATTTGAAATACATGTATAATAAATACTGCCCATCGCTGTCTACAGCCAGTCAGAACGCAGAACACAATGTGCTGTAAAAAAATTATAAAAATAAGCATATCAAATTGCACAAGAAAAAAAAAATCAGCGAAACTGCAAGGCCACGAAAGGTGAACCATGTTGTAGTTGGACCACTGTACTTTAAATTTATAATCACAAATCTTACTGTCAAAAAAAGAACAAGAATATCCTCAAACTTCTCTGTCAGACTTTGAGGTCAACAGGCACTGATACGAAATGGTACAGCGTTCAGGTCTGCATGGCTGCTCAGTTTAACTCAGGCCATCTCAATATTTCATCCAGTAAGCTGAGCTGGTGGAAAGACTGATTCCAGGTGGGAGTATGAAGGGAGTTTGTGTTATCATAATGCACTGTGACACTGCTGGCAAAGCCCTAGAACTGATTTTCTCCTCACAGAAGCTGCTGTCTTCCCCTGTTTTTAAGGTGCTTTTAATTAACAAGGCCCCATTAAGATCAATATGCTCCTTAGGATTCTGTTAGTGTAATTAAATACCCACACACAAGTAAGACGACTGGAAGCTGGTGGTTAAGGATCTGAGCTGGTAACATTAAAGTTGCAGGTTTGCTTGCAAATAAGGTTGACCTTTGAGTTAACAAGATCGTCTGTCACCATCATACCCTTGATCAAGGCTTTGGATTGACTTTCCTACGGTTAGAGTTACTTTGAATTAAATCACTAGTTAAATTACCACTAACCATTCCCTTAACGAGATTACAGGATTTAAAACCAGCTTTTTGCTGATAGCTTATGTAATGTAGTGCTGGTCTAGCAGGTAGATGAACAAGGTCCTTCAGTTTAGTAGAAAATCTTGTTTGACCAACATTTTTATGCAACACAGGGTCATCGGAAATATGTGCTTCAGCCTATATTTTTGTGAAATGTACTAAAAATACATTTTACTACAGTTTTAAGGTTAAATTAAAGCTACTGGGCAAGAACACCAACAACTTTTGGTTCCTTTTACCAACTAATAATATTTATAGAAATGTATTGGAATTCGTTTTCAGCAGCTCTTGCTCAACACCAAATATATGTCACAAACAACTTAACAATGTTTACTATTTATAATCAAATGATTTTGCCTATCTATCTTTAAATGGACAACTTTTCTGGTGTTTTTAGTTTGCTTGTAGCTCACTTTGTACTGTGTTTTATTGTGATGGAGGCCACTCTTCTTGGCTTCATAAAACAGATAAAAGCAATGTAAAGCCAAGGTAAAACTAAGTGGATACAGTTCACTTTTCTTGTACCTTTTGGTTTATGGTTAAGGTTTTAGGTCAGCATGATGCCTTCTCGCGGATGTGTACAAGGACATTTATGTGAAACTTACAACAAAACTAAGTAACCATTTAAAGTTAAAGGGTCACGAAACACCAAAACTAATTTTTTGAGCTGTTGACAGTCATATTTGTGTCCCACCCTGCTATAAACACTATTAGGACACATATATTGCACTAAAAAGTGAAAATTGGTTGTTTTTGCGTTATTTTGAGCAAATTCGTTCTTCCGGTTTGAAACGAATTTTTGAAGCTGCGTCACGATCATGAGATACTTAGGTGTAAATCCAGCCTGGAGAGTGGCTGTCTGTCTTTTCGAGAACATTGTGACGTATCTGAGTGTGCGGCATTAATTCATGACAAAGACGTGCTTCAAACCAATCAGCGCGCTCTATTGTGTATGACGTGAAACTTCATTAATATGCATGATAGCTCCGGAGACTGTTTTACCTGTTTACAGCGTTCAGACGGCAGAGAGACGCCACGTTGTGTTGCCAAAACAAGTGAAAGAACTAGAATTTGGAGACATGGGTCGTCGATGTTGCATTTATTTGTGTGCTGCAACGAAGGTTTTGTTTTCATTTTCCCTCTATGAGAGAGCTGCTGGAATCACGTGTGGATTACAGTGCACGCGACAGAAATGCGTTTGTAGGGAACATTTTTTACCCGAGAGTTTTTCGCATCTGGAAATGGTGAAATCCGGATTTGCCGCTCGTCTCCTTTTAATAAAAAGACACACCTCCAGTTTGATTGTCTGTCTACAGATTTGGTAAGTGTGTGCAGTGCAGTGCAGTGCACTTTGTTTAACACAGATTGCAAAGTTATTTTGTATTGTCAGCAGTGCTCTTTCAGTTTTTAAAGGCATACCTCAGTCAAAATGATTTAGTTACTAAGTTTACGGTATGTTAATATCACTGCAATATTATAGTACAATATTATAGACTGAAAGATCCGCTGTAAATGCTGCTCTCCGAGTGTAAACATGTAAACACAAACTATTCCCATCGTGCAGGATTTTCGCCGCATTTTCGGACAGGATAGTCTATACACACATGGCTTTCTGACGCTACCTACAGAGTACATAAGTTACAGAGAAATACGGAGGATTTTTTTCTCCCATTCGCCGTGCAGTTTCAAACATATTGCGTCTGTGTGTATGTTTTGCCTGTGAAATCAGCACGTGCCCAAATGGAAACTCCCTTCTTTGCAAGTCCTTCCCTCTTTCCCTCCCCCTACACTTCCACACTCCCAGAGCTGGGCACGCCCACTTTACTGACTTTTTTAAACTAGAGGTATGAAAACACCCTGCTGAGACAGGGGGGTTTCGTGGCCCTTTAACAAAAATGTAGACAGCGCCCTCTATTGGACTTGCTGCCTGAAACGTGCAACAAAACCTACCCACAGGAACAAATTTTACATTTCGCAAAAATGTAGGGTTTTGATGGGCTGATTTTTATTTTTTTTTTTAAGTCTTGCAAGTCAGTTTTGAATGGTGGACCAATACAATGTGTTTCATGTTTTAACATTTATTAAATAGAATTGTTGGCTAATTATATTCAACAACATGTACAAATACAATTATAAACATATACAGTGGAAATCAGACCCCCCCCCCCCCCCCCCCCCCTCTTGATTTTTTTTTTCTTTTTTGTATATTTTGCAAATGATGTTTGACAGAGCAAGGAAATTTTCACAGTATGTCTGATAATATTTTTTCTTCTGGAGAAAGTCTTATCTGTTTTATTTCAGCTAAAATAAAAACATTTAAAAACTAGTTTAAGGTCAAAATTATTAGCCCCTTTAAGCTATATATATATTTTTGTTAGTCTACGGAACAAACCATCGTTATACAATAAATTTCCTAATTACCCTATACTGCCTAGTTAAGATAATTAACCTAGTTAAGCCTTTAAATGTCACTTTAAGTTGTACAGAAGTGTCTTGAAAAATATCTAGTAAAATATTATTTACTGTCATCATGGTAAAGATAAAATAAATTAGTCATTAGAAATGAGTTATTAAAACTATTATGTTTAGAACTGTGTTATAAAAATCTTCTCTCTGTTAAACAGAATTTGGGGAAAAAAATAAACAGGAGGCTAATAATTCAGGGGGGTTTAATAATTCTGACTTCAACTGTATGTTCATTTTGTTAACATATGTCAGTTTGAAGACCAGTTGAAAAATCCCTGCTTCTCTAGATTAACAATATATAGTTATGTATTTGAGTAAAAAAAATGATATATTGAATTTTAAAAAGTAAAATTATAGCATACTGTATGGTCTGAACAAACATGAGCCACTTTATTTCCTCATTGTGAACGCTGACATAATTGAATGTATTTGACAAATTTAAAAATTAAAAATGATAAAATTTCAAAATTAAATGGCCTTTTTTAATGCCATGGTTATGAGGAGGGTAAGTGGAGGGTACTGCTTTAAATTTCAAATGTAAAAACTCAATAAATAAAAACAGAAATAAATGTTATTCTGACCAGTTGTTATTTTCAGAAATAAAATTGTAAAATAACAATAGTCATTTAGAATTTTTGAAGAAAATCTATCACATCTTTATAGAATTAATGAAATATTAACATCTTACTCAAATAATACTCCATAACTTATAAATCCAGGAAATTTTGAGAAACTTCAAGTGTTTTTTTTATTTTTTTGCATTGTTTTTTCATATGAAGTAAGCAATTCTGCACAATAATTTTACTATATAAGTTTTCTTCTCTGTGATCAAACAAACTGCTTGGTAACACTCTGGTAGCATGTGCTCATATGCTGTGCGTGCAGGTCTGTGTACACCATGTGTCGCTGTCACTGAGGCCTTTTAATGCCCAGAAGTGTGGAAAGAGGTTCCTGTACTGTGTTCTCCTCACAACGGGTGATCCTGCGTGGCGGATCTTCCCTTTCAGGTGACTTAAGATTACTTGAGCTTCCATCTGTTCAGCAAAAGCCTGATTGCTCCGTCATCTACCACTAGGTAAATAAGATGACAGCCAATTAGAGCTGAAAACACACTCCCCTGCCTGGCCAGGGCTGAGTTCATAATTAAAGAAGCATACTGGAGAAACAACAGCCAATTTATTTGAGGACATTTGGCACTGGAGGACCACCGCCCGCAGAAAAGAAACACCTTGATCGATACTGACGCTTTTTCTCAAAGCAAAGACATATGAAGGGAACAATAATATGGAAAGAAACATTGTATGTATGTATGTATATTTATATATATATATATATATATATATATATATATATATATATATATATATATATATATATATATATATATATATATATATATACGTATAATGTAGATGAAATCCTTCAATTGGACAGTGAATGGCTACTAGATAAACGAGTAAATAAGCAAAACTAAGTCAGAACTACTGTAAGTTTCGTCCTCAGTGATTAGTACATTTGACAGTAGTAGTAACACCATGGGGCGACACGGTGGTGCAGTGGGTAGCGCTGTCGCCTGACTAGCAAGAAGGTCACTGTTTCGAGCCCCAGCTGGGTCAGTTGGCATTTCTGTGTAGAGTTTGCATGTTCTCCCCGTGTTGGCGTGGGTTTCCTCTGCGTGCTCCGGTTTCCCCCACTGTCTAAAGACATGCGCTATAGGTGAATTGAATAAGCTAAACTGGCCGTAGTGTATGTGTGGGTGTGAATGCTAGAGTGTATGGGTGTTTCCCAGTGCTGGGTTATGGCTGGAAGGGCACTCACTGCATAAATCACATGCTGGATAAGTTGGCAGTTCATTCCACTGTGGTGACCTCTGATTAATAAAGGGACTAAGCCAAAAAGAAAATAAATTAATGAATAATTACACAATGTGGTGAACATTTATTAAAGTGTGCAGACAGACAGAACACCAGAAGGACATAGAGAATAACCAACAGACAGATTTAAGAGGTGGACGGATAGACAAGAGGAGAGATGGACTTATGAATGGAGAGACGGACATATGGATAGACATTTGGATAGAGATACAGACAGACATACAGACAAATAAATAGATAGACACACAGATAGACAGACAAACGGATAGACAAAAATATGGACAGACAGACAGAAAGATGGACAAGCAGACTGACAGATAGACATACGGTCAGACAGACAGATAAATGGATAAACAGAGAGACCAAAAGATTGATAAACAGATGAACAAACAGACATACAGACAAAGTTGGATAAGCAGACTGATGGATAGACATACAAACAGACAGACAGACAGACCAATGGAAAAGCAGACCGACAGACAGACATACGGATAGACATACAGACATATGGACAGGCCGACAGACATTCAGACAGATGGATAAGCAGACCGAAAGACACATAGATAGACAGATGTATGGACAGACAGACAGAAACACATACAGATAGACAGATGGATAAAGAGACTGACAGACATATGGATAGACATACGAATAGACAGACATATGGGCAGACAGACGGACCGAAGGAAGAACGGACAGACAGACAGACAGATGGATAAGCAGACCGACATACAGATATACAGACATATGGATAGACCAACATACAGATGGATAAGCAGACCGACAGACAGACACAAGGATAGACAGATGTTTGGAGAAGCAGACTGACAGACAAATGTATGGACAGACAGACCGACAGAAAGACATATGGATAGACAGATGTATGGACAGACAGACCAACAGTCAAACATACAGATATACAGACAGATGGATAAGGAGACTGACAGACATATGGATAGACAGACATATGGACAGACAGACATATGGATAAACAGACATATGGACAAACAGACAGAAAAACAGAAGGAAGGACGGACGGACGGACGGACAGACAGACAGACAGATATACAGACAGACAGACAGACAGACAGACAGACAGACATATGGATAGACAGATGTATGGACAGACAGGCCGACAGACACACAGACAGATAGACAGACAGATAAATGGATAAGGAGACTGACAAACAGACATTTGGATAGACAAACAGGTAGACAAACATATGGACAGACATATGGACCGAAGGAATGACAAACAGACAGACAGACAGACAGACAGACAGACAGACAGACAGACAGACAGACAGACAGACAGACAGACAGACAGACAGACAGATAGATAGATAGATAGATAGATAGATAGATAGATAGATAGATAGATAGATAGATAGATAGATAGATAGATAGATAGATAGATAGATAGATATTGTCGTATTTCGCCTAAGGTACTAAGTAAGCCAAGTAAAAAATGATGAACGACACATACAGCGCCATGATTTGACACAGCGCTGTTGGGATTAGTGTGTTATAAAGAGTGCTGTGCCTTTGGTGTGGGTTCAGGCGCTCTTGGGGCTGTAGAGCAGCAGGTGACAGCAGATGAGGGAGCCCGTGGCTAATGAGGGAAGAAATGTTTGTCCTTGCTCTGTACCTGTCTGTGTCAACCTTTGGTGTTTTTTCCAAATCTGCCACATACTGGATGGCCTACAAGATGGCACACCCAAAACAGTGTGGTAATGATGTCCGTCTGCCTGCTTCGCTGTCTGTGGTGCCATCCTGAGAGATAGATGTCCGACTGGGTTTGGTTTCAGGGCACATGACATTAATGCCAGAGCGCACAGGGAAATCACTGTAATTTTCCTGCTCGGTCACAGAATCATGAAGTCCCTGCGACCATGTCCATCCCTCTGGCTATGGCGCACTTGTTTCGGCTGCCAATAAAGCTGGGAATAATGAATTGTAGAACTGCCGGGGCAGAGGTACACAACTGCTGTGTGGCCTCCACTTATTAT
The DNA here is from genome assembly GCA_903798195.1 of Danio kyathit. Taxonomy (NCBI): domain Eukaryota; kingdom Metazoa; phylum Chordata; class Actinopteri; order Cypriniformes; family Danionidae; genus Danio; species Danio kyathit. The sequence goes on from LR812542.1 coordinate 15,957,910, forward strand.
AAAACAGCATGTGAGGGAAATTGCTACTGCCCCGTTGAGCTTTATTCCTAAACACTGTTTGGAAACTTTTAATACACTGTATAAAATGTGACATGTTTAATATGGACTCCAAATAAGGCTGCATTTCTAGATCATCTGGAACTTGTTTAACCCTTTAACTGACATTGTAACTACCTGGTTGATGTTTTGTCCATACAGGTTATTACTAAAACAAACAAAAACAAACAAAATAAAAAATCACATTTAGCTTGGAGTGGTTTAAGGAACACAATTTAACCAAAGAAATTGGTCAAAAATGGGACAAAATTGTCAGAATTCTTCCACTTCGGCCTTGTCAATTATTATTATTTTTGGTGGCAAATTCCAGACACTAGTCCTGTTCTGTCTTGTATGTTGCGCTTGGCTCGAGTTTTCTTGGGTCGAGCACTCTTATTCTGTTCTTGTCTGTCTTTGTTTTTTGGATGAGCACTGTCTTGGCTAAGCTCAGGCCGTGGGCATGCTCTGGATGCGCACTCTCGTCCTGGTGTTTGTTTTTTCTGCAGCATGTGGTTTCATTCTCAGCATCTCAGTCTACTCGGATTCGGTTGGCGCTGGGATGAAACATGCACGTTGCATATGTGAGTGCACGGTGAGTTTTTATTTATCGTGTGCTCGTGTCTTGCGTTCAGTCTTCTCTTGGTGTTGTTTAGCATGTGGTTCATGTTTACATGCGATGTGCTTTAGTGTTTCATGTAAATACACGGTTAATGAGTTCTCTCATTGGCTGCATGTTCTAGTCCTGTTTTTTACGTGAGCACATGGCTTATGTTGTTTCTTTGTGTCATGTGATCTCCCGTATATTGTCTAGACTCTCCTTGTTATCCCATTATTAGTTTCAAGAATAAATTTGTGAGTTAATTGGAATAAGTATATCTAAAATAATATCAATTTTCAATATATCAGCGCATTTTGCATATGCGCATAAAAAAAATTGGTTAATGTAAACGCCAAGATGCGCATAAATTTTGAAAATGTGCATAAAAAACTGAAAAAAGCATAAAATAACTGAGTAAGATAAACTTTTTATTCAATAAGAAAAGATGGGCATAAACTAAGATAGAAACACTTTTACTAAATAAATTCCAGTATGTGCATTAAAAAAAGTCATGTGATTTTGTTATAAAAGATCACATGATGATAAAAATGTGTGTAAATGGACAAACCAGCAGGCTAAGCACATTGTAAAACATCTTAAATGTTGTTTTGGTATTTCTAAAATGCCTTAACCGTTTCAGTATTAGTGCTATTATATTATTAATTACCTCCAGAATCAAGAGCATCTGCGCTCCGCGTCTCAGGCCTTCAAACACCACCTCGACTTCACTGCGTGTCAGCATTGCCCTCTGAGGCGCAAGTCATTTATTAAATGAAAAAAAGATTCACGCAGCTTCTCCTACCAGAGCAAATTCAGTTATCAGGAAGTGACAATTTTGTTCTCTTTGACTCGTTGGATGGAAACGCTGCTTTATTCTTATGTCTTTTAAGCAATATTCCAGTTTTGCACAAAGTTAATCCGCATTTTGGATGAAAATGTAGCTATTGTCTGTTGCATGTTGATGGCCATGAGGATTTTGATTGATGTCTTACGTGTGACATTTTACATGTTAAATAGATGCACTGATCAGCCAGCCAAGGATCATAATAGGACATTTTTTACATGATTGTTCTGACCGTTACAAATGGTCCATTCTGTTAGCAGTGGCGCAAAAAAAAGCAGTGGTGCAGACAATGACATGACAGTGATGCTTGTGCTCACACTCATGGCCTAAGGGTGTTTTGGGGCTGTGGAGAAAATGTAAGGACATATTTCATATAAATCATGAAGGTAAGAATAAAAGACTTACTCAACAGGACTTCTATCCTCCACTGGGTCTAGATGTTCTTCAAAATGTATGCGCTTGTCATCAGAGTTGCGCTCTTCCTCTGAGGCGAAAGTAAATTCTTCGTCGCTGTTTAGTGCCGTGCTTCTTCACTCGTGTCGCGTGCCATCATTCAAACGAAAGTAACTATAACAAAGCTTGTCGTTTGATGCCATGTCTCGTGGAGCGTGAGGTGGCTCACCTCAGTTAATTTCCATATGAACATTGCGCTCACTGAGGGCTAGATCACGTTCGCTGTAATGAGAATCAGTCCTTACTTTTATGCGGATGAAATGAAAAGAGATTATTTGTTTTCGACTTGAATTGGTGCAAAACTAGACATATCAAGTTTCTATAGATATATCTCTCCTGCCTTTTTGTTGAGTATTTGCTGAGTTTCAGTTCATTTTAATGACATGTTTTTCCTAATACAGTCTACATGTTGTGTGCGTCTCGTGCAGACGATTATAATAACATAGCCTCGTGGGCATGGCCGCATTAACTCTAATGAGCTTAGACTAAGAAACAAGACATAGCGTTGGTTTCATACCGATTACTTTATCAAACAATATTTGTTTTCAACATGCACTCATTGCATTTAAAAGTGAATGTTTCAAGCTTTCTATAGATATGTGTCTCATGTCTGTGTGCTTTGTTTTCGTGGAGATTCAGTCCATTATACTGACGCATTTCTAAAAACAGTTCACGGAGAGAGAAAAGACAGATTGCCTACACTGTTTATTATCCTTGTTTTGCAAAAGCACACACGCTTGTTGTCATTGTGAGTGTACACATTAAAAACTAGACATCTAACTGATTCGATTGATGTATTGATCTTATCTGTACGATCAAAACTGAAAATGTAATTTAAGTTCATTTCAGCGTTAAGAAGTGAAGTCTTGTCAAAGCGCGTATACGCGGTCCTCGACCCCTGGGGGTTAACATCGTCAACCAGAACTTTTACCATAGTCTGTTAAAGCAGCATTATTTTTTGATGATTTGCAACCATGACCACCATGAAAACATTTGGAGCTACAAACCTTAACTTACATTAAACTGTCGCCCAGCTGAGCATTAAATCTAAAAAATGTCCTGTTAAAAACACAATTCAGAGTAAAATTAGGTGGTAATATTGTGATGTAGCATAGTGGTGGAAGGAGTAACATCATACTAGAGTAAATGTAGTGCCAGTAATTGTATATCTCAATTACTGCTCAATATATGGGTAAAATATAGACCTTCGAAAAATTACTAAAGTATTTTAAACAAAGCTGGAGACCTGTAACCACTTCCATAGTATTTGTTTTCCTACTATGTTAAGTTAATAGTTACATGTTGTCAGCCTTCATCACAATATCTTCTTTTGAGTTTAACAGAAGAAAGAAACTCATAAATGTTTGAAACCACTTGAGTAAATACTGAGAAACCTTTCATTTTTGCATGATTTATCCTTTTAAGTTAGAGTGAAGACAAGCCAGCAGAATGGGAGTTCTTCACAATGAATGGAAATGTGTCAATTATGTGGGGGAAAAGAAAAACCTTTATTTATTCTAGCTGTTTCCTTATTTTTTTTGCAGTCAATGTTTTCAGTTTATATTCATTGTACATTGTATTTGATTGCATTTTGTTTTTGTAATTAGGCACAATTTTCCTTTCAAGACTTATTGGTTATTGGTTTCCATATATAAGGTGCTATCAATATCAGAAAAAAAATATCCATATATGTGCCTTCCTAGAGAACAAATAAAAAATCATTCTAAATAAAATCGAAAAAGCTAATTAATATGATAAAATGTGATTTTTAAATTCATTGTTTGTAAGTAGCATATTCTTTTTTCTCATAACTGTTAAAACTCACTTGAGGAAGAACTTGGTGTTGTTTGTGTCACATTCACAGTCAACATCAGAGATCAGAGATTAGGGTACACGGAAATGTTCTTGCAGTTTTTATCAAACACCGCTAATCATGGTGTTCTAAGAAAACATTCCTCTAAGAATAGCCATGTGTTAATTGATCCACAGCCTTGAAATCTTACCTCACCTTTGAAGAAAATACATGACACGATGACATATCTGACACCCTTTGCTGTCGCGCTGTTGGACATCTCCTGCAGATGAGGAACCAGACAGCGCTAAATCACAACACAGGCGTTCAACCCTCGTCTGTCACCATGAAAAAGAGTAAAAAATAAATAAATTCCTGACTTGTGAACAGAAAACCAACTGCCATCTAGTCAGCCCAGAATTCCTTTGTACGCTCTTTTAAAACGTGACTAGCACAATTGAAGGCCAGTGGTTGTAATGAATGTATATTCCTGTAGACCATAACCCTGGACTGTCCCTAGGGGACGAGGACAATCATCTTAATGAGCGCCTGCTGAATGTCGACCGCCACCAAGAGAAGTGAGAATAAAACATGGAGCAGATGGCAAAGGAGAGAAATGGAAACTGGAGGAACCTGTAAATAACCTTACAGCAGATCTAGGGTTTATCCTCTGTAATACACCTAGATTCAGCCTCCACCATAGGAATGCGCAGGGGTGGTGTACAGCATGGGAATGACATGACAATGCTGTCCTAAAGAATATCAACTGTATCTAAACAAACCAGTGGTGCATTTCCCAATAGCATCATTAACCAACTACTGTCCCAAGTTCAGTTGTTACCAACATAGTTCAGTCATTTGGAAAACTATAGTTCCAACAAACTTTTCCTAACAGTATCACAATCTTGAGTGGTTGGTACTACAGGACTGGGTTCACAACAAATGCAAATTTGAGTATTAGTGTGAGTAGATCTGATTACAGATTGGATGTAAAATATGCAAATAGAGATGGATTTCCTACGGCTGTGCAAATAATACAAAATCTGCAATACGTTTGCTGTAAACAAGCGTTATTCGACTCATTTTCTGTGCAAGTTGAAAAATTTAGCTTAAGCAGAAAATTTGTGCAAGGTAAAAACTTACTGCTCAAACTTATCGATTTCTCAGTAGCAGAAGTCATTATAGTTGGGTAAACTTAGAGTGCATTGAATAGGAGAGTACAACAAAAAAATGTTATTATCCTATTTGCTGAAATAATAAAAGAAAAACTTGACGATGGTGTTATCAAGACTTTCAGAAAAAGGTAAAAAAAAATGTGTGAGACTGATAATGGCAGCCTGAAGAGTAAACAACATCAAATTTACTGTCCTGGGCTGTGTTACCCAAACAACGACATAACTCGTGGCTGAACTATCACAGTACGATGCATCATTTGGGAAAAGAACGATGTAGTGACGAGTGTTTCCCAAAACCGTGTTTGCTTTGTCGCAAATCCATCGTTTGAACCACGTTAGTTATAACGTAAAACGTCCACAATGGCGCTCTAAACAGGATGGAGTAACTACTTCTTTAGAAAAAAAACATACCTTTTTGTACAAATTATATTGTTTTACACGCACACGCATGAAAAAAATCCAATATTAGTTTTGATAAAAACATGCACTTATTATTATTATTATTATTATTATTATTATTATTATTATTATTATTATTATTAATTTTATTATTAAGTAGGATATTGTTTATTTTATTTTATTTTATTGAGAAGTCTTTTAATTACACCTAAGAGAGATAAATTTAAATGTTTTTTTTTTTTATCATTCCAAGTTTAAATGTTGGAACGTTCTAAAGGAATAGGGCATAAGGGGCATAACTGGGAATAGAACACAACCAGGAACTATGCTTCTAACTACAGCTCCAGAGGTGTAGTTGCAAACGTACAAGTTTGCGACGCATTTTGCTAAAGTTTGTTGGAATGATAGATTTGGAAAATGCCAAATCTATGAACTATGTTTGTAACGGCAGAACTTGCGACTTTAGTTAGCTAACAATGGTTTTCGGAAAAGCACCCCTGCCTATAGATGCTGCTTTAGAAACACCTCGCACAAGCGGTAATTCATTTTTTGTAAATTGATGCAAAGATGATACAATACATATGTATATACATATAAATGTGCATACATGTTTTTAAAAATCAAAATATTAAAAACTTTTAAAGATTTAGGATGGTAATGACTGTTAAACATGTCATAGCAGTCTCGTGAAAAGGGTCCATAGGCTTTAGAACAAAGGAAACACATTTTTTATCATGTATTGTTTTGTGGAAGCATAGGTGAATCCAAATGCAAGCCTACATTTACTGATGTACCATAAAACATAGATAAATCAAAGAGGGAACAAGAATACAATTCAAAAAGCATGAACTAAATCCACACCAGTAAAAACCATTAGAGAAACTAAGAAATATGTACAGCAATGACCAACACATCTCAGGCTCATTAGAAATAGGCCTACGTTTTTGCAAAACATACAATTTCTTGCTATGGATACATTTACTTGACTGTTTCAGATGGCAAATCTAGAGGATGCTGTATACATTTATGCAAATCTCAAATACACTACTTGTGGTACATTTTGTTATACGTTTCAGATACACTATTGTACATGTCTCGAAAAGGCGGGGCTTGTTGTACAGTCCATGTACAGTTTTACATGGTTTTTACCTGTTTTTTAAACAAATTGCTCTGCATCACAAGCACAACAAAGTTTGCTACTGAGCAAACTGAAAAAGCCAGCAAAGTTGTCTATATGATGATGATGATGATGATGATCACAGCAATAGTATTGGTGTGAAAAGGAACAAAAATCATTGCACTCATGCTGCCTCATTGTCTTCATTTTACCTCAGAACTAAAGTATGTTCAAGTATGTTGAAGTACGTTTTTGCAGTGTCACAAAAATGTAGGCTGGAGCACGTATTTCCAATGAACCTGTGTTGGAAAATCCAATGAAACCAAAGGAAAGACTACAACCAGAAACAGAGCCTAAGGCAAACAACACAATAAAAGTCCTTAGCAAAAGATACAGGGGAATCATGACACATACTGTAGACGCTATGTCCCAAATAAGAGGCTGCAACTCTTGAAAGAAGCATTCGAAGGCTGACTGAGTTACTGCGGTGTTACAAAGGCTGTCTCAGTTTTGAAGGCTCATTCAAATATAGCCTCCAAAAGACACACTTTAAAGTCTGTCTCCTTCCAAGGATGCTGTCTCTAGATTGGGATTCAACTACAGTTCGAAATAATAGATGACAAACAATGCCACATCTAGGATGCTTCACAACGTCCTGACAGAAAGACTAGCATGTCTGACTTTTTTAGCCCCTCCACACAACAAGTTCTGTCACATCTGTGAATTTGACCAAGAGGAAAAAAGAAGCTCTTTTGCACACAGATTTCAAACATCCCTAAGAGAAATGATGGTGTTGGTGCTGCTATGTGGAATTATGTAATGGGGGGAAATGGTTGTGGATTATGATGGGTCCAAGAGATTTGTTTACGGAATGTTTTTCAGAACACAGACACTAAGTCCACCTTCTTGATTACATCACACATATTGTGAAAGACAGCAAGCAGTGACTGGTTGGAAGCAATCTATATTCCGACACGTGTCTTGTCCATGACACAACAAAAATCTAGAAAGCTAAAATACCATAATTGACATCTACCACTTCAAAAGTCAAACCAAAAATAAAAAAAACAGGATAAACCAAATTAATATCAGTGGCTCTGAATGATAGACTAAGTTTTAAGCTAAACATTTGATCTTTAAAAGAAATTAAACAATATTTACAGCCTTTAATTACCATGTCCTTAGTACATTTTTGACTGAGCTTCTTGTCGCATAATGACATGTGAGTTTCAAACATCAAATAAATAGGGCTCGTGTGGTGCGTTGGTATTTGATAGGTTAGGCTGCTTAATTAAAAGTATTAACAGAGCTTCATTTATAGTCAATATCTTGAGGTAAATATAAACAGTGAAAAGCGATCCAGGCTTGTAGATCGCTGGGAATCATTTACTTTCACTCCGGACTACAAATCCTGTCCTGCACCACACACTCGCACCTGTTCCTGTTTTCCGCTGATTGCTAACACACACAGCTGAAGCTGTTTAGAACATTACAACGCGTTTCCCTTGCCTTGCTTTGCCTTGCCTTGTTTGACTCTTGCTTTGTTCACATTGCTTGCTTGCTGCCTGTACTGACCATTCACCTGTTTATTGGCCACGACTTCGGATTCCCTGCATGCATCTGTTTGCCCCTGTTTTGACCACTGCTTACCACTCTCATAATAAACCTGCATTTGGATCCTTAACTCAGTGTCCTTCACATAACAACAACCACCCTCATCATACAGTGTTAATCGACTGGATGAATCTTTGAATATCCGATGCCAATTACTATCGAAGCCTCAAAGCTCAAATGGTATAGATAATATAATGCAAAATGAATACATAATATAAAATGATAGAGATAAAAAATATTCAACTAGTATGTTTAAACCACATATATAATCTATGTTTGTAAAATCGACACTAATTACACATATAAACATAATAAATGCATTTAAACATGATAAAAAAGAAATTATTTAGTATTGTTTTGTATAAATGAACTATAATCACCTGACTTATCTGTAATCTTGAATTATTTAAACCGCAAAGTTGTTACTCCGCCACCTGCATGTGACCTTTGGGAAACACTTGAGAATAAAAACAGAATTTTCAAGTTTTCTTTAATAATGCATTCAAAAATCTGTTTTGTAATAGATGTAACCTTGCTTGAGTGAATAAATGGCTGTATTGGAGCTTTATGTAACTAAATTAAACCATTATCACAACAACTGAGACAGGCATCAGAGCACAGCGGGTTATTTTGAGGAGTCCTCAGGCCTCGGGACTGTTCACTGGCTCCCATGTGGGACTCTTCCAATAGCCTCGAGCGTTTTCTTGCTCTCCGCTCCACTGCGTAAGTTAGGCCACAAAACAAGCCTAATCAAGAGTGAACGGTGGGTAGAGACATTTTAAATCAGTGCACAGGCACACAAAAGTCTGCAGTTGTGTACGTTTATCAGGGCCTATTAAAGATGTGCTAGTTTATGTCTAACAGCTAAAAAAAAAATGAAATGCAAAAGGATTTCAATTTTGGTTGCTTTATAAATCATGTTATTCTAACAAGCTGTATTGATTTTGCTCCTCATGTCATGAGAAAATATATTTACAGTGGCTTGAATTCATATCTCAGGCTGAAGTACTTATTACTCATTCACAACAGCTACACACAACTCTCATTTCTTTGAGAAATATTCACTTGTCATTTTATAAAACAAGTTACAAGTCAATAACTTGAGGTAAATATCAACATTAAAACTTCAGCTGAAATGAAGACAGACAACCAGCATAAATAATCATGCATTTCATCAGTGTTATTGTGTCCAGCTGCTTTATTTTTACTACATTTTTTTTTACTTTTTGTGATAAAAATTATTTTTCATGAGCCTGTGTTTTCTGGCTATTTTTAGGAACAACTGCTTGATAATGTAAATATCTAATCAGCCAACCACAAGACAGCTTTTCAATGTATTTAGAGATGCATATGTGGTCAAGATAATATGCTAAAGTTCAAATTGAGCATAAATTTGAGGAAGAAAGGTCATTTAAGTGACTCTGAATGTGGCATGGTCGTTGGTGCCAGACGAGTTGGTCTGAGAATTTTAGAAACTGCTGACCTACTGGGATTTTTATACACAACTATCTCTAGGGTTTACAGAGAATGGTCCAAAAGAGAAAATATCCATTGAGCGGCAGTTCTGTGAAAGAAAACACCTTGTTGATGCCAGAGGCCAGCTGAACGGAAGGCAACAGTAAATGAAAAGAAAAAAAAACTCAAATAGAAAAGGGGTTTGGAGAAGATTATAACACCATTTCCAGGGCTGTGTTAAATCAATTTATCAAACTGTAATCATATAAACATATTCGGTGTCCCAATTTGCATACTATCTATCCTAAATAGTGTTCAAAAATAGAATTAATCTTTTTCTTATATGGCTGCACAATATATCGTTTAAGCATCGATATTGCAATGTGATTATTCACAATAGTCACACTGTGAGTTTACGCAATGTTGAGTCTGAATAATAACTGATTATTTCGCAAGTGTTTTTGAGGCCAGTGACTGTAAGAGAGTTTTAAAAGCATTCAGGCATAAGCAATTGTACCGTTTGTAACATTGAAAAATAAATAACGATTATGTTTATTGAATTGTTTATAAAACGAAGACTATGCAGTATTATTTTACATTTGATTATTCAACTACTGTATTCCTGAATACATTTTGTCTCCTTGGAAAACAATAAATCAGTTTATTTAATTAGCATATTATTTCTTAATTGTATTTATCTATGCTTGTTGATAGTTTGTTATATTTTATGCAGTCCCCTAGAGCAGTGGTTCCCAACCTTTTTTCCAGGAGACCCCTATTTTAACGCTGACATTTTAACCCCCCCCCCCCCCCCCCCGCACACACACACACAGAAACATACACAATTTTTTTTTAAAATCTGACTAGCCAATAACATTGAGCTAATGTTGTGTTTAATCTATGCAAAAACAACAACGCGAAACTATTGACTTTTTCTCAACAACAGTTTGCACTTTTTTCCCAAAACCTACTGCAAATTTAACAGCAGCACATTTAACATTGCCCTAGAGCAGTGGTCCCCAACCTTTTTTTCACCGTGGACCAGTCAGTGCTTGACAATTTACCACGGTTCATAGGTTTTCCATTGCTGTCACTCTAACACAAGTTTAATCTATGGAGAAAATTACTAAGCACTACAGTGTTTGGGTGTTCTGTGTTTGTCTGAGATAATTAGTATACCGAAATGTGCATATTCCATACAAGCTGAAGCTGATTTGTCAGTTCTTTTCATGTAACTCGCGGTGCGCTATACCTCCATTGGAAATAACGTACTTTCGCAAACTCTAGAAAGGATGCACTATGGAATGGCCCCTAAAAGGCTGCCGTCATTTGAGATCTCCATCAGTTGATGGAGATCTCATCTCTTCTTGCACAGACATGGTGGATTCACCTGATTTGTTGACAAATGGATTGCAGATCCATTGCATGGCAGTTCACAGGGCCTTTTCCCATTAGCAAAGAAATTTTCCAAAAATGTCTGTTTCTAATTCATGTTGCTAGTTATGGGTTAAATTTGGGCGCTCAAGTGACCGAGATATGGTAATTTTTCCAAATAAAAGATTTTTCAAAAATAAAAGATTGTTTTGACTCAGATAATAAATAAAACGGAAATAATTAATGATTTCTTGTGCGGCTCGGTATCAATTGAAACAGTTATTGAGGACCACTACCCTACAGAATCATCCTAATTCATCTACAATTATAAATCTCTTTCCAAACAGTTATTCAACTCATCTAGTGAAAATTGTATTCATATGGCAAAATAAAATATCGCAATGTTTTTTTTCCAATATCCTGCAGCCCTAGTGCCTAAATATAGTATGTTGAAATGAGTATTCTCAGGATGGTTTATTTTATAATTACTGAAGTGCACATCTGTGAGTAATCAAACCACTATTATGCCTTGATAATATTGCAGAGAATGCCCACAGTACATAGCATTTGAACTACAAACATATAGAAAATGTTAAAAAACTACAAACATGGCAGATGGCAAGACTGACGGTTAAGTGGAGAAGCTTAGGTAAAAACGATTGAGTAATTGTTAATTAATAATTTATATATTGGGAATTTTTTTTCACATTTACCATGTTATACTTCATCTATAACAACAATATCAAGTGTTATAAAGACGTGTTTGGTCATTAAATTATGAATACAAACACATGAGGACATTTTTTTATAAGACCGATTAAGGGGTGGCACGGTGGTTCAGTGGTTATCACTGTCGCCTCAAAGCAAGAAGGTCGCTGGTTCGAGTCCCGGCTGGACCAGTTGGCATTTGTTTGCTTGGGTTTACTCTGGGTGCTCCGGTTTCCCCACTATCCAAAGATGTGCTACAGGTGAATAAACTAAATTGGCCGTAGTGTATGAGTGTGTGTAAATGAGTTTGTATGGGTGTTTCCCAGTACTGGGTTGTGGCTGGAAGGGTATCCACTGCGCAAAACATATGCTGAAATAGTTGGTGGTTCGTTTCGCTGTGGCGACCTCTGAAATAGAGACTAAGTCGAAGGAAAATTAATGAATCAATGACAGATTCAATTATTCAGCATCCCCAAAATGGTAGGAAATTAAATATGAAATTCAAATACATATTGCTGAAAAATGCTGTCGACACAATCGACATGAAGGAATTAAGTTAACCTATTAGTTTTTACAAATATAAGTGGATTGAACATAAAACAATTAAGTATTGCCACCAAAAAAAAACTCAAAAATTGTGTTGTTTCAGCTCATTTTATATAAGTAGTTTGAACAAACAGCAAACAATTTTTTTCAGTGTAAGTAGACATATTACGACGTACAGGAGCAAAAGTTTAGATGATAATAGTTTAGGAAGGGACTCTGATGTTCTGGCTAGCTTCTCTTAGCGACATGAAAATAAATAACAAAATCAATGATGGCCAATCGATGACCAGCTGAATTAGAAACTTGGCTGACAGCAGAAGTTTCCCCGGCCGCGCTGGCCACACTGTTTCCATCAAACTTTGTTCCTGCTACTTGACACTGAAGCTGCAGGAGCAAAGATGGGCCAGAAATCTGAAGTGAGACCAGAATGCAAGGCAGGGGTGAGTGAGGACGATATGTCTGGGAGAAAGAGAGAGAGAGAGCAAATGATCTTAGCGATACACAGGGGAAGATCCATCTGTTGACGTAACCTTTGCTTCTGCAATATCACCTACCTCAGCACAAGTGCTTGACCCGCATAAGACTCCCTGTCAGCGCGAAATAGGAAAAGCCTCCAAATCACTCAACGCAGAGTTCAAATGCAGTTTAGTTTGTTTGAAAAAGTGACTGCTCATGGTTACGCATGCTTCACATTGTCAGGCGCCAACAAAGGAGAATCAATATGCGTTTGCTAGAGTGTGGTAGGGTTTTATTAAGGGAACTGCGCTGGTGATTGAGACGTCTCATTACACATTCAACAAACGGACTCTAAACTATTTCGTTTACCAGTAACTGTCACCGTCCCAATAGCCGGACGAAGTTTACTTCACTACAATACAATTAAGTTTGAATCTAATTATGACAAACTATATGTCATTGTAAAGGACAAAGTCTTCTGAGTACATATTATACCAATGTTTTTAGGTTTTTGTTACGTAGGAAGATCAACATCAATTTACTCTCACCCTTAGTTACATTTTAAAACCATAATATTATATTCTAAGCATAAGGCAATTATGAGATTTCTAGTGTAAAATTTCTAGTTTCCTGAAGACTGATTTTTGATAGATATTACTGAGCAACAGTTATTTATTCATTTGTGACAAGAACAGTCATCAGAGTCGTAAAGCAATACTTTGCTACAGCAATCCAAATGTAAAACATTTTTTATCTTTTTTTAGAGGCTAAATTCAAGTAAAAAATCATCAACATCCTATAATAGTTCAGAATTTGATGTCTACTTTACAAATATTGTCAGAAGTATGAAATTAAGTATGGCTTATAATCCTCAAAACATTGGAGATGACCTAGTATGTTCACCAATGGAAACTGAATGTCAACTGGTGGTCATGTTTGGTACTGCAGCCAAACAAAATCTTACTATAAAGCTACTTTTTGTGATAACAACTTGTGGAATAAAATTTGTTCCGATATTTAGCTTTGATTTTTCTGTCAAATTTAGGCTAAAACAGGTTTTGTAAAATACATATTTTATATAATATAATAAAATATACATTTATTGTTTTATTGTTTTTATCGACTTAAAAGCTTTTATTAATTAAAATTTTTGAACGTTTACTATCACCTAAGCTCAAACTTGACATCTGTTTTCTTTAAATTGAGACCAAGCTTAAATATTTGCACCAAAGCGTTAAAGATTGGCAATCATTTAAGCTGAACCAAAGTCCCTTTAATGCAAGTCATTTCACTTGGTGGCCATCTTTGAAACGCCTCTCGGGCATTCTGTTTGAATGGGGAAACATCAAATTCTCCAAAACTACTTGCCAAGTTTACAATTACATTTTATATTAGGAATCACCGATACAATTAAACAACAACTGTCTATTTAGATTCATTTCTAAATGTTCGTATCACACAAAATCTGCAGAAACTCACGTCTCAGGTCTGGTTGGAGCAAATTGTGGCAACTGACCACTTTCCTCCTCCATGTTTCCTCTGTTGTTGTTTACCATGTCGCCGTCTCCACACACGCTCTTCTATGTTATTAAACCGCGGAGAAGTACCACATTGTTGCAAGTTTAATGACGTACAAAACGGAATGCCTCAATAAATCTGATCTGCCTGTTTACATGATAGTCACATAGTCACATATGCGATTTATATCTGATTTATTTCCCCATGTGAAGGAGGCCTGAAACTGATTTTTGAATATCCGAATGCATGCGTTTTTTTTGTGTTTACACAGTCATAGAACAAATCCGATCTGTGTCACATATAAGCAAAACATTTTGAATTTTTCGGAATTGGGTCATTTAACTGGCAGTAAACGGGGCCAAAGAGGGAACAAAAATATAATACAAAGAACAGAAACTAGATATAATAAAAATATTAGTGTTTTTAAAAACTATAATGACAGTTCAATACTAAAAACAGTATGTGCAATTAAATATATAACCAGAAAAAAAAAGAAAGAAACTCAAATATCATTGGAAAACCTATATGACGCTAACATACTGTGTATTCCTATAAATCTTGAAAGCTTAAGCTAGATATGTACATTAATTAGAAAATGCATTGTAGGCATGTGGTCCCATTGAACTTAATTAATGTGTAATCTGCTGGTAACAAACCCCAGAGGAGCAATAGCATTACCTTTAAATGCCAGTGCTATTAAATCTGTTATTTTACTGTGAATTTGGCTATAAATATGTTGACTTTAACAGGCTCAGTAGGTTTGTCTTCAATTGATTGCTTCACCGTGACAATACAGTAAGTGAAAACTTACTGACTTCATATTTAATGTTTCTCTTCAGTTGTTTTCCTGTCTCACTTTGTCGGTGACATTAATGAATGTTTGCTAGCTTGATGTTTTCAAGATGTAGTTTAATATCCAAAGCAACACAGAAAGGCTCATGCACATTTGTCATTATTGTAATGCAATGTTCAAAGAGTGAGTCTGCTTCTGCAGTGACCCTTGTCAGGAGTATGAGTGAGTAAATGTACACTGTAAATACACAGGTTGACCAATGCATACATCATTAATAGTGACTCATTTCTAAGGTTTATTATGATTGCATTTACATCACAACTGAACTGCACATGAGTATATGACCTGAGTACAGTATTGTTCAGAAATGCGTGCACATTATCCAAGCAAACTTAACTCTGATATTAACGAAGCTGTGTGCACAGAAAAAGCGTACCCTTATCCATGTCATTCAAATCTAGTATGACTTGACTATGATTTGACTTTTTATGTGGAAAATAAAGAAAGATTTTCATATCATGACTATACTGTAACAGTTTATATTTATGATGTTTTTGTGCCTGTCATAACAACACCAAGTAAATATGACTAATGCTTTTTCTTCACGATTTGTTCTTGTCTTCATTTCAAGTTTGAAGGAATAGTTCACCCCAAGATAAAAATCTACTCAACATTTACTCAACCTCAAGTGATTCCAAGTTTTTTTTTCGTCTGTTGAACACAAATTAAGATATTTTGAAGAATGTTAGGAACCGGTAACCATTGGCATCCATAGCAGGAGAAAAGTAAATGATTGAATATATATATATTAGGGATGCAATGATTAACCGGTTTCACTATTAACCACGCTTTAATTTGTCACGGTTAATTAATCGTAAAGGCTTCTCAACACCGCGTTTCTGCACAGAACAAAACTGCAGCAACCAAACAAAGGTATGCCAACTTTGCGCTAGTTTGTACACCGAGACTAATAACCACGCACACTGGATTAACTATGAATAAGGCTATTAACTGTTACTAAGGCAAGCTCGTGTAAATTGGTTATTTCCAATGGAGGGACGCGCACGCGACGCAACGCGCTCACGCTTTTCAGCCGCGCCTAGTTGAGATGACAGGCAGATGTGTGACTACGAGAACTGCAAACGGCTGAAGTTTGGGGAAGAAGCAATGAAAAGTACACAGGTTTGCAAACCCATTTAAAGGTACAAATAATGGCGCTGATGAGCGCATGTTAATACGAGAGAATGTTAATCCGCCAGCCGAGATCAATCGAATGATTTCGGAGAGTGCTGAAATACTCGGAGTGGATCAACTGTTTAATGGCCCGAATCTCAATGCATTGCATTCACTGCGTGTTCAGCGCAAATAAACGCTAAATGTAAAATCTAGCACAGTATAGTCTATACAATATTGACTATACAATAGGGACTTTGGTATAGTATATACCTGTAAAAACAACAGTGCAAAATGTATATTTCTAACTGCAATGCTTCATTTTTGCTTGAGGCAAACCATACATTTATGTCAATGTAACAGTTGGACATTTTAAAGCAGATAACTCACAATTAAGCACATTCAAGGCAGCATTAAAATGAGAAATAATACATTGTTAGTATTTTTGTCATCATAGTCATCATTAATATTTTATAATTATTAGACATTGATTTTGGAATTATTGCACAAATATCAATAAGTCATAATAGAATTACTTAGTTTCTGTTTTTTGTTAGTCCTGATTGATGTTCTTTTCAAATACATAAATCTGTTAATATTTAATATTCAGTGGTGCTCATTCATTTTTGGTGGGTGCTCCTAAATTTTTTCTGGTGCTCTTAAATGTTTGAAGTTGGGAGCACCCGTGCTACCAAGTAAAAAAGTTAATTTCGAGCCTTGCATTAAACAAATGCTGTTTTTTTATTCTCATTTTTATTTATTTACACATTGTTCTGTCATTTATTTACAGCGTAAAATTTGTTTAAAGTTTTATTTTTTAAGCACAAAGGGAAAAATTGGACTATTGTTTGTTTTTAATATTAGTATGTGCTGTGTTATTTGGTTACTGAGCAGCAATAAACAACACTTAAAAATATAAGGGGTTTTCATGTGCTTTTCTAAACTAGTCATGTTTTGAAATTAATAAATGCATAATAATCGTGATAACCGTGAAACCGTGATTATTTCTCAGACTATAATCGTACAACCAAAATCTATAATTGTTGCATCCCTAATATATATACAGGGCTGGAAATTACCTTTTTTACTTGGTAGCACCGGTGCTCCCAACTTCAAAAATTTAGGAGCACCAGAAAAAATTTAGGAGCACCAGAAAAAATTTAGGAGCACTCACCAAAAATGAATGAGCACCACTGCAAATTGTATATTAAGGGATTTATTGTATTTGAAAACAACATCAATCAGGACTAACAAAAACCAGAAACAACTAACTAATGCTGTGATGACTTATTGATATCTGTGCAATAATTTCAAAATGAATGTCTAATAATTATAAAATATTAATGATGAGGATTATGATAATAATACTAACAATGAATTACATTTCTCATTATCATGCTGCCCTTGAATGTGCTTGAATGCGAGTTATGTACTGTGAAAGGTCCTGCTGTTACTTTATGAAAAATAAATGTATGGTTTGCATCAAACAAAAATGAAGCATTGCAGTAAGAAATATTTATTTTGCACTATATTGTTTTTATATGCATGTCAATTTAATAAATAATATTTCTGCTACAAAACAAATTTAGGATTATTAGAATAAATCATTCAATCCAATGCTGAAAGCTGCAAAGCAATCATCAGTAAATACAAAAATAATATACATCTCAAGAAAGAATGGACCAAAGAAAGTAAGAAAAATCTCACTTCTACACTCTTTAAAAGTTTTGGTTTCGGTTTGTGTCATTGTAAATGCTCGGTCTCGTTATGCGCTGATTTTCATTTCTTTGTATTTGTGGAAAAAAGCAGGCGTCAGCCGACCCAATATATGAGCGCGGCAGAACAGGATTCTCGTGATGACCACCGGCGCAATACCATTCTTTGTTATGAGACGCAGATTCAGTTTAAACTTAGTAAAGGCGAGCTTCTTTGGCGATGATGTGTACAGTGTTACATTTAGCGGACTTTTGCGCTGAACACGCAGTGAATGAAGCGCATCAAGATTTGGGCACCTTCTCCGAAAACACTCGATTGATCTTGGCTGGCGCTTAAGCTCCCTGTTATCTGACAGTGGAAAGCCTTGAGTGATTGACAGCTGATATGAACCAATATAGCGGCAGGGAAGTTCGATTCAGCACGTTTTTAGAAAAAATCGAATATATTATGAGGTCGCATAGATTAAATTTCGGGTGCATATGCGACAGATAAGTTATTGTATATAAAATATAATGTGTATTTATACTGTATAGCGCGTTTATCGTTTATTCAAATCGCTTCACAATCATGAGGGGGGGTCTCTCCAAACCACCACCAGTGTGCAGCATCCACTTGGATGATGCGACGGCAGCCACAGTGCCAGTGCACTCACCACACACCAACTATTGGTGGAGTGGAGACACAATGATAGAACCAATTCGGTGGATGGGGATGATTGGAAGGCCATGATGGGTAAGGCCCGATGGAGGTAATTTGTCTAGGACACCGGGGTTGCACCCCTACTCTTTATGAGAAGTGCCATGGGATTTTTATTGACCACAGAGAGTCAGGACCTCCCCTTCACATTACTGGGGCATTAGGACTCACACAGACCAATATATTCATTCTAATATGAAGTCAATTGTTAAAGTCAGTGTGCATCTAAAATTAACTTTAAATTAAATAAAATTTTAAATGAAAGTAAATTAAAAAATTAATTGCTAATTTATTTAATTTATTTATATATATACAAATAATATGAAATCATTTGTTATTTTTCAAAGATGAAATTTATGAACATTAGAAATGAACAAAAGTAACGTAACAGTAACATGTGCATGTGCATTAAAAACGTCTTATTGATAGATATATACTATCAATTGACCAATTAAAACAAACAAACAAACAAATAAAATAGCATAAAAGCTCAAATACAGGCTTACACAATGTACTACTATCAGATTGGTTATTGATCATAAAGTTAGATCTTCATTAAGGGATAGTTCATCGTAAAAATTGAAAATTCATCAGCATTTACTCACCCTCAAGTGGTTCCAAACTTTTTTTTTTAGTTTCTTTCTTTTGTTGAACACAAAACAAGATATTCTGAAGAATGCTGGGGGAAAAACAAACACTGATATTTATACAGTAGTAAGAAAAAAAGCACTATGAAATCAATGGCTGCTTTTTTCTCTAACATTCTTTAGTATTCCTTCCATTGTGTTTAACCGAAGAAAGAAACTCACATAGGTTTGGAATAAGTGGATGATAAGTAAACGATGGCAGAATTTATTTTTGGGTGAATGACCCCATTAAGAGCATACATTTCATATGAATAATCACTTATCTTGTTGTGCCCATCACACATCTATTATATGAATTAGTAAAAACAGCAAATAAGTTGCAAGGACTATATTTTGTTATACTAATACAAAACAAAATGAAATTCAGGATACCTTACAGTGCCTTAAAAAGATTTTACTGTTACAGAACAGGTATCTGTGAGTACAAATGTTTTAGTTAAAGAACATTTAATACACTGGCTGGCAGATTGCAACGGAACAGAAATAAATTCTGCATCTGTGATTTC
Organism: Danio kyathit; assembly: GCA_903798195.1. Classification (NCBI taxonomy): domain Eukaryota; kingdom Metazoa; phylum Chordata; class Actinopteri; order Cypriniformes; family Danionidae; genus Danio; species Danio kyathit. The sequence continues at coordinate 15,977,526 of LR812542.1, forward strand.
TTATCATTTCGAGTGGCTTCCTAGAAGGGAGGAACGATATGATCTGATGTACAATGAGCGGGTCTTTAAGAAGCTTAAAGTATTGTTTCAATGTTTCCTTTAAATATCTTCTTTATCTTCTGCTTCTTTCTGGCACATCTGGCACAACCGGGGTTGCATGTATGTAAGCTTCCAAAAATAAACCCACATACTTAAGCATATAATATAACACGTGAGGGCACAAAAACACTGTATCCTGCAGCTGTGTGCGTTTATACAAAATATGTAGGATCCTATGAATTAAGCATATAGTAGAAGGCGATCAATCGATTGGAAAGGTTTACTTGCTAAACATTCCATCAAAGATCAATTTTAAAGCTTCCTGAGCAACAATACCATGTTTCGAGAGCGTATCTATGGAAATGTATGCATAGCAACAGTTGCCTGGAGCTACAAGGGCTAAGAATAACTCGGTTTGGAGCAGGGGCCACAGCAAATCATTCACAAGAACCTTCACAGCTTGGTTAATGACTTTCCTCAGACAGGGATTGTATCAAATTATATGAAACCCCCTCAATTTACATAATGATTATTTTATGAAACAATTAATATTAAAAGTATGATGAACTAATGTCCGCTCATGTCACATTACAACTAAAATTAGATGATATTTAATTAACATGCTACATTATTTGAATCACAACATAAGATGAAAGAGAGAGAGAGGGGGAGGGAAGAGATTTGACAAGTTTAATTCAGATAAACTATTTCTTTGGCTAGTCTGAAATAAAACTTAGCAGTTTTACAATATGTCTGCCGGTACATTTTTTACACTGTCTTAAGCATGAATTTTAGGCCACTTTAAAGGGGCCATGGAATACAAATCTGGATTTACAGAGGCATAGCTGAATAATAAGAGTTTAGTGCATAGAAATTACATACTGTGAGCCTCAACCAGCATTGTTTCCTTATTCTCGTGTTAATCCAATCGGGAAAAAAAAAAAAAACTCTCACTCTGACTATCTGCACAAAAACACATTAATTTGCACACCTCAGGCTGCATTTGATTGGCCATAACGTAGTGAGATTAATACAATGATCAATTCTTTATTTTATACATAAGGAATATAAAATATATTTTAAATTTTTTTCTTGTTTGCATTTAACTTACTATGTTTGTGGGACTCATATTTTGAAAATGGGAGAGGTCAGAATGCAAAATGCGGCATATATGGATTATGAAATTATTCATCGCGACCCCGAAGAGGCATAAGGTCTGTTTAAATGTATCAGTTGTTAGTAATTTGCTGCATATGTTTGTAATGAGGCAACAAACACATGAAAATGGTGTTGTGTAAAACAAAGTTAAAAATTGTTTAAAGGTGCAGTTTGTAAGTTTGACACCCAGTGGTTGAACTAGGTATTTAATTCCTGGATCAAAACAAATGCAAGTTGCCAGATTGATGACCAGCTGGAGCAAATCTGACGATCGAGTCTAAAGGCAGATTTAAATCACGTTCTATATAAAAGCAACAGCATGCAATCAAAGAAACACTTTATATAATATATATAATATTAAAAGGAGTTTTTGTTCAAACCAACAAATATTTTAGAAACGGCTTCTGTTTTGTCCAGCTGAACAACAGAAAACTGACAATGATCACCTCAGGTACACCTAATGTACTTTATTCAGTGTTAAATGTTAACAACGTGAGTTTGAATGCCATTTTACATGACATTTATTGCCATACTACTGAAAGATGACTGACAGCATCGTGATGATTAAATGAAGGATTAAATAAGCTTAGAACTTTTCGTGCTTAAAATGTGTAGATTCAGTGGCAAACACTGTTACCTCAAAACTCCGTCCCACCGGCTTTACGGTGAATGGTCATTTTCATAGCGGACTTTAAACTCTGGAAGTCTTTTATCCACTCTTTAAAAAGTATAAATCACTAATCAGATCTGCCATTATTTGTAACATTAGGTGGTTTCTAAAACTAAATCTGCCATGGTTGTTTTCATTCTCTCGCAACCAGACCCCTTTACGTTTTTGCGGCTGTAGCTCCCTGTCATCGGAACTGAGTGATTGACAGCTGATAATAACCAATCCATTCGCGTTCTGTTCTAACGCAGAGCTTGAAGGCGGGACAAGCATTGCGGGCTTTGGTAACTGCAGCAAGTTGACATGTCAACTGTTTTAAACCATTCCTGAGCGCTGCGTTTAGTGTTTTTAGGTGCAAAGATGCTTAATGCGTGGATGCCTCCTAAATCCGCGCATGTGGTGAACCTTTTGCTGTGAAAACAACAATTTTATGCGCTCGCACAAATGTTCCCAAATATATTTTGAGGTCGCTTAGATAAAATTTCGACCAAAACGGTTGCAATTTCGAGCCCTGTATAGAACTGTGACTCAAAACCAACACAGTGATTCAGCATGTACATTTAATAATGTTAAAGTGATAAAATGTTAATGTATTAATTAGATTATAACCTTACCATTTCTTGAGTCAGTGCATATTCTGTGCTTCTCAATGGCTGTATTTAAATTTCTGTCATGTTTCATCATGTGCAAACAGCCAAATTGCTTATCACTGCAAATCTCGTCATGTAGCATGCTTTTGGGACACAGGGTTACAATGTAACCTGCTCACCTAATGTTTACGCTCGTAATATTTATATCATTTGCTAATTTATCACCACATGTGGAACTCTGAATCTGCGTCTCATTTCAGAAGCTGCTAGTGTCCACACGAGGTGGCATCTTCATGCAGAAGTTGACATTAATTTCTGATTGTGTTTTCATGTACATTAAAGCTTCTAAACACACAAGGAGCAAACTAGGTACAGTAAAAACAAACTAAACTAAAACTACTGATGGTGTAAAGATAGCTTACTTAGTAAAATAAACCTCTCTACCACTTCAGTTGACAAGATTGGTAACAAGGAATCTACTCGGATTTTAAAAATATTTTCGATAAAGTAAAGTATGATTAATTTACACGTGTGTATTTGAGAATTCATGTGCATGTGTGTCTGAAGAGGCACTGACACGAACTGTCGAGCATCAAAGCAGAGCTCATTAATATTCATGACCATTCAAAATATGGTCAAATCTGAGCTTTTCAGCGACACGGTGGTCGGAGCAATGGTCGATGGTTCGAGTCCCAGCTGGGTCAATTGGCATTTCTGTGTGGAGTTTGCATGTTCTCCCTATGTTTGCGTGGGTTTCCTCCGGGTGCTCCTGGTTTCCCCCACAGTCCAAAGACATGTGGTATAGGTGAATTGAATTAACTAAATAGGCTGTAGTGTATGAGTGTGAAAGTGAGAATGTATGGGTGTTTCCCAGTACTGGGATGCAGCTAAAAGGACATCTGCTGTATAAAACATGTGCTGGATAAGTTGGCGGTTCATTCCGCTGTGGCAACCCCTGGTTAATAAAGGGACTAAGCTGAAAAGAAAATGAATGAATGAATGAATAAATAATTTCAGGAGAATTTAATTTATGGAATCAAAGCACTCTATGGCACATTTATACTTAGAAAATGCATTGCAAGCAGTCCCATTGAACTTAATTAATGTGTGATCTGCTGTTAACAAATCTCAGAGGAATTAGAGTTACCTTTAAATGTCAATGCCATTAAATATATATATATATATATATATATATATATATATATATATATATATATATATATATATATATATATATATATATATATATATATATATATATATATATATATATATATATATATATTTTTTTTTTTATGTTTAGCTTCAAATATGTTGACTTTAACCAGCTTAGCATTTGTCTTTACATGGTTTCTTCGCCGTGACAGTACAGTAACACTTAAGTGAAAATTGACTGACTCAACACATCAAGTGTTACCTAACCATATTTAGGCCCAATCCCAATTCTATTTTTGTACCTCTACCCCTTTCCCTTCCTCTTGGCCCTTCAAACAGAGTGTTGAGGGGAAGGGCTTCAAAAGTTACCCCTAAGAAATGGAACACCACTACAACACCTGCACATGTCATCACATGTCATCGTGAGCTCTTGCTTCATATGAGATCGACGGTCACGACTGCTGTAGTTATTCCAGTTGCGCTGTTTTTTGGTATTTATCATCAGGACATCACTGAAGGCATATATCATGTTATCATAGCGATATAATGTGGCAATAAGATCATAACTGTATTGGGCATTTACACCATGGCCATTTTCATCAATGTAAACACAAGAAAACAGCAACAACATTACACCAGACACTGTAAAAAGCTCATTCCCAGCCACTAGACTTTTCTGACAGGGTATTCGAGTGTTGTTGAGTGTCAGAATGTTGTGGGACTGCTGTACAGGAGTTATTATTATGGATTATATTTAGCGAAATTTAGCGGTTTTTATTTTAACGTTTGTTTTTTAAAGCATGACGGTAAAACACAAACACGGTTATGAGTGTATTAAAACATATGCTTGTTTGTCATAAAATTTCGTAATAATGACAAAAAATACTAATTTATGTATCTCATGACTTCCGGGTGCGGAAGAAAATCTCTCTTTTGAGGGTTGTCTACCCCTTTCCCATAGCCCTACACCTTCAAGTTAAAGAGAATTGGGAGACCCCTACCCCTCAGTTTGCACGTTCACGTGAAGGGGAAGGGCTAAGGGGTAGAATTGGGATTGCGCCTTAATGTGCTCTCTGGATGTCGGTTGATAACTTTTTATATGTCAATAAATACACATATCTTTTATAAGATTGAATAATTCGTATGAATTTATTTTACAATCTCTTGAAGGTTTTTTTTCGTTTACACAACATGTCCACTAAAGATATAAAAGATTTTAGGCTTTATGATTGTTCTTTAAGATGACAGTAGCATTTTGGGTGTATGAAAAGGCAAACTTTTGAAAACTTTTACTGTAAAAAACAATGTTTACTGCAAAAAACAATGTTGTGAAAACATTTCACATATACTTTTTTAAATGAACAAAAGTCTTATGTGTTAGGAACATCAGTGCAGGTAAATTACATGCACTTAATATACTTAATATTAATATTTGGTGAACTGTGGCTGCAATAAAGAATATGTTTATGAATATCTAATTTAGCATTAACATAAATACCATTAACAAAGTATATTATTATATAGCTAAAAGCTAAAAAGTAAAAAAATGCCATTGAAAAAAAAAACAACAACCCAGGACCACTCTGAAAACGTATCTCTTTATACATTTCTGGAAATCTCAAATTTCTCGTGAGTGGCGCCAGAGGCTGTTGACGACTGACTGACTGACCGATCGACTGACCCACCCTCCTCTTTCCCTAAACCCAACGAATTGTATTGATTGACCCGCTCTCCCACTTCCCTAAACCCAACCAATTGTATTGATTGACCCGCTCACCCACTTCCCTAAACCCAACCAACAATTTTCAAAAGCAATCCAGAAAAATAAAAGCCCTCGCCTGATTTTTATCACGTTTTCAGATTTTACCACATTCTGACCCTGTTATTTACTTGTTTATTTTATTTTTTGTCTTGTTGTTTTTGTCTTACCTGCTTTCTGGAACCGCTCTTTACCGGACTCGAACCCTGTCGTCATGGTCATCTCCTCTCTGTGTCTCAAGTCCGCCGACATACATGGCGAGCTAATGGGACAAACTGGTAACAGCAGGAAACGGAGTCCATATGGAGTCCCTACGGAGTCTATACATCCATACGGAGATAAATGGTCAGCTGGTAAGCGCGAAAAGCCATGGTGTCATACCGCCCCGTAGCGTTCATTTAAAAAATGAAATGCAGCCATATGTACTTCTGGCTACATAATTCACGATCTCCAGAAATGTATATAGGGCTAGGTTTTCTAAATGAGCCTATGTTGAAAAAAAAACATTATATTTGTACACTCTCAGTAATAAAGGTACACGAGCTGTCACTGGGGTGGTACCTTTTGAAAAGGTACACATTTGTACTTGAAGGTTTCAAATTGGTACCTCAAAAATATATATTATTACCTTAAAATTTTAAAAGGAACTCTTTTGTACTTTTTAGATACTAATATGTACCCTTGAGGGATTAATATGGACCCTTTAGGTACAAATTTGTCCCTTCTCAAAAAGTACCACCCCAGTGACAGCTCGTGTACCTGAGAGTGTAGTGCATTAAAATCATGCAAATTTCAAAGCACAATGTGAACATTTTAAGCCTTAAAATATTTTGCTTGCATAAAGAATCATCAAAAAGTTGGCTTAAACATCCATTGAATGCATTCAGTTGGAAAAATGTAGAATGTATTTGCATATTGGAACATTTTCCTCAGTAACTTCTATTAATAAAACAAAATATGCAATTTGGCTTTGAGACCAATCTCTCCTATGCTGCAGTCTATCCAGTGGAGGCTCTCAAAACACATTCAGCGGCACTGCAGTTAAAGTTCAATGTAAATTTAAGGTTTTATGATCCTTACCGCATCCTTCCTCACTTTGCTTTACCATATCATTTAGTAGCCGAGGGTCTAATGGAGCAAACCTCACATCCGCCGCAGCGGTGGGCCTCATTCTGTCCGCTGGGTTGCTTTTGAAGCGCAGTGCAGTGATGCCTTTGGATCCCCCTTCAGCTTTAACTACCTCATCTTTCACACAGCGAGTCCGGTCGAGTGGGATGACCCAGGGCACCTGTGCGGCTATCAATAGCTTTGTGTCTTTGCCGAAGAACGCTTTCACCTGGGAGCGGCAATTAAAGCTGTATTAGTTCAAAACTATGACCCTTACACCTCTGCTCCGGCAGAATCATGGCGGCAAAAGACTGTGGGATGAGTTTTTCACACCTGTAATTCCTAAGCAGCGCTCAATCTGTCCAAAACACACTTCAAAATGTAGTCTTTCTGTACGGTGGACCTTGAACCAATATAATGATGTCGGTTCAGGTGTGAGTTATTGTTCTGGCAAAGAGTCAAGCTATAGTTTAAGTGATTTCTGTGTGTGTGTGCGTGTGACTGTGTTTTAGGCTATAAATTTAGTGTTGAACTCCAAGGTAATTAACTTGAAAGGCTGTATCTTGTAACGTTTGTGTTCTGTTGCTTTATAAGCATCAACAGAAAGTCCTGTTACAAGCCTGGACCATTGAAACTGTCAAAGACTGTAAGTTACAGCTGAATGCAGACTATATTTAGATTAAAAGACGAAACAAAAACAAAACTCCTTGGGTAAAGCTCGCATGATCTTAAATGAAAACGAATTGACTAAGCTGTTTTATTTAGGACGCAAGTAGTTCATTTTGATCTCAATGGGCTTTGCTGTCTCACTTCTTCAAAAAATAGGGTAGCCTATTAAAAGATCATTAAAACTAGGTGACAGTTTTACAGAGCTTTTGGTATTTTCCTTAGACCAATTTATAATGCGATCAGAAATACCTCAGTAAAACTTTTAATAACATGACTTCCTGTTGGGATAGGGCATTTTGTATACTCTTGCACTCTACACATAAATTAATTGGCTGTCATATTGCTTCTCACCATTTTTTTGCAGCCTTTAATGTTAAAAATAGCTGTTTTATATAAATACAGTGAAGATTAAAATTGGAGAACAGCCAACATTTCCTTAAACTTCGAGGTCACTGCTAAAATAGCAGGTTTTAAAGCATATTTAATCAATTATATATACTTTGAGGCACAATAAAAAAGGCTGAAATTCAGATTGCTTCCTATTATTGGTGTTAGCCATTGAACACATGTACTGTAATCACACTGGTGTTAGCACTCCAGAACACATGGTGTGATTAGAATGTTCAATGCATCACATGATCAGCTGATAAATTCAAATCTGCTTTCCTGCGATGTCTCGCGCTGAGCCAGAAATAAAAGCTGCATTGTCATAAACATAAATAAATATAATAAATTATGCTTATAGAAATGATCATATTTATCATTTTTAAACATAATCAGATGATGTGCTTGATTCACATTAGTGGCACACTTTGTTTAGCTTACTAGAACATTTACTCCATTCGTTTTCCAATTAAACAGACACTTATTTCATGTATTTGGGAAGAAATTGATGAATTAACATGTTGTAAATCCAGCAGCTCTAATCTCTCCACTACAGCACAGGCTACCATGTTGGCACCTATCACCCATTATTGATCTAATAATATGATCATTATTAAGCTGCTTAACAGATAAATTACATATGATTGAGAATCAGATATCTTGTTATATACTGTAATTAGGATGTTTGTCAATAATTACAAAAACAACATGTCCATAAATCATAGTGGCGATGGTGTCACATGATACACTTGACACATCATCAGGGAAATTTTAAAGCTGAACAGTTTTCACTGACTTTGCAAAACATTCTAAAGTGATTGAAACCCTCTGACAGCAAGTTGTCCATGAAAGACAAATGCACGAAGCACAGGATAATGCAGAGAATATCAATGTGTGATTGGTTCTACACTGCAGCTGGAATTTATCACTAGTTCAGCTCTGAACAAGTAAAGGATCTGTATCTTGGCATACACTGTGCCTTGAGGTTTAAGAGATTTTGCACTGAGGCCCCTGCAGTGACCAAACCTTTTCATCAGCAGAAGAATCAAAAGGCCAAACTAATCTTTTGCTGAGGAGCATGTTGTGTGGACAGAAACTAGTTCAAGGTTTACTTTAATAACGAAAGCAAGTTATTATGATGACATTATATTCATTATTAGAGCCTATTTTACATTATTTCTGAAAAAAATCAAGTGTTCATAAGCAAAGTCCCTTTAGGGAAGTCATTTCACTTGGCGCCCATCTTTGAAACGCCTCTCGGGCAGTATGCTTGGGCTTTCTGTCTGAATGAAGAAACATCAAATTCTCCAAATTACATGATTACGTAACATATTTGGAACCACCTATAAAGTTAAACATCAACTGTCTCTTAAGTTTAGTTTCTAAACGTCCGAATCAAACAAAATCGGCATATTTTCAGGTTGTCCAAGCTAATGCGCATGCGCACTCAAAAGCAATGAGATCACGACACCAACCTGGTCGTTCTACACATTATTATCCTTTGGATAATGATCGTCAGATCGTACTGCTCTTCTGAAGTAATTTACAACTTGGTCTTGATGGTGAATCTCCATCAGAAATGAAAGCGACTCTTTGTTTAAAGGTTGTGGGCGTTTGAGTAATTGCTGTCATGTGACATGCGTTTGACAGAACGGACTGTACCTCACGTTTGTTTCATACAGATTACAAAACCAAAACACAGAGATTTTAAGCTTTATGTGGATATATTTCTTATGTCGTAAAAACACACATCTGTTCCTAGCTTTCCCTCCAGAGAAAGTCAGTCTATATCAATCAATGATTGGCTCCTGTACTAGTAGGCAGGCTTCATTTGCCATATTGACTGTTACACTTTTCCCCATTCAAAACTATACGAGAGACATGTCTTGTGTATATTATAGTGTTTGTCATAAATTGAGACCCTGGACCACATGTTTTATGTTGCACAGGTGTATTTTTTGCCTATTGTATGGGTCAAAATTATAGATTTTTCTTTTATGACAAAAATCATTGTAATGTTAAGTAAAGATCATGCTCCAAGAAGATTGTTTTGTAAATTTCATACTAAATATATCAAAACTACATTTTTGATTAGTAATATGATTAGTATGTATACACTCAAACTTCTTGCTGCTTGTTTAAAATTAATTCTTGATGTATTTATAGGGACAACTTAAAATTGTAACAAACATTAAGTTAACCTAATAGATTTATGTTGAGACAAGATGAAAGGAATTGTGTGGAACCCAGCATTTTTACAGTGTAGTATAATATAGTACAGTATGATCTTGATTAGTATTGAAAATCCAGTATCTCAAATTGTTGTATCAAACCAAATATTGTACTGTTCTAACAAACCATATAGCAGTGGAAATCTTATTTATTCATCTTTCAGATTACGTATATAATTGTATTCTCTTTATTCCAGACACTAGGTCTAACAGTATAGACAGACAAAACAATACAAGCCAAACAATACTGTATACATAAAAAAATACAGTTAGGCCAATATTTCATCAAAGGTGACTGATAACGTACCTCAGTAAGCCTAGGATTTATCAACAACATTAAAATGCTATTCTGAGAATTCTCCAAACCACAGATAAACTTAAAGATCAAATTTATCATCAAAGCAAAAAATTATCGAACTCTTACCTTACAGAATAATTCACTTGCCATACACCATCTATGTTTTTAAGAAGATCCTCATACAATCATTGTATGCAACCTGCAGATTATGGAGACTCTCTTTTTTAAAATTATACCACAGAGGAACTGCAATAAGTTCAAAAGAGGTTTACCTTAACATGCTCCGAACACAAACAAAACTTTCTCACTAGCATGCTTGCTTGAGCAGATAACTATAAATATCAATATTGAACATTTGACACTTATGACTACTTATGACTTAGTCGTTAGTAAAGTCACTGACTTTACTGAATGTCTCTATAAAAAAAGTCTCAAAAAACAACCCAGATGCACTCTTAAATTCATTCGCACTCCTCTAGCTGTTAGAAGCAATAATGTGTCCTGTGTGAACACCCTCTAATCTTCTCCAGAGTGCCAGCGCGGCCCAGGACATAAAGTGACCGTGAACAGTGTTTTGACAGAAATTGCTGTCTAATAAATCAGACTGCAAGGTGTTGTCGAAAAAGTTTTAAAGTGAAAAGCAAGTGATGCAACATTTTTTTTTAAACTTTGTAATCAATGATGTTTGAGTAGCTGTTCACTCATCTTAACTATAATCTGACCAAGATCAACAGATCCAGCCAAACACCAAAACAAACTGAAAGTCTCTTTTACTAACTGCCTCATGTGCAATTACAGCCTGTTTAATATTAGATGAAAGGTTCATTACAGAAGCTGCTGGTTTGTAAATGTGTTTATTTGGGAATTTGGATGAGAGGTCCCAGTCATACATCACCTCACATTGTTTACCCATTGTGTGCCTATACTTCATCCATCCCGGGACAGCTGTGTGGCATGTTCCACTGTTCTGCTCCCTCTAAGCTGTAGCTGCCTTACAGCAATCTTTGAGGATGTCACTTTAGTGGAAATAAGATCAGGGAAAGGTTATTGGTTCATTTGGTCATTTAGTCCTTTTTAACAAAGCATTCACAAAATTTGAAGATCAAACCTAGTGAACACATGAAGTTCTCCACTTTATTGAAAATCATTAAAAAAAGTAAAACTTAAAGAAATGTAAAAATAAAAATTTTGAAAAAAGGGTGTATTAAGGAAGTATTAAATGTATTTTATATAAATGCATTTGAAAATGTGTTTTACTTACAGTACTAGGGTATTTAAAAAGTAACATTTTGTTGAATAGAAATTACAAGCACATAACATAATATTTAAGCACAAATCATATTTAAACACATTTTATTTATAACACATTTTTAAGTATATTTAGAACACATTTTATTTAACTCTACCAGGTAAAGAGCCATATATTGTAATTTCACTAACATTGATATGTATATGTACCCCCAATTAGTACTTCAATGAGTGTCCATGTTTTTAAAAATGAATAAATACTAATAGTATAACTTTTTTTTTTTTTTTACAAATAATAACAAAACATTAACACATTACCAACAAACAAGTATAATTATATACTATGAGTATAAATATAATACCTGTTTGTATTTGTTTAATATTTTTGATTATTCATTCATTCATTCATTATCCTTCCGCTTAGTTTCTTTATTCATCAGAGGTCGCCACAGCGGAACGAACCACCAACTTATCCAGCATATGTTTTAAACAGCGGATGCCCTTACAGCTGCAACCCAGTACTGGGAAACATCATACACACTCATTCACACACATACACTACGGTCAATTTAGTTTATTCAATTCACCTGTAGTGCTTGTCTTTGGACTGTGGGGGAAACCGGAGCATCGGGAGGAAACACACGCCAACACAGAAAACATGCAAACTTTACACAGAAATGCCAACTGATCCAACCGGGACTCGAACAGCAACCTTGCTGTAAGGCGAAGTTTTGATTATTAGGTATTAAAATATTTTTAAGTTTTAATTATCATAGTCAAAATAGCTTAAAGAATGTCACTGAACTTTAGAAATATGTTTAAAGGGATAGTTAGGGATGGTTTACACCAAAAAAAAACAAAAAACAAAACATAATTTACTCTCCCTCATGTGGTTTTAAAACTCATGAGTTTCCTTCTTTTGTTGAACACAAAAGAAGATGTTCTGAAGAATGCTGGGACCCATTGACTTCCATAGTAGGAAGAAAAAATACTATGGAAGTCAATGGGTGTCAGCTACCAGTATTTTTCAAAATATCATCTTTTGTGTTCATCAGAAGAAAAAAACAACAACTTAAAAATATATTTTGAACATGTGAAGAGTGAGTACACGATGATAAAATTTTCATTTGGGTGAATTTGGCAAATAAGTTTCCAGTTTTGCAACATACAATCTGAGAAAACAATATATAAGCTAATTCTTAATGCACAGAAAAGAAAACATGGCCACTTTTCTTATCGATTGATTGATTTTCAATTAGTTTTTGTTTATTTTTGTAAAGTTTTTTTACATGGATGTTTTTGTTCAGTTTTGAACATTAGCTTTGGTTTAGTTTAAGAGTGTTGAACAGTATAAGATGGACCAGTTGTTGAATGTATGGTGCTACTCATTCTGCATTGAAGGGGAGCAGAGAAGGGACTTGGCAGAGGATCTGCACGTCGACCCACGCCCACTTTTTCCTCTTCATTTGCATGCTCTCATGTGTGAATGCTTCACACGGCCACAAATTAAATATTCATTCTGTAAAACCCTGGGTTATGTAACCATAGACGTGCAGTTTCAGCAAGACAACAACAAACTAAATCTAAAACAAAACCAACAATAATACAAACTCACTACCACTGTGATCATAATTTTCAGTAGAGGGATTTGAATGAACCAGTCGAGCTTTTGTGTACAATGTGTACCCTGTGGGTCTACCTGTATTTCCATATTTACCACTGACACACAGTGATTTGTCTATGGCATGGATTATCATGGAAACTGGCCGCATCGGTGTCTTTGTTTGCCTACAGTGTCTCACACTCATCCTCACTTTCTCAGTATGACTCGACCTCTGTTAAAGAGGTCATGACATGGATTTTTAAACTATTTTAATAACCTCCTTGAGGTTCACTAACAGTATAATGTCTATTTCCCCCCCAAAAAAATACAGATAAATAATTATTTTTAACCTTCACCAAGACCCACAGGTGAAAAGAGCTGATTTTTGTAAACAAATATCCACTGAAGGCAAGTTGTAAAGATAGTGTGCATTGTTATTCTATAGGTAAACAATTAATCTGTGCAAATTAATCCACTGAAAAAATGTTTATTTGATAATCTTAGGGATGGCTGACGTGAAACTGACGTTTCGACACAGTGTCGAGATCCCGAAGCGCAAGTGTTTCGAAACACTGCACCGAAGCATGATCCGAAACACCCAGGTCACGTGACTAAAGTGTTTCGAAACACCTGGTCACATGGCTAAAAAGATTCAAAGCATCGATCAGTTCAGAAGCGTTTCTAGCCCTGGCGATTCTGCATTTGACTGACAGGGTCAGAAATCATATGGCCTAGTGGACTGTGCGTGTGCAAGTTACTGTGCTTCAAATGACTTTTGGGTTCGAATCCCGACTTGTACAAATACTCCGAAATCATGATTTTATGTATTTTAGTCATGTTACTGCTTTATGGTGTAGTCTAGATAGGATGCTGCTGATACGCCATCAATTTTGCATCATTTTTGTAACACTGTAAAACAATAATTAATATTTTTACAGTACTGTGATGGTTGGGTTTAGGTTTTGGGTAGACATTAATAAAATACAATAAATGGGAAATTTAATGAATATTATAAATAATTCTTGTTAACTTCTGGCCACAACCGTGTCTGATCTAGCAACAACCCTGTTTTATGACCAAAACAAGACATATTTATTGACAAAAGTGTTTATTCGGATGTCAGACCAATGTTGAAACAAAACAATACAAGAACAGAGCAATTCAAACTGATATTAAAGCATTTCAAAACAGCTATATCAGCCTAGATTCGAACCCACAAATCCCACATGGTAGTCAGGAACCCTAACCGCTCCACTAAAGCACTTCAAGGTTCAGTCCTACAAAGTGGGTTTTAATACCTCAATTTGCTCAACTGTTCTTTGCTGAAGCTGTTCCAGTGCAATACATTAAAAAAAATACCACTAGGTGTCACTGTAGAGACGGGTTTCGAAACGTTTCGAAGCTTCGACACATTTGCTTCGACTGTTTCAGTGTTTCATGAAGCCTCGCTTTGCCCACCACTAGATAATCTGCAATTGAAGTCTGACCATTTGCTTCTGCGTTTCGAGTGGCGATCCTTCTCTGTTAATGTCACTTTGACAGCTTCAATCACAATATTCTTAACCACGCACCTCTTACAGTTAATTTGCTACGAGGAGACAATGTGCAAAAGAAAGCTTGACCAAAACTCAGTTTTCAGTTTCAGTTGGAAGTACGTCAACATACTAAAATAAAAGTCTCTGCAACTTCTGGTTCACTTGGACTTTAAGAAGCTAATTAAAGTTTATTAAACAAAAGTATGAACAAATAGGAGATGAACACGTCAAGATAAGGGAAAAAAATATGTCAAAAAAGTGACACAAACTCACCCAACAGCCATTTACACATAATGAAGCTAGACACTAGATAATGGTAACAAGAGCGCTATCATCAAGCAATAGAAGTCACATGACAAGAACAACCAATAAAAACAAGACACAATTTAAAAACAACCAATAACAGCATAACACATACACAAAGCAGGATAACATGAGAATAAAGGGAATAACATAAAAAAACAGGAAACATGACAATCACAAAATAAAAGATGAAACCCAAGAACAATTGAACATTTTAAGTTTCTTCAAATCTTTTAAAGTGCTTTTAAAGCTTGTCAGAAAATGGCTAATGTTTTGATTGGCTAATGGCACTAGCCATTTTTCTACTATAATGAAAGTTCTAAGAACCGTCAGGTACAGTTCCAGTTGTGTTTCCAAGTGAGCCTGGAATGGCATGGCACAAGTACAAACTGTTCTCACCCAGAATTCTAGGCACAGTTAGACAACCATGCTGGATTGGTAGAGCGCTTATGCCCATGAAGTTGCCACTGTGTTTTCAGCTTGCTAGTTTCTCCATAGCTTCCTAGGTGGAAGAGTCCTATTTATTTATTATTTGTTTTTCAACAAAGTAAAAAATAAAATAAAATATCTGATTATTGTCCATATCGCTGTTTACAATACTAAAGGCCCGTGCACACCGGGATGCTTTTTGCTCGCGTTTTCCGTCGAAGTTTAATGCCTCGTGACTAAATAAAGGGCGGCAATGTAATCATGCACACCAACACGCAAAACGGCATCCGTAAAAGCGTAATTTTTTAAGAAACGCCTCAAGCTCGTTTTTTTGTTTTGACGCGCCGCAAAACTGTCAGTGAGAGCGCACATTGAAGAAGATGCCCAGAGGCGATATGAACGTGGAGCTGCTTATTGCACAGGTGTACAATAATCACTTCTTTATCACTAGAGCTGGAGCTGCTACTTGAACCATCCATGGTTGTTCGAGTCGCCAGTAACTTTAACAACAAGCGTGTAAACTTTCTCTCTTCTTCTTCTGTGTTAAAAGCTGATGTCAGAAGCTTAAAGTTGTGTCGCCATCTAACGTCAAGGAGTGATTTTGCATACTCCTCTGCTCGACGGCAGTAAAAATCGCTTGGGTTTGAATCTGGAAAAATGTCTCGTAAAACGCTGACGATAAACGCAAACGAAAAGTGCACCGGTATGTACGAGCCTTAAGGGAATAACTGATGCATTTGTATTACATATATAATAACGAGTTTCATTATCAGCATAAAAATGGAACATTGCACCATTTCCAAGCTGACTAGACTGGGATGGCATGAAATAAAGAGGTTAAGCTAACATAACTTTACAAACTGGCCCCTGGCTGTTGCACAGTGCACTATAATGACTGGTTTATACTTCTGCATCGAGTGATCGGCGTGACCCACGGCACATGCCTTGCGCGTTGCTGGGCATTTATACTTCTGCATGCTGTTTGTGTTGCTCTTCAATAATACTTCCGAAACGCCAGCTGGCACTAGGGTATGTTATGTTCCTCTGTATCAAGTTTCTTCGTGGGTGCTTTGTTTTTTCTGAACGCTTCCTTAATAACAAGTAGCTAAAACTCGCTTATTCAGAGGTGGGAGCCGGCGAACGTGCGACAACTTTAATCATAAGGTAAACAGAAAACATCTGGAGCTCCTTCATGGGACTCGACACTTGTAAACACTCGCTCCATCGGGCTCGCGGCTTTCAGCACCACCTCCACTCGGCACAGCTACCAAGCTGACCAATCACAGAGCTTGTAGTTACATTTTTTGTAAGCGCGTCAGCTTTGGCCCCAGCCACGGCGAAGGCTGCGTCCCACCATACACGTGCACTTGACGCAATCAGCCTTAAGGGGCCATTCACATATTGCGTCTTTAGCGCATGCAAGATAGTTATTTCCAATTCACACTGATTTTGCACTCAAATAGGCAGCAATGTGTTTGCAATATACACATTTCAGTAATAACGGTAAACAATTCACCTTAGACAAATGCAGCGCACCCAAATACTGCAGTGTTTTTTAATTTTCTCCATTAATAAAACTTGTATCAGAGCTGCAGCAATGGTCTGTCATTTTGTCAATCTCTGAGAGAACAGATGATATTTGTCTAGTAACAACAGATGCAGTGTGATCGCTAGCGCAAAGCATGTTGAAATTGGTGAAGTTAGGAATGTGGCTTGCACGTTCCACACACTTTTAGATGCGATATGAGAACAAAAAAGGTGTACTAAGCAATTAAAAAAAAAATGCTTCAAAATGAGTTTAAAACACACTTGTAGCCAATCAGCAGTAAAGGGAAGTGTGATAGCAACAATAAAATTGTCTTGTTGGCTTATAGGTGCGTTTATTTTGTTGCTTTCAAATTTAAACATTGTCAAAATTTACTCAATTTACCTTTAAGTCTCACTGCAATAAAGAAAAACCAGTTAACGCATTTACTGTACATGACCATCTGCACTGTTATCAAGCATAATCAGGTTAAGAACTTGCACTTGTTGACTGAATGTCAGTGGGCGGAGTTTATGGTCTGGAGGTGTGCCACTGTGACATCACATGTCACCTCATTAACAAAAGATTCATTTTTAAAGCTGGCTTAAGTGCCTGCTTTGTTTTTAACAAGGAGGACATTAAAAGCATTGAAATTTGCAGGATGTATTTAATTTAACAAATGTCAAAAGATCAAGTCATCTTAAGTTTCACATGCTGTGACCCCTTTAGGCAAATGATTGATATATTATCTCATCGCACAACAATAGCAGGACATGGTGTACCAGATCTAATTGATTTGACTGCATTACAAGGTACTTAATGAAGTACTCTAAGTCCTGAGCTTTCAGTCTCTCATGGGCAATTGTGCTGATCAGCAACTCCGTCTAGAATTGACCATTAAAGATTTTCATTACCTGAACGATCAGGAAGAGAAGCTGACATGTGACTAGAGATATCGCTTGACATGTATGATTGTCAATTTAACATGTCAGTTTAGTGTGATTAATTATGGAAAAGAAATGGCAGGACTGAACATTATCAGAGTTCAGATGGAGACCGGAAAATTACATACCATTTTTGAAGTTAGATAATTTTCATGATCACAGTTCGGATTATTATGATTTGAGGAATACTGATCTTAAAAGTCAATAATAACAGTGTTTATTTTGCTGGTGCACATTGCTATTCTTTAGGTGAACAATTAAACTGTGCAAGTTAATTCACTGAAAAATGTTTGTTTTGGTAAGTCTGACCATTTGCTTCTGTGTTTGGAATAGCAGAAGTTCTCTTTTGAAGACAGATTGACAGCTTCAGTCATCAGCACCTTACCATTAGTTTGCTACAAGTGAATGATGCTCAAAAGGAAAGCCCCTCCCCCTTCTGAATACTGCATTTGAGTTAGAGGTACATCAACATACTAAAATAAAAGTCTCAGCAACTTCTGCTTCACGTTGACTTTAAAGGAACACTATGCAACTTTACCTCATAGCCCATTGTGGTTGATAAACACAATTGACTGTTATCAAATTATATTATATTATATGTTATCAATATTAATTATTTTCTCAGAATGATCCAGAAGTCACTATAATACTCCTTTATTATTGTTACAAATTTTGAAAACAGTTATGCTACTTATTTTTTTGTAAACGAGGATTTTTGCTGATGCTTGCTTGCTTAATATGGATTTAATTTCGCGTTAACCGGAGGCTTTATTTCAGTATGTTGATGTACTTCCAACTAAAAGTGATTATTGAGTAAGGGCATCATTCCCTCATAGCAAACTAATGATAAGAGAATGTGTTAATGGTCAGTTTCCACTGAGTGGTATGGTACGGTTTGGTTTGGTTCGGTACGCTTTTATGGTCGTTTCCACTGTCAAAAGGCATACCGAACCATACCGTCCCGTACCACTTTTTCGGCACGCTTTCGAAGGAGGACCAAAACAGAAAGAGACCAAAAGGTGGAGCTTAATGCGCAGCTGAATGCTGATTGGTTACAGAGCTATGTCACGAGCTTGTGGAGCTAGCCAGAATGAAAACAAAGGAACCGCCATGTTTTAAGTACACAGCCGAGACATTACATCGTAACACTATATGCAGATATTAACGAGCCATGGATGACCCGAATCGTAACTACAGTTTGTGTGCACGAAATACTGTCGTACGGCGCTGCAAAAAGAGGCAGGATTAAACAAGATTATTGGTGTCCATGTAAACATACTCCATGTAAATTTTGATTTCGCGCAGACTTTAAATATATTTCTACATTGCTATATCTTAGCCAGTAGTAAATAATGGTAGTTGTATATTATGTGTATTGCATTACATAACACGTTACTGAATTACATTTTTCTAACTTCTAACAGACTAAGTGTTACATAAACCTGCACAGATTTAATTTGTTTATGGTGTGGTTTTAAACCTTGAAGCCTTTCTGTCATAAAACAGCTGTAGTGACAGCTGCAGTCACATTCAGGATGTTTGATAGCTTTGGATAAATGAGGCAGATTTTTTACCGGAATAACAAAAGGAATATGTCAGATTAATGTAGAAGTCATAATTTCAACCCGCACTGTGTCATTATTGGACATGCTCGAAGGGTAAACATTTGTGAGCATTTTCAATAATCCTTGACAGAACACAAGATTATGGCTTTTACAGAAAGCAAAGCCCAAACACACAGAAGCTGGATCCTCTTGAAGGAAGATATGAAAAGCATTTCTCCATGCCTATTTCCTGTGTTAAATCTCATTAAGGGCCCATACTGAAAACACACACAGAGAATGGCTTAAGGAAGCAATGACTTTGTCAAGAACAGAGGTATAGCAAAAAGATGGTATGTTTTATGGGGTGTACAAACAAAAAAAATGAAGTTAAACATTCACAGGATTAAAGTGTGCATAAACTCAATGCTATTAAACACAATAACGACTATGTAAAAACCAAAGCGTACTTGCACACTTGCTACAACATAGTATGAAATTATTTGACTTTTTATTACTATTTGCGTGTGTAAAATGGATTGTGTAAAATGGAAAATTATTTTTCAGCACTGCAATAATCTTGCAATTAAGCGAGATACAAAGTTTGAAAAAAATGGAAAAATTTGAGGAAGAAGTCAGAACAGAGATAAAAAAAATGCAGTTATACTTTTAAAAAAATTCTAGATTACATAATCTATTGACATAATAAGAGAAAAAGGAATTATGAATATACAATTATAGCAAATAACAGAATTATTGAAACTTAAACTGACTTAAATGAAATGTGAAAGTGTACAAGTGAAATGATAAATTATTATATAAAAATATCACTTGTTATAATGTAATATAATATAATATAATATAATATAATATAATATAATATAATATAATATAATATAATATAATATAATATAATATAATATAATATAATATAATATAATATAATTGTCACAATCACCAGCAATCCAGGCTTGTAGATCACTGGGAATCATTTACTTTCACTCAGGACTACAAATATGTCACCATATGGACTACAAATCCTGTCATGCTCCACACACTCACACCTGTTCCAGTTTTCTGCTGATTGCTAACACACACAGCTTAAGCTGTTTAGAACTAATTGCATAAACTTTAAAAGCAGCACAGAAACACACACACTAGCGGCTGAGTCTTGTTTATCTGTTTATCTGTGAGCATTACGGTACGGTTTTCCTTGTTTAGCCTAGCCGTGTTTTGACCCTTTGCTTTGTCTGTTTGTTTTGATTCATTGCTGCCTGTACCAACTATTTTCTGTTCTATGACCACAACTTTGGATTGCTCTGCATGTACCTGTTTGACCCCTTTTTTCCTGGCTGACCATTCTTGTAATAAACTGCACGTGGATCCTCAACCATGTTGTCCAGCGTCCTTCACATAACAATAATATAATATAATATAATATAATATAATATAATATAATATAATATAATATAATATAATATAATATAATATAATATAATATAATATAATATAATATAGCAACGCGGTGGTGCAGTAGGTAGTGCTGTCACCTCACAGCAAGAAGGTCGCTGGTTCAAGCCTCGGCTGGGTCAGTTGGCGTTTCTGTGTGGAGTTTGCATGTTCTCCCCGCATTCGCGTGGGTTTCCTCCGGGTGCTCCGGTTTCCCCCACAGTCCAAAGACATGCAGTACAGGTGAATTGTGTAAGCTAAATTGTCCATAGTGTATGAGTGTGAATGAATGTGTATGGATGTTTCCCAAAGATGTGTTGCGGCTGGAAGGGCATCCGCTGCGTAAAACATATGCTAGATAAGTTAGCGGTTCATTTCGCTGTGGTGACACCAGATTAATAAAGGGACTAAGCCGAAAAGAAAATGAATGAATAGTATAATATAATATAATATAATATAATATAATATAATATAATATAATATAATATAATATAATATAATATAATATAATATAATATAATATAATTTAATGTAATGTAATGTAATGTAATGTAATATAATATTTGTATAGTGCCTTAGTGTCCCACCAGTCAAAGTATACAGCCACATCCCTAGCCATAGTATTTGAATGATTCTCTAGCATAATATCCAAAGTGATGACAAAACAGGTGATTTTGCTCACATTGTACGATTATAAGACACCATGTCATTTTAACACCATGAAATATCATCAGTCTACAGATATTTCCCAGTATTTCTCTGTTGCAAACCGGATATCACAATAATTAACCCCGAAAAAGCCAAAGCAAACATTACCAGATTACTATGGTTTAAATACAGCACTACAACATACAAAAGAGAGAGATCGACTTAGAGTGTTACTTACCAGTTTTATAATGATTTCATCAACTGTAATTTTGTAAACTGAGTTTTTCCTCCCCTAAGGACATATTATGCTGTCTCTGTTGCCATCTTGTGGCGGAACGTCAACCCTCTTTGCTCTGCTCAATGACAAGCTAATGGCCGCTGATGCACTAAATCTCAGAAATTATAAATATTTAAAATAGGCACTATCCTTATAATTCAACTGCGTAGATGCAATCTAAACAACTACATTCTCACCTAAAAAAGCCTCAAAAGTACATTATGTTGTCCAACAGCTGCAATATTTGTAAAACTGTAGTGAGTTTATTGATCTGCTGTCTCTCTAAGTGGGCGGAGTAATACACAAGGGTGAAGAGGTTGTAAGATTGCTGATATTGCAGAATATCGCACATATCAGCCAATCAGATTCGAGAACCAGACAGAACTGTTGTATACTGTATGTATTTGTTTTATATAATAAAAAGTGTTTCTACAGTACGCACAAAATTTTCAGAAACCATATGATGATTTGCTGCACAAGAAGCACAAGAAGTATTTCTGATTATACATTTTACTTTACTTATTATAAATGCTTAATATTTTGTGCATTAAAACCAAACGTCTGAAAAGATAAGCCTCCATAATAAACAGTGAATTGTCCTTAAATCATTTTGAATACATCTTTTTCAACATAAGTGCTGATTTTTGTTAAATGTACAACATTTCTGAAATAATCGTAAAGTTTAACTTCAATAGAAAAATAATATAAACAGAGTTTCAGACTGTTTGGAAATCAAATATGACTCAATATGACGACAACAGGAAAGAAATGTAGGCAAAAAAAGAAGCTTTTATCTATATACGTTTTATCTCATGTGAATAAATAACAGGTCCATCCATATTTCATAGTTTTTCCAGTAGCGCAATCTACATTCTCATCTGCAGGCTGTGCAGCTATGACCGGGCCAGACAGGGGGGCATGTAGTGCTTCTAACTCAGGGACACGGACTGACACGGGGCCTAATCAGTGCATCAAGGGAGGAGGACACTGTACAGTTCATGTAATGACCATATGAATTATGTATGGGCCGCAGCAGGGGGGGAGATACAGAAACGGTTACTGATTAATATGAGTTTTCCTTCCTTTCCACCTTCTTTCGCCTTCTCTGAGGAACCAAAGCTCCTTTAATATCAGTTTCATGCTTCTCAAAGTGAAAGATGGGCTCAGCGCCAGAAAACTGGGGTCTCTTAATAAGACTGTCATTGTTGTATTTCTTGTACTGGCACCTCATACTGCCAATATAAAAGCTATGATGAACTTGGAAGTGGTTTATCTCACACCATTACATCCAGGTGCTACTGAAAGATTAACAGTGGAAGTACTATTGGATCAGAGCACTATTTTTTAAGGATGCAACGATACACTTGAGTCAGTATTATTTACAAATGATCAGACTGAGCGATCAATAAGCTAAAATAAATATATATATTTTTCATGTTATATGTTGAAAGTTTACAGTTGACTATAATGTTAAATTTGATATTGATGTTGAGTTGGTCCTGGTCCCTGATGCACTGGGCCATAGGGACACCAGAACAGTAATAGTGATGATTCTGAAGATTAAAATACATAACTCATAATACAGAAATACCTGTTTTTACTGTATCATTAATGTATAAAAGGGTTAGTTCACTCAAAAGTGAGAATTCTGTTATTAATTACTTACCGGATTGGATGTATACAATTCCCTGAGATCTTTGTTCATCTTTAGAACACGTGTTAAGATTTTCTGCCATTATTGCCATTTAATATTTATTAAAAATTAGAATCGCAGTGAAACATGCAAGTGTTGTATTGCTAATAGTAAATGCACACCCTGATTTAATGTGGAAAACATAGGCGAACAAAGTTGTTTTTACAATTTTTGGCACACAAAAGTGTTCTTGGAATTTCATATGATTAAGTTGAACCACTTAAATCACATGGAATGTTTTGAAAATGTTGTTTTTTGCTTCTTTTTGACTTTGAATGTCTCGGGACCCTTGGTGTCTATGGAAGATGAGGGAGCTCTCAGATATTTTACAGTTTTTCTCAATTGCTTTGGCTCAATTCTCGATTAAAATGTTTATTTTTTAAAACAATAAGTTTAGACCTCTAAACAGTTAACTTATTGTTCACATTAGAGTGGCATTTCTTATTGATTTAAACAAATTGCAAATGCTTTGGCACATGTGAGCAAACAGTAAGTACAATTGTCTGCAGTTTGTACAAAAAACTAATTGCATCTCGCTTGTTAATCAAAACTAATGAGTCGATTCTCATTTAAACTGTCAAGCTCTACACAACTTCTCAATCATTTTTCATCATGTAAGCCATCACACTCAAACCTATTTATTCAATTATCAAACATTTGTATACACACGTTTACACCATAAATATCAAATATTGACATTTTTTGTTTTGTAATGTCTGCTAAATTGGTAAATGACCTCTAATTGCAATACAATTTGAGTTATCAATAAATCAATCAAGCTTGGTAATAGCATATACAGTATATATATATATATATATATATATATATATATATATATATATATATATATATATATATATATAAAGCCCCCTTTTGATTTTTTTTTCTTTTTTAAATATTTCCCCAATGATGTTTACCAGAGCATGGAAATTTTCACAGTATGTCTAATAATATTTTTTTTCTTCTGGAGAAAGTCTTATTTGTTTTATTTCGGTTAGAATAAAAGCAGTTTTTAATTTAAAAAAAATATATATTTTAAGGTCAAAATTATTAGCCCCTTTAAGCTATTTTTTTTTTTTGATAGTCTACAGAATCATTATACAATAGCTTGCCTAATTACCCTAACCTGCATAGTTATCCTAATTAACCTAGTTAAGCCTTTAAATGTGACTTTAAGCTGTATAGGAGTATCTTGAAATATATCTAGTAAAAAGTTATTTACTGTCATCATGGCAAAGATACTGTAAAATAAATCAGTTTTTGGAAATGAGTTATTAAAATTATTGTTTAGAAATGTGTTGAAAATTTTTTTTTCTCTCTCCGTTAAACAGAAATCGGGGA
The DNA here is from genome assembly GCA_903798195.1 of Danio kyathit. Taxonomy (NCBI): domain Eukaryota; kingdom Metazoa; phylum Chordata; class Actinopteri; order Cypriniformes; family Danionidae; genus Danio; species Danio kyathit. Next base: position 16,002,119 of record LR812542.1, read on the forward strand.
AAAAAGAAACAGGGGGGCTAATACTTCTGCCTCAACTGTATACACACTCACAATCTCTAAATTCACAATCCTAAACGTTTTGAGATTTGCACTCACAGTTTAAAGAATGTTAAGTCTGTTTTGAAAAATGTGTCAAAGCAATTGAGAAAAACTGTAATTTGTGCCCTGAAGATGTACAAAGATTGTAAGTGATTGAAATGGCATGGACATAAGTAATTATTACAGAATATTATATTTTTGAAGAACTAACCCTTTAAATATATTAACGCAGTACTATAGCAATGTAATTAATCATGTATTTGTGTACAGTATATCTTTAAGATGGATGGATGGATGGATGGATGGATAGATGATAGATAGACAGACAGACAGACAGACTGATAGACAGACCGATAGACAGATAGACAGATAGACAGATAGATAGATAGATAGATAGATAGATAGATAGATAGATAGATAGATAGATAGATAGATAGATAGATAGATAGATAGATAGATAGATAGATAGATAGATAGATAGATAGATAGATAGATCGATTAATCTCCACTAATCACTATGTTGATAGTCCTGCCTGTGATACTTTGATTCATATTTTGGAGCCATTTTCTAGTGGTACAACATATGCAGAGGATTTCTGATGAAGCTGATTGCACAGAATTTTTTCTTATTAAGACTGCAGGAGCTCTTTATATATTTAATAACTGAATTAATCATCCATGAGCTATGATGGTAATATTGCATATTATTAGACATGCTCTCGAACTCTAAATACTCAGCAGTTTCATTCACTTCAGCACTTCCATGCTACAGCCACGCATAGTTGACTAATAAACAGAGCTACTGTAGCACGACCATCCAACTGAATGACAAGTTAGCATGTCTTTTGGGGAAGTGATTTATCATCTAAAACGTGGATTCTCTGGGGAGTTTGGCTTGTGCAAGGTAGACAGATGCTGAATGAAATCCATGAATCATGTATACAAGCAGTGGAAGCCATGTTGGGAATGCCTCCTCATGGAGTCATGCTGGTTACCCATGCATAAATCTCAGTAGCGTTCATGCACTCACTTGAAGCAAGGTTTAATTGGTCTGAAGTAGAGCACCCGCATGTAACAGAAAGCTTTGCAGCCCGTATCCACTTGCTCTTGAGCTGATAGAGGCTCTCATTTTGCAGCGGGGTTTCAAATGCATTTGCAGTTTTGCTTTTCACCAAACGGCTCCACTGGGCAGCCCCGTCTTCCGCCATTAGTGCATGAGATGCGGGTTGTTGTATAAATCTTTTATTGTGTTCTCGAGTTTGCTGTTTTCTGATAGCAGCAGGGCAGGATAATGAGATTGTCCACAGAAAACGGTGGTGATCAGAGCTCATGGCTTAATGGTAAACACACACAGTGAAGTCCAAGTCTGGCCATCTAAACTGTTTAGTAGCGCCGTGAATACTGCTATAAATAACCATCTAAATATGAGAAAGAAAAGATTTAAGAAGATACAGACTAGAAACAAGTCAAATTATCTTCCAGGACTGTAAGATAATAATACTAGGTAAGATTTTTTGAAATATTTAAACCTACTTTGTATTTAGTAGTGAAAAAAAATGTCTTAAAATTTATTATAAATCTTATTCCAAACTGTGTCATTTGTCTAATTGTCTTAAAACTAGCTTGTAAACAGCTTTTTAAAAAGTGTGATTTTCTAATTTATGACATTTTTATTAAATATGTTATTAAATATGAATAAATCACATAATAAATCATAATAAATCACATAAATCAGGATCACATACTGTACATACATATTGTCCACAATTTTTAATTCAAATGAAGACTTAACAGTATTTGCAATGCAAAGTTATTATTTGTTGCAGAGGCTTACAGCAAAAAAAAAAAAAAAAAAAATGTAACGGAATGTTTTTGTTTTGTATTTATTTTATTTATTGTATGCATTTTGCATTTATTTTAATGGGCAAACTTGAAAAACGTTATTAAAATTAATTCTTATAAAATTTGCAAAGCTGGTCTGATATTATGTAAAATATTTAACTTTAAGCTTTACTAAAAAAAAAAAAAAAAAAAAAAAAAAAAATATATATATATATATATATATATATATATATATATATATATATATATTTTTTTTTTTTTTAAATATACGATTATGCTGCTGAACTGTTGTATAAATGCAATATCACACTCTTAGCAGTGCGATATGGCTGTATATCGGCACTGGTGGGAGGCGTGCGTAGAGCTGCACAATTATTCGTAAAAAGATCGCGATCTCGATTCGACCCCCTAGACGATCTTAATCCAGCATTTCTATGATTCTGCCAATCATATTTTCAAGTTCAGGAGAGAAACAAAGGCGGCCGCACAAGTCTTCACGTTGTTTTACATACAATGTTCAGCAACGTGGACACCTATAAATGGTGTTGAAAGAGTCACATATTGTATTTATAAGGTATAATCCACCCAAATGTCATTTCTGTTTTCATGTAATGATGTATTCACAGCCACGAAAACACACGTGACATGAGCTGTTACCACAGAGAGGGCGGGTGCGCGCTTGTGAATGAAGTCTACTTTAGTGAACAGAACCTGCATAGGCTGTGAATAACAGGTAATAAAGTTGTAAATAACATTCAGTTTGTGGCACAGAGCGATCGTTTGGGAGCCACGCGGGAAGTATGAACCGCACTTAGCAGTGAAAATGAAAACGAAAGCACGTGACGCACATCATTTTTTTTAAATAATCATCGCATTTTAGAGTAATGATTACGACAAGCGTTAATATGTTTTTCTTTCATAGCGAACACAGAGTGTTGTGCATGAGAATAAATGTTTAACAGTGTCAGTATAACTATACTCTAGCCTATATAATGTTGAATATTATGCAAGAGGGAATCTGATAATGACAAATGTCTGATTTTACCACTTGAAAAAATGGTCTTTATTTTAAGCAAAAAAAATTGCGATTCTCATTTTAGCCAGAATCGTGCAGCTCTAGGCGTGCGTTGCCTTACTGTCCCACCAGTGACAATATACAGCCATATCGCACTGCTATGAGTGTGATCTTGCATTTATACAACAGTTCAACAGCATAATGTATACAAAAAAGAAAATCAAACACTGACAGTCTAAAAACCCTTTAGAACTACTTTCTTTTTACTTTACTTTCTTTATTGTCCACAAGTGGAAATTTATCTTTGGCTTCACCACACAACCACATCAGCGTTCACATTACACACATCACAGAAAAAAAAAACAGGCACAAAAACACAAATACATTCCATGTCATCTCATATATCACATTAAAAACTCTATTTAAAACCCTATACATACTTAAAACCCAGTATTTAAAATTCTTAAGGCAGTTGGCACAAAGGACATTTGATACACATTTTTCTTTACTTGAGGTTGCCTAAAACGTCTTTTTAATGGCAAGAGCTGAAATTTTATATTTAAGGGATGGGTCTTTAGTAATGACATGTGCTTTCTGTTAAATTCTCATTGAATAAATTTCATTTGGTTGTCTTTGTGCTTTACCTACAATTGCACTGGCAATTTTTACTACACGACACCTTTCCTTAATTGGCAACAGTCCATACCATACAATCACGTTAAAACAACACTTTCAACCAAGTTCTTGTATACCATCTCCAAAACATCTTGACTCACACCAAATTGTTGTAACCTCATAATGAGATATAATCTCTGCATTGCTTTTTTAAAAATGCACTCTGCATTTGCAGCAAATGTCAATCCACTATCAATAAATGTTCCTAAATATTTAAAACATCCAACTGTCTCTGTTTCATGTCCATCAAGGACCAGAGGCTTCAGCCCTTGACTAAGAACTAGTTTATTTCTACTAATTATTATCTTCTTGTTTTTATTAAAATTTATCTCCAGTGAACTCCTTTTACACCAATTTTGAAGAAAATTTATATAACTATAGTACAAGGTATCTCCTTCTGTTTCCTGTTCTACCACCATTCATTCACATCTGCAGCTGACCGTCAGAACAGCAGAATCTGTTGCTTCTTCACCAACGTCACTTTAGAGCTAGTATTTGAATGATTCTCTAGCGTACTGTCTAAAGTGATGACAAAACAGGTGATTTTGCTGACATTTTAAGATTATAAGGCTGACTGGAATGAAATGGCATCAGTCTAGAGACATTTCATAGTATTTCTCTGTTGCAATCGGGATATGGCAATAATTATCCTCGAAAAAGCCAAAGCTGTGCCTGTTGTGTTTGCGATAAGGAAAAACGCTAAACACATGCGGGCATTTCTTCGGGAGACACATTAGAAACAAACAGTTGGCAAACCAAAAATTACCTCAGGGTTATACAAAGAGTGGCCAAAAAATGCATACAGTTGAAGTCAGAATTATTAGCCCCCCTGTTTATTTTTTTCCCCAATTTCTGTTTAATGGAAAGAAGATTTTTTCAACACATTTCTAAACATAATAGTTTTAATAACTTATTTCTAATAACTGATTTATTTTATCTTTGCCATGATGACTGTAAATAATATTTGACTAGATATTTTTCAAGACACTTTTATACAGCTTAAAGTGACATTTAAAGGCTTAACTAGGTTAATTATGTTAACTAGGCATGATAGGGTAATTAAGGAAGTTATTGTATAATGATAATTTGTGTTGTAGACTTTCCAAAAAAAAGTTGCTTAAAGGGGCTAATAATTTTGACCTTAAAATGATTTTTTAAAAACTAAAACTGCTTTTATTCTAGCCAAAATAAAAAAAAAAATAAAAAAAAAAGACTTTCTCCAGAAGAAAAAAAAAAAAAAATATATATAACAGTCATAATAATCTGATTGTTCGTATTGTATCCTCAAAACAAGATCTATGAGATTTTTTGGCTATAAATAAGATTGTAACTTTTAAATAGATAAGATGTTTTTGCAGTGAAGATAAATTTACACTTAGCGACCATTGCTTGCTAATGCAAATATCTAATCTACAAATCACATGGAATCAGCTAAATGCATTTAGGCATTCAGACATGGTCAGGAGGATCTTCTGAATTTCAAACTGATCATTAGGATGCATGTGGAAGAAAGGTGATATAAGTGACTTTGAATGTGGCATGTTTGTTGGTGCCAAACAACAATCTACTGGGATTTCTAGCACAATCATAGGGTTTAATATGGTCCAAGAAGCGTCCATGTCGATACCAGAGGCCAGAAGAGAACAGCCAGACTAGTCAAAGCTGACAGAAAGGCAAAGGGAAGTCAAAATAATTACAACCGAGGTCTGCAAATGAAAATTTAAGGTCTGTCTGAAAATTCACACAGATTCGCCAAAATTGATCAATACACTGAAAAAAATGGCAGTGATTTCAATGGTATAAAGCTGTAAAAAGCTGTAAAAATCTGTAACCTGGTTAGCGGTTAGTTTTCTTAATATATATGGTGAATAAGCGTAAATTAACTTTTCTTAAATATAGCGGCAGGTATAGATGTAGCCCGGAGACGTCCAAGTGAGAACGACTTACGCTACAAGTAGCTTGGGTTTAGGGTTGTGGAAGGTGTAGATGTTAATAAAAACAACAGGTTACATGTGAGGTTGCGTTTAGGGTTGGGTTAGGTGTAGACATTAATAAAACACAATAGGTTGGACTCCATGTCATGTACAAGATGTTAAATGAATCAATTAATACTGCAGGAGGTTTGTACAGCCCACTTGTAGCTGAAGTCCCACCCACTTTGAGCTGTCCTGCCCATTTGGAGCTGATTTGGAGCCCATTTGTTTCAGTTTTTTCTCTCATCAATTTTGTAATATCTAAATCTTATATTGATAAATAATGTTTATTGCATTATTCTGTGCATTACATGATGGTGTTTAGTAGTTGTATGAATGACGCTGAGATCCTCTATATGTCATTTTGTTTCTCTGCTTTTGGGAAAGTTGTTTGTGATGTTCTTCATATGACTTTCTCATTACTACATGCTTATTGTAGTGTTTTTTGTCAATGTAAAAAAGGTACAAAGTGTATATGTTAGTACTTCAAAACATTGGTGTATAACACTATAAATGAGTGAAATATGGTAGTGTACCATAATATTTAGAGATTTATTTTATGTTTTCTACCATATTTGTAATTGTACAACTCTGGCAACAACAGCTGTCTGTTTTTAAGCATAAATTTTGTGGATTGTTTTTACACTGTAGAATATTTGAAAAAGTTTTAATCTGATGAGTCTCAATTTCTATTCTGACATACATATGGTAGGATTAGAATTTACCTTAAGAATCATGAAATGATGGACCCAGCTTGCCCTGAATCAGTGTTTCATGCTGCTGCTGGTGTTTAATGGTGTGGGGGAGATTTTCTTGGCAGTCCTATTGAGCACCTTTGGGATTTGGTGGAACAGGAGATTCACATCATATATACTGTAGATATACTGCCAGCAAATCTGTTGCAGAATGAACCAAACTTTCCAACATGATAAGCAGAACTGATCCACTAGAATAGAGAAGACTAGAATAAAGCAGTTCTCCAGAATGAATCAAATTCTGTTTAGTAGGTAGAATTTTGTAATTGCTGCAATTACAAAATGACATAAACATAGCTACTGTCATTCAGTGATCAGCTCATGGTTCAACACACCTGCCTGACTGGTTCTACAATGTCTAGATCTTGATTAGGCCTTTGACCTTGATTAGCTGGTGGGTTAATTAGGATGGGACGTAAAAATATACAGGACCCTCCAGGAGTAGGTATGGACTCCCCTGGTCTGAGGTGCCATTTAGACCATATCAACATGGTGATGTCATTGGCCCATTGGCCCATGACCCAACATTTCTTGCTTGTTGTCAAACTATTTCATAACTGTAACAAGAGGCAATTCAATCACATCTTAATGTTAAAACAGTATTCATAACATTATGTATCAATATATGAATCTTTTTGTATTCTCTGAAGTAGGGATGCTCATTTCAGTTAATTTTGCTAACCGTCAACCCCCGCTCATTAATCGAATATTAACGATTAACTGGTCAGATTAATATAAAATTATTATTAAAGTAAATTTAAAAAAAAAAAGACGTGTCTATTTTGTGTCTGACACATTAAATATTGCATTTTAAAATACTGATTTATTTTAACATGCGAACATATTAATAACTGAACATAACAACTTCTTCAGCATCTTCACGCATGCACCTGCAGTGTTTCCAACAGCATAGAAAAACAGAATAACCTAAATAAAATGAATAAAATAAATAGGCCTGCCCTAAAAAAAAACATTTCACTTAAACGATTAATTTATATTACAAAACAAAAACACTGACTGAATCCTTTTAAATGCTGTTTTTTTCTAATCTATGTTTTTATCTTCCGTCAAATAAAAATAGCCGACTACCTCAAATCACTCACTCCACGGAAAATATGCATTTATTTAATGCTCCGCTGTTATTATTATATCACAAAACCTTTTTATGTTTTTAATAGAAATCATTATTTTAAAGATTGTCTTGATATATGGTTTCCTCTCTCACTCGCGGTTCAAGTGCGCGCGCTGCGTGATGAAAAGACAATGACAACACGCACATTTGTTGACTTTTTGTAAACAGTTTTGTTGTTTAAATATGATTTTGCATTAATTTTCATACATGCTTTATACGCTGTAAAATGAAAGGTAAAGCCTATTTGTTGTGTTTACGACGCAGATCCAGGAGGCTATCAGCATCAGCTGGTTTGGCATCAACTAATCTACTCTGTATCAAACAGCAATATTCTTCTTCCATTTTGCTTCTTTGGCAAATATGTCTGTAGGCACGTGTGGTTACACGTTACATCCCGCGAGTTAACAAATATGTGTTGCAGTTGCACATTAAGTAAAAACTTGAGGCGCACCTCACTGCCTTTTTTGTTGACAAGGACAAAAGAAGTGCGGTGCTCTTTTTTTATGTCACTATAAAAAACGACTAAATCAGCTGGGTATTTATTGTGCAAGAGTGTTGCTGTCTATTTTGTTACAATTGTAATATTTAATAAAATTGTGATATTCAAGATTTGTAAATTCATACAGCTCTGGATAACTTGAAACAGCGAACGCTAGTCTCTCCTCCATCTTCAGTGTTTCCTCTTTTCCAGCTGTGGCAGGAGACCTTTTACACAAATCTACCAACTATATGGCGTTATTTCAATGACAAATGGAGAAATCTTGTGAGCCCAGTATTACAAGTCGAGATCGCATTCATGTAATACGAGCATGCGAATCTCTTTGCTTGCAGGCCGATTTCCACTACTCGTGCACAAAACCTCTTGCACACCCCCTCAAATATACACTGCTCAAGCGCAGATCTTCTTATGCACTCTCAAATAAATGCTGCTCAAGTGCAATTTAGCGCATTTATGTAGTGAGTATGTCTCCAACATTTATTAGATTTGCTAGGAATAGTTATGAATGTCTCCAATAGACCTACAGAGCGGCATTGATGCGTCCTGAAGTAAAGTGAAACAGCTATAAACTCCAGCAAGATAAATTCTTTGTATGCAGAACCATAGACCTTTATCTATAAATTAAAATTATAGAAACTGTGTTTATCCTAACTGAAAGCTACGTCGTGTTTGCTGGCTACACACATCACGCACCTGTCAGTCAGTCAGTCAGCACGTAACCTCAAAGGGTTAAACAAATAACGCGCAGCACTACTACTATAACAGAAAAGTTTGCGCTGTTATAATTCACTTACCTTTTATTAAGTTTTGGTGCAATTATAACCCGCTATTAAAAACAACAACAACAATGACTGAATGTTTTGAATGGGAAGCTGTAATGTAGCCGTGGCGGGATGCATTTTGGTGTGGCGCCCGCCATGGAAGAATGAAAGTAGTGGAAACCATGCTCTTTAAAAGTTCTCTGTAGTTGTCTTGACAACACAAACACTGCTGCTCTGGGATGAGCCACGCGCAAAACACTTGCAGCCGTTAGTAAACCATTCAAAAGATGCCCCTCTTAACGCAAAAAAGTGCATTCAATCGACCCCTTATGCAGCCAAACTCTCAAAAATATATAAAATAATATTTTTTAATCGCTTAACTGATACCATTAATCGGTTACAAACGCACCCTTTCGGTTAACAGTTAATCGATTATTTTGAGCATCCCTACTCTGAAGCTATAGAAATTAAAAATGTAAAACAGGAAATGGGTTAGGACGATTGTTGTTGTTTACACCCCTTAAAATGGTCTATTGAGTTTTCATTTAAAAACAGGGTTTTCATTTTTATTGAATTCTAGAAAAACACTCTCTGTCTACTAGAGATGCCACAATTCACAATACAATATTGAACCGTTCGGTACAACATCCACGGTTCAATGTGCGCTTGTGAATTGCGTTTTTTCCAGTTTTACGTTTAAATAATTTATGTGCATTTTATTTCTCTCCGAATAGACTGTTTGTGTGTGCGCCTGTAAGTCTACGAGCTGAGATGAGGAAACTCCTCCCTGCGAGTAAATATTCAATGCTCTAAAGTTAGGGGGCGCTCCACCATCATTCCACACTTTAACATGGAGAGCGGCAGTGAAGTGAGGGAGCGCCGGTGTCTTTCAAATCCGCGGTGTTGGGACATTTCGGTTACACGTATAGACCTTTTTCTTGAAACGCAAAATTATCCATTATGCTTTGCGTGTATGTGCAAGGAGAATGCTAAGAACTTCCGGTCGACAGCTGATGCGTGTAAACGGTCACATTTGGAGAGCTTTGAACTGATAGTTTTAATCTATTTTACCTGCTTTTATCATCTTTGAACTACTAATGTTGTCAATCAGCGCCACCTCCTGGACTGATCATTTTAAAAAATGCGATCTAATAGGTTGAAAACAGCCGCTGTGAGGCATTTTCCCCTCGTTGACAGACGGCATCTTGTGCCGTTTAAATGAAGCCTCGTCATCGCTAAAGGCAACAGTTTATCTTTCTTTCAAATATATAACCAATCCAAACAAATATATTTCACCAAAATGTTTGACACACACACGCAGCCTGCTGTACTATCCCACCAACACACTGATTTAATAACTGTGACAAAGTGAAAATAAAGTGACGTTTTGAAATGACAGAAAAACAAAAACCTTGGTAAATACAACACACTAAATGAAGCACAAACAGCTCGTGATTAGAATGAACAGCAAATCGGCCAGCAGATTATCAGTAACAGACATTTTATTGGTCATTTTTGTAAATTGCATGACTTACACACCTGTTAAGTTTCATGCCAGTAATCTGGTTTGCTCTATGATGCAGTGAAGTATTGCGTGTGTGTGTGCTGAAGAGCCGCTGAGCTAACAGCTGACAGGCCGGGGAAACACACACACACTGTATTTCTGACGGCAGACACGTGAACTAGGTGAACGTTTTTCTCTCGCGCTTGAACCAAACCTTACAGATTATAACGGCTTTAACACACACATTTCTAAGTTGTGTGTCACAAAAACACGCCGTAATCCACTCAAAACGCTATTGAAACCCATTTTCGGAGCGCAAATTACCAGTTATAAACACTGTAAACGGAAGTTCTAACCATTCTACCGGAAGACGCTGGTCGCTATGGCGCCCTCCATGCAGCAGCCAAGAAAAAGGTCTATAGACTAATCGAACGGAAACACTTCCAACATAACTGCACATCTGCGTCGCCATCACCCAGCAATATCATTGTCTGAAGGCAGAATAGCAGAGAAGGTAATAAAGACCTCCATAAAACAACAATCCCTCACTGAATCCTTCTAGCAAACATATCCAACTGGTTCCGAAAGACATATAAAAATAGCAAAGCCTAAAATGCATGATATGTGACCATACTTGCCATTTACCTTTTGCATTGTGGTCATATGAGAGGGGATTGGTGAATCTGGGTACAATATCCAATAATCCAAAAGACCAGTCAGAGAGTATTTGTGGATAGTCATGCCTTTGCTTCCAAAAGTTTCAGTTATTCTATAATAAAAAAGAACACCAGTGTTTCTAAACTAAAACAGGGTTTCAGCATGTTCAAAAACGTTCTATTTTTGTGGATTAAAGATGCTGGAGTAATGTGGAAACAGGCATAACTGTAACAAAACATATGCAAATTAAAATGAAAATGCATTCATGTAAATGGAACTTAATGCTGCATTTGCAAGAGTGAGTCAGAGGATTCTTTAGGGCAAATCAGTTTACTACAGTAGAATAAATCAAACATTGCAAACACTACCTATGAACAATTGTACTGATTATATGATTGACTATTTAAAAGAAATTTCCTAGTAGAATAATTCAAACTTGGCAAAGCTACATTTAAAAGAAGCAACCACTTGCACAATGACTCAATCTAGTGAACAAAACTTTTTAATGTTACATATGAGAAACAGAACTGATCCACTTGAATGAATAAATCCATTTCAGCTCTGCGTATGAAAATCATTTAGGATGGACAGATTCACTGAAATGAATCAAACTTTTTAATATTGCAAAGGAGAAACAGAAGATTCTTTGGATCAAACAGATTTGCAAGAATGAAATGACCTTTCCTAGGTTACACATGAGTGAAATGCTTTTTTAAACTGATTCACTTCAGTATATGCATTTTCCCTCAAACTAGATTAACAATGAACAGAAATTTCCAAAGCTACATTTGAAGAACCATCTAAGACAAACCAGTTCACAAAAAAAAAAAAAAAAATTATCTGATTGGTATGCTAAAGGGATTTGTATTGCATATTATTTTTGTATGCTAAAATTATATAATTATATTATAAAATATTATAGAATTATACTTACAACCCCAAATCAGGTAAAGTTGGGACAGTACTGAAAACACAAATAAAAATAGTAGTCATTTCTAAATTTTCTTTGCAGACAATACAACAAACATTATTTAAAGTGTTCCTCATGATTTTTAGTCTTTTTTTTTCAAAATAAACACGTATATATTTGATTCTTGCAGCACATTTTTTAAAAAAGTAACAGTAAAGCATTTACCACTTACTGTAGTAGTGTTGCCATTCCTTTTCACAACACTTAAAAGACTGAAGACCTGAAAAATTGATTCATCTGACCACAATACAAGTTTCCACTGTGTGATGGTCCATAGATGCCTCCTACCCAGAGAAGTCAATGGTGCTTCTGGACACTGTTAACATAGGACTTCCTTTTGGCACAATACAAATTTAACTGACATTCAAGAGTTCACAATTAGCTCATAAGATCCTCAAAGCCCGGGGCTCCCTCTCGTTTGCAGGGCGAAAGGGGAGTTTGAGCTCAGGTAGGTCTTGAGGCCCCCCATCCCCCCCTTATTAAGGCTAATAACAAATTAGGAACTGCTATGTAGAGATATACTGCTGGTTAAAAGCTCGAATATAGTGCCAGTTTGAATTAGTCAATTCACCTATGACGCAAGTCTGGACTGTGGGAGGAAACCAGATAACCCGGGGGAAACCCACACGAGCATGGGGAGAACATGTAAACTCCACACAGAAATGTCGACTGGCCTGTTAAGGACTTGAATCACTGACATTCTTGATCTGGGGCAACAGTGCTGACTACTGGGCCACCGTGCCCCCCTATTAAGGAAAAGGAGGAGGAGTAGGGGTGGAATGGGGGATTCTTCAAGGCAAAGATAACTAACTCTGGTTTTTTATAGTGAGTTTGGAATCATCTGATTGGTGAATAATGCGTTAGCTAATGCGGGACCAGCCGTTTTCAATCATAAGCACGTGCTCCTCTTGAAATTAGTTTATAAATAATCTTCACTTTGTGGATGTAACTACGTATTGTGGTACTTGACAAAGGTTTGCCAAAGTAGTCCTGAGCCCATGTGGTGATAACGCTTATAGATGAATGACAATTCTTGATGCCGTGCCGCCTGAGAAATCGGATTTGTTCAGCTTAGGCTTGCGCCATTGTCCTTTACACATTGAAAGTTCTCCAGATTCCTTGAATCTTTTAATGATGTTATGCACAGTTGAAGGTGAAATATCCAAATGTCTTCCTGTCTTTCTTTGAGAAACATTCTTTTTAAACATTTCAAAAATTTTCTCACATATTTGTTGGCAAACTGGTGATCTTTGGCCCATCTTTGCTCCTAAAGGACTAGACCTTTCTTGGATGCTGCTTTTGTGCAAATCATAATTGCAATCACCTGTTGACATCGCCTGTTTCAAACCACTTCTTTATTTAACCATTTTACCTGATTACTTGCCCTAAACTGCTCCTGTCCCTACTTTTGTTTGGAATGTGAATGACAGGAAAGGATGTATATTACAAATGAAATGAAGTTGAACATGAAATATTTTGTGTTCATATTGTCTGCAATGAAATTCAAGTCAAAGTAAATTTGGAAATCACTTTTTTTATTTGTGTTTTCCTTACTGTGCCAACTTTTTCTGATTTGGGGTTGTACATTCCAACTTTTTGTCTTAATATAACAAAAAATATGAATATTATTTAAATAACAAAATTAAATTTTTTGCCGACCTCAGGCCATCATACCATTCTCTTCATTAGTACTATAAACCCAGCTGTGCTTTCAGAATCATCACAGATCTGCATATAAAATAATACGGGTTGCAAATTGCACTGGCCTTTTTGTGTTTCTCATAATTGCTGCCATAATCTCCTCTGCGGTTACACCACATATGTCAAAGGGTGTGGCAAACAAGTGCTTAAAAGCTTGAGAGAGTCAAGCAGCAACACAGACGATGAAACCGAGAGACACAAGAGTCTCCTGGGTGGCTCGCCGCCTCTCCGCTCTTGTTTTGGAAAAGATAGGAAAGCATGTGGTATCTCATCAGAAGCCAAGCTTTTCCCTTTTTATCTCCATTTCGAGGAAAATCAATTAACACTGTTTCATGGGCACATCAAGTCCCGTAATCCCTCAATCAGAATGCAAGCATCTGTCAGCCAATGCGATGCAAGCTCCACAATGAACGGCATAAA